>NW_004624748.1:13427976-13471994 GCF_000247695.1 Heterocephalus glaber
CAAAGGGGAAGGAAATGGTAGGGCTAGGGAAAAGGATAGAAGGGAATGGGATTAATATGAGAAAGTGGAAAACTAGGAACAAAATCTTTGTAAATAGGGAGGACTGGAGGGGTTGGAAGGGAGGGCTGAGCAAGGATGAAATATAACAACCAAGAGAGATTATGTAAAGGTGCAAATTTCCAATGATGAATGTCATTATATTGTATACCTAAAATGTACCAGTGATTCGAATGAATAATCGATCATGTAAAATAGGAAGAAAAGGTCCAAAGGGGTAGAGGTAGTGGGAGGGGCAGGGGAAAAGAAAGAAGGGAAAGGAAAAAATGATGAGAAATGGAAAAACTGGAAATAAAGTCTTTGTAAATAGGGAAGGGTGGAGGGTGTGAAGGGAGGGCTAGGAATGGCGAAAAAATAAGAACCAAGATCCATTATGTAAAGGTACAATTCCCATTGAGAAATGTAATTGTGTTGTATACCTACAATGTACCAATAAAAGAATTTAAAAAAAAAAAAGTTTTCTAGGGGCTGGGGATTTAGGTCAGTGGTTCCGGCACCTGCCTTGCAAGCAGAAGGACCTGAGTTCGATCCTTGGTACCAAAAAAAAGAGTTTTCTAAATATAGTATTTATTTGCATTCTATTTTCTATTTGATGTAGGTGGCCAAAATCTAGTAAATTTAAACCATAGCATTGGAAAATTTTTCGAGCTGATAAACAACTCGAAATGAGGGTAAAATTATTCATCATTATAGTACATCAAATAATATTATGTTCTATAAAAACAACTCATATAGTAATTTTTAGGCAATATATGTTATAAAATATGTCTTTTGGGATATTAACCAAAAGAGACATGCCTGAACGGATCTAGGGAGAACATTGTTCATCTGGTAGATTTAAACAGCAGCAGGCTAGTTATCATTTGTCTTGATGATCGAAAAATTTTTAACTTTTATTTCTTTGAGTTGCTGTGGTAAATATGTTTTGAAATTTATATTTATGTAAGATCTGTTCATACTGTACTCAACATGGCACATTGTTAGTACAGTGAAACTTGTTCTCTTAGTATAATGAAACAAGTTTCTTTAAATATTGTATGAATGTAAACTCATCAAAGTAAGAAGTTTCTACCTGTCATGTTCACAAATACTCCTCCAGTGTCTAAACCAGTATCCATTACCAAACGTTCAACAAATATTGGTTGAATGAAAGATTAGAGAATGTCAAAATATGAAAAAGTATTCATTTATTAATTTTTACTATTTATCACATGTTTATGTTGTTATCCAGTTGGTAAAGTCTTTTAAAAATATAAATTTTTATATACTATTATTTTTTATAAAATTTATCCAATGGATAAAACTTTTATCAGCCTCACTCTCTGGATGCCTCTATATGCACAGCTTTGTAATTTTTCCTTCATTCTAGTCTTCTATTTCTGTTTAAAAATGGATTATAATTGCATTTTTTATTTCAATAAAGGACTTGCATGCTGTCTTCTGCTTTTGTCTGAAAAAAGAGTAATCAAGTTCCTGCAGAAAATTTAGGTCATTTTGAGTTCCTACAATTTACAAAGCTGGAAAGCTAGTTTTCAAAATGTCTTAGTTACTTTTCTCATTGTTGAGACAAAATACCTGACATTCAGAGTTAAAGGAGCAAAGGTTTATTTTGGCACTTAGCGTTTGGAGGTTTCAGCCCATAATCAGCTGGCTCCCTGTCAGGTTGGCATGACAGTGGGACATCACAGAGGAGAAGCAGTTCATGGCAGAAGGCAGCATAGTACCAAGCAGCAAGCAAGCAAGGGGCAAGCTACAGTTCTTCTGTCCCTTATATTCCTATCCAGCCTACACTGTCCTATTGTTTACCTGCTGTTCCAGCAAGAACCTTCCTTTGAACTGCAAAGTGTTGCATCCCTGTAGACTTTCTTCAGTATTATCCTGTAATGTCTTCCTTCCATTTTTGGTTTGTTAGGATTTTTTGCATCTGGACATATCAGTGATGAGTGATTGATTACTACATAAACTGTATGTCCTCCAAAACAACTGTTTTAAGAGCTGGAGTCTTTTCAATCACTTTGGCAGAAATAATATTTTGCTTCTCTTTCTAAAAGGACTTTTCCCTAAAGTACTCAAAAAATTCAAACTGCTGTTTGTATTAATACTTGTTCTCCCTCACACTCTCTTGCTTTCCTTTTATGTTCTTTACTTTTCTGTCAATTATATTTATTCTGTGTTAATTCCCTCTGTAGAAATAATTTTGAACTTCAAGAAATTAAGGGATTGACCAAACCAGGAGTATTTAGGTTTATTTGGGTGTGCTTTGTCTTTTTTGTTTTCCGTTTGGTATTAGATGCAACATGCTTATCAGAAGGACTATATTTATTTGAAGGTGTGAGGAAATTTCTTTCCAAATATGGCAAAATTAATTTGTCTTTTGTAAGGGGGGGCATGTGTTGCTATTCAGTGGAGAGCCTAGAATGTTTGTAAATAGTTAATTCTTAATCCTGCTTGCATCGCCTATATCTAAGTACCATTGTTTTATTAATAAATGCTAGTGCTCTTTACCTTTATTTCACTACTGATTTTAAACTAAGCATAAAGAGGTTTCTTAAGTAGAATTTAAAAGTACACGCTGAAAAAAATAGTGTGGGCCCTCTAGACAAAGGCATGTTATAGTCTAGATCTAGGAAAAAAATTATATTCTTGATGATGTCATCTTGTTGAAAAATATTTTCGACAGCATTTACTTCTCAGTCACTGATATCTTGCATATATCTTATTGGTAAAAATTATGACTTAGCTCTATTTTAAAATTACCCCTCCGTTTCAGATATTGAGCCATCTGTTCAGTACCTCCTTTCAGCCATCTTCTGTCTTTCTTTTTTCATGTTTGGCTTATGTTATTGATTGGAGTATTCCTATAGCCATTTTTATTTTAGTGTGCTATAAAGTTAAAGAAAATTTTTATCACCTCTTTGAAATTCTTGTGCATCTTCTTTCCTCCTCCTCTCTTAGATTTAACTGTTACTGTTTTTCAAAAAGAAGTCTCACTATAAATCTATTGAAATGCAACTCATTAAAATAGCATTCTCAAAATAAACATCACTATTTTGAGATCTTTTGCTTCTCAATAAATTAGAAGATATTAGCTTAATGTACCTTTGCAGGCAACATTTCAGGACAAATTGTGCTTGCTCTCTAGAGGCCAATTTTTATTTCCTTATTTTAACAAAAACCTGGTGTTGACACAATTTAATTACTTCAATTGCATCTGGAATCACATTAAGTTACTATTGATACGTTTATAACTCCAACTTCAGAAAAGCATTAAAATCATAGCTAAATATGAATAGTGTTCAGCACAATATTTTGAGCCTATTTGTTGGCACAGACTTTCATTGACAGACAGCTATCGTTTGTAAGCTGTAAGAAGTGAGAACAATTGCTGATAACATAAATGTCAACAATTAGTTGAACATTCTAATTAATTCATCAAGAATTACTGGCAAGTGGAAAACCGTCCTTTAGTAAACAGGCTAAAAACAATGTGACAAAGATGTGTTTTACCTTTTCCACAGTCTTGTTAAAATTGTTGACTATTCTAGCTTAGTTTTCAAAATTGTTTTTGAGAGGAACAACTCAAAAGACAATGGAAATTTTGGTAAAATATTCTCTTAGGTTCAATTCTTCTTGTTTAAAGAGTTAATACCTTTGATCTAAGATACTCATAAATTTGGATAAATTATTTAAATATTTTCTGTAAAAGGATCATTATATTGTTTTTAAGAGTCCACTCATTGCTATCTGTAACAATATAGTAAGCATCTTATCACTTACTAAGTTAAAGTTTATAATATTATAGGATGTCTTAGACATCAAGCTTTTCTCTTATTGTCTTAAGAAATATGCAGAGGGTAGTACATTGTTTTCCACCCCTATATAATCAGGGTAACTGGCTGAAATATAAGTCAACCAATTTCTAAGCTCAATATCATTTTGCATATTTTACTAGTCTTTGCTTTTCCTTTGATGCGCAAGATGAAAGGATCAAAAAGAACAGAACAAAGAACGTTATCCTATAAATTCCTCTTTGTCACAGACTACTCCACTGAAAGCCATATTTTCCATTTGTATTTATTCTCATTTTAATCTCTTTTGGAAATCATCTGATTTGTGCTGTTTCCCTCAAACGTATGGTTTTTGAGACATCTTTTGAGACATGTAATTTAACAATTTGTATGCCACCAGAATTCATGTTTTTTAGAACAATCTTATTTGTCTCTTTAAAATGAGAATTCGGGTTGAATTTACTCTTCTTAATCTGTTATGAAGTGCTATACAGTCATTATAATACAGTAACAACTGAATTTCCTTCTACTGACAAGGATGCAAGAGTCCCTTTTTCTTTTTTGGTGCTATAAGGTGTTATGTTGGTGCCCATTAAATATGTGTGAGCTGAGGTATATTGCTATAAAAATCTGTGTGAACACATCTTTTTCTCTTCCTCACCCACCCCCTTCTCTATGGCTAGAATATTAGTGTGAATTTAAGTGAATTAAACTCTGTTCTTGATTTGTTCAATTCTTTAAAAATTAATTTGCCAGCAGAAGACAGTATAAAGTATGCCTGACAGTAAATTTATAAGACTTGTGAATACAGAAAATTAATAATGATTGTATATAAAAACATTGCACAAGAAACTTTTTCCTCATATTAAAAGTTGATAAGCACCAATAAATGGCCAAAATATGTTTTTGCTTTCCTTACCATTTCCCAGATAGACATGTTTTGATTTCTACTGAAAACAAAAGAGTAATTCTTTGGAATGGATTCTTTGTAAATAAGTTCCTACAGGTGTTAAGCCTTCTGAGGGCCAGGATCATGGCGTTGGGACTTGGAAAAGGAGACAGGAATGGCAATGGACCAGATCCCAAGGGAATTAACTAAAGAATCAAAGCACCATTTGGTCAAATTAGAGAATTCTTTCAAGCTAGGTGTAAATAATGCAGGTAATCTAGAAATGTAAATGTTAATAATTACTTTGCCAGCATATCTTCTCAGACCCTGCTAAGTGAAAGCTCTGATGTAGAAATTACCCACTACAATAGTAAGTCTGTATTCAACTCACCTGGAATGCATGATGGATATAAACCATCAACTCTAAGTCTTTTGGCTAGTCAACTCCATGTGTACCTTTTTCACATGCTGTACTTCCTAATACAGACTTATAAGTGAATTAGGACCATTCCTTACCTCTAAAAGAGTCAGCCTTAATCTATCCCAACATTTACTAGAGTATGTTCCAGATTTTGTTTTAAAAAAAGAGATGAATTTCATAAACCAGTAAGTTTGAAAGTCCATGTACAATATCATTTACTATTAGCTGTATTGTTGATTTTTTACTTTTTTATCATTTTTTCCACTTATTAAACAAATATTTATTGAGTACCTTCCGAGGTAAACATCTACTAGTTGCTGTAGAAATGTTGTACACTCTGAGGTCTTGCAGTTTGTGTAGGAAGATAGATATTAAAATAAGTAACCACGATATAGTATGTTCAAGACTGAGACAGGAAAGATCAGGGCTCAGAGGGTACATATAATAGGAACACCTAACTTAGTCTGAAGAAGGTTAAGAGGGGATTTCCAAGAAGTGCCTTCTATGCTAAAAGCTTGAAGATCAAAGAGAAGTTAGACAGGCAAAGAAATTTCAGTCATAACATGAGCAACAGTTATAACAACAAATGGTTAAAGTTGGCATGTAATTACACTTCTGTTGTCTACCAGATACTATACTTCATACTTTCCAAGTAGTCCATCAGTGACCTTCCTGGGTAGACTTTACTGTTTATCCAAGATCATATAGCTAATACATGGCCAGAACCAGAATTGAAATGTAGAACCAAAATTGAAATGCTGAGTGATCTGACTCCTGGGTCCTCTTTCTACTGTCCCACAACTACCCCTTAAAGCAATGAACTGATTTTAATTGAACTTGTTTTGCTAAAACAAAAAATACCTGAATAGTTTCTCAAGTTTTCTTTGTTTTAAGTTGACTTACGATGTTTATTATTTTTTAAAAAATAGATATACATTTTGCTATTTAACAAATTGTAGTAAAATTTAGCATTTAGGTGTGATTTTTTCAAATATCAAGTATATTTTATAGCACAAAGGTCTGAGGCTTATGTTCCAAGTAGTATCTTACATATAGTAGGTACTAAAAAAATGCAATCGCAAGTTCTTGTGAATAAGTAGTAGGGTAGCCTAAAAGACAATGTTGAGCTCTTCTAAAGAAAGGTGTTACTCACATTTGTAAAGAAGTTGCAATTCTCTGTTTGACATAATCAAGCTGGCCATATGATTTTTCATTTTAAAGATAAAGTGTTATTAGAAGGTGAAGACATAAAGTTCATCTTCTTGAAAATGTCTTATCTGCACACATAGTTGGCAAGAATATCCACAGGTGATATGAATTTCCTATCTTAGCAGGAAAGAGCCTCATCATGTCAGGCTATTAATACCTTAGAAGATCATGATTTAAAAGAGGGTTAGCTAAATAGAAAGTAGGCTTAACAAAATAAAATGAATTACCCTAATCCCAGCAGAAATGATTGAAATCCTGTGTAGTAATTCTGCAGTATTCTTGGAGTGGGGTGAGATAGTTCAACTTTAGTGTCTTCTGAAAGCAGGTTGGGCCTGAATGTGTAATTTGTACACTTGTTTTTTGTAACTGGCATGTCAACATAACAATCATTACCAGACTTTCCATTGAAATTATTTTTAGATAACATAAATATTCTATACAGTGTGTGTTATGAATTTTAAAAATTTTTCATCTTTACCCTCAGGAGGTGATTTTGAGGCATGAAATGGTTACAAAGATTACCGGAATGAAAAAGAACCTGGTTAATGTGCAACCCTGGATTAATTCCTAAACCCTTATAATTTGAAAAATATTATTGAAAAGGGTAGTTGTTTCTAAATTTAAAATTTACTACAGTAAAAAAGTCACTGTGGCATTAATCTCCCTTGGTATATTCCCTCCTCTTTGAACACATGTATCCATCCCATTGTTCTTGCCACTTTCTGAAGCAGTTCTGGAAGTCGTTTTTCATGAATTTTAGTTGAGGTATTGTGGCTCTCTTAATGTCTTGAATCACTTCAAAACACTCACCTTTTATCATCATTTGGACTTTGGGGAAAAGTCAGAATTTGCACACTACAGGATGCATTGAATAAAGTAGATGAGACACTGTAATGTTTTGACCAACCTCCCTTCCCATCAGATGGCACTCAACAGCAGCATTCACTGTATTTTTTAATCATACTTTGTAAAGACACTCGCAAAAGAAGATTTGCAGAACTGCTTCAGAAAGTGGGAAGAACAATGGGATAAGTGTGTTTGAAGTGAGGGTGGGCACTTTGAAGGGGATTAATGGAGGTGTGTCCTTTAGTGTAATAAAAATTTTTAAATATTTTAATTTTCACCATATTTTTGATCATCCTTTGTATAATTGTCAACAAAATACTGGGTGACATTTTATTGTTATTTTATTGTGTAGCAGGATGATAAAAATTTAAAAAGAATTCTTAATGCTATATTTTATCCATGATCAAATAACAGTTTATTTCCTTACTAATTATGAACATGTTTGTCTAATTTTAGGGACACCACTGTGCAAACACTTACTCTTCAGCCTTCAGTTAAAGATGGACTTATTGTGTATGAAGACTCACCTTTGGTTAGTAATCCAATTACATTGATAATTTAAAGTACTTTTTGAAAGAGCTATATTTCAGTCTTTGAGTGGGTAGAGGGAATCCCCTATTAATTTCAATCTAACTGTAACTCATTCTTGTGTCATTTAAGGGGAGGATATTTAAATGCAAATTATTGGGAAAATAACATGTTTTCTTATTCTTTTCTCTCTTCAGAGAGACTTAGGAATGGCAGGAGTCTTCTGTCAATATCTATTGCAGATTTTATTTTCAAATGTATAGAGTTTGAAATTAGGTAATATTTCTTTAAAAATTGCTAAAAACTGTTTAAAGAATAGCTTTAGTGTTTAGACAGCTGGGAAGATCCAGTCTTCAGCTTCCTACTTGAGACTCAAAGTGATCCCAGTGTGTCAGAAATATTCCTCAGTGTATAGGTAACTTCTGCAGAGCAGTGGCACAAATGAGACATTGTGGAACCTGTGTGGTTCAGACCCCAGGTACTGGAGCATTTAGGATTGCCTGCCTGCAGTCTCCCAGGTTGGACACAACTTTTGCTGAACAGAGATGGAGCTAGAAGTAGAAACTGCATGTTTTCTTTTGGGGGGGGGCGGTACTGGGGATCAAACTCAGGTCCTTGCATTTGCGCAGCAGGCAGTGAAACCACTGAGCTAAATCCCTGGCCCTTACATGTTTTCTTTTCCTAAAATTCAATTTAGTTACCCTAAAATTTTTAAAATTCCTTATCAATTCTTTTAGAATGTGTTATAAAATATCTGTGGTAAGAAGAATCATCCATTTATTGATCTCCTTGAAATGACTCATCAAACTATATCATAAGAAAAATTTATGGTATAGTTTACTATGAAATATTTCTTACTGTTAAAAAAGAGTAATATCATGATTCATATAGTCACCTAAGACCTAGGACTCGTATTTTAATTTTCCCCTCTTCTTATTCAAGAATTTGGCAAGACTACAGATTTCACATCTTCAGAACTCTTCAGATCAATATAATACTTTTTATTTCCATTTGTTTCAAACCCATCCCTAATCAGGTACCCAAACCCTTTTAAACTGTTATGCGGATTGTTGCCAGCTTAAATATACTAATGTGTAGCTTCACATTTCATTTCTATGATGACTAAACTCACAAATACTGAAGTGTATCCCATTTATTAATGAGATAAGTACATGTTTCTTGGTCTGCTAATTCAGTCCTTAGTAGTGGAACCCAGTCTAACCCTCCAGTGTCTTTTCTTACATTTAACCTCCATTTCAGCCAATGTAGACCTACTTGTGTTCACTTTTTATTAAATATGCCCCAGAGTTTGATCTCAGATTCTTTTTATCTTGAATACACACTTGTTTGGCACCATCCATTCTGATCTATTAAAATAATGTTATAGTTTTTTGTTGTTGTTTTTTGGTTGGGTTTTTTTAGCAGTACAGGGATTAAACCCAGGGCTTTTGCATGGGTCTACATTCCTAGGCCTTTTTAATTTTTTTATTTGGAACATTACATTTGTTATGATTCTTTTAAGAGCCATAACAAGTGCAGTGTCCCAACATCCACAATTGCTTGTGATGTTTTACTTCTTAATCTCCATGAAATTTTAATCTCTGTATTATACTTGTTTTAAATCCTCCCCTATTCTAGGATTTGAAATATTGTTGGGTACCATCACCATAGGAACAATTCTAATACTGAAGGGAAATGAAAGAAGTGCCCATAATTTAAAACCAGCCATTATAAATGCAAAGTAGTAAGTGATGGTTGTAGTAAAGGTTACTTTCATTGCTTGTTTGTTTGTTTATGGTACATTTTCTTTGTTTTTTGTTCTTTTGGGGTTTTTTGTACCGGGGATTGAACTCAGGTCCTTGTGCTTGTGCAGCAGGCAGCAAAACCACTGAGCTAAATCCCCAGCTGTTTATGGTACATTTTCTGTCTTCAAAGGTTAAAGCAGTAAAGCTGGGTCATGTTTTGGTAGTGGATGAAGCAGACAAAGCCCCAACAAATGTCACCTGTATTTTGAAAACTCTGGTAGAAAATGGAGAAATGATTCTAGCAGATGGCAGACGCATTGTTGCAAGTGAGTATGGAAAAAGAAATATTTGCTTTAATATCTGCATTTTTATATCTTTGATATCAAGTCACAAACTTAGTTGGCTACCTATTTACAAGCATTAAGGAAAAATTTAACATAAATTGAATTGTATTGACAATCATTTGCAAAAATTAATGTCTAAATCTAATTTGTCAGTTTTGCTCCTTTTTTGTTTTTGAGGGGATTGGACCCAGAGCCAGGACTTCACTCATGCTGAGCACTTGCTCTCACACTGAGCTACATCCCCAGCACCTAGTTTTTCTTTTTGTAGTTAGACAACATCTTTGAAAATTTTATTAGTAGTAGTATTAGGACAAATCAGCTTCATATTTTTCTCTTTGAGAATATCAACATATAATCTTTATACTCATTTCTCAGTTATTTATGTGTAATTTAATTTGCTTAATTGTTATCTGGAATTCTTTAAATTTCTGGCATGTGTCCATTACTTACAATATTAATTCTCATTATTAGTTCAGTATAATTAGAAAAACTTACCAGTCATTTTATTTTATATAGATGTGTGTTTATATAAGTATGAGGAAAACATGGTGAATGTTTAAATTTAAAGAAATTTAGTACAGTAAAAGAAACATTGCCAGGGCTGAGGATTTAGCTCAGTGGTTCTGGCGCCTGCCTCGCAAGTGCAAGGTCCTGAGTTCGATCCCTGGTACCAAAAAAAAAAGAAACATTGCCAATAATCCTCCTCAAAATACTCCCCTTTGCATCCAACACACTTATCCCATTGTTCTGCCCACTTTCTGAAGCAGTTCTGAAAGTTCTCATTCATGTTTGTAGTTGCTCTGTTGTGGCTACCTTAATGTCCTGAACAGATGCAAAATGTTTATTTTTCATCTTCTAAAAACACTCATGAAAGTATTTCCAGAACTGCTTCAGAAGCTAGCAAGAATGATGGCATAACAGTAGCCAAAGCACGGATCGAACTCGGGACCTTCCACTTACAAGGTAAGCGGTGAAACCACTGAGCTAAATCCCTGGCCCAAGGGGGAGTATTTTGAGGGTGATTAATGTCACTCTGTCTTTTTCTGTAGCAGATTTAAATATTCACCATATATTTTGATCACTCTGTGTGTGTGTACACTTATATATGTGTGTTTACATATATATTACCTGCACACTTTTACCTCAAGAAGAAGTTATTCTTTGTTTTGGATTGTCTTCTTCCCTTCCCTACCCACATACCCTTTTGTTGTTTTTGTTAGGAAAAAATGAATAGACAAATCTCATTAGTGTGCTTAACTACAGAAGTCAACTTTCTCTAATGAAATGTTCTCTAATGTGAAAACATTTTCTAGTTCCTAATTTTACATCTTTTGCTTCCTGAAATGACTTGAAAATCCATAAGTAGCCATTGAAAATAATAGCAAATGAAATTGTAACCAAATAAGTTGGAATTAATAACTAAAATCTTAAGTATTTGAAGAGAGTCTATGAAAAAGACCTCATTATAAAGGTACAAGTTCATAATCACAGAGATGTTCTACTTGGGCATTACCATTGCAAGTCTGCCATTTCTGAGCCTAGCTCAATAGTGATAACTATACTTTAATATTTCAATTTTATAATGCTTTTATGAAAAAATTAGAATTTGAATTGAACATAAACATCATCTCTTAACAACACCATGCAGATTCTCAGGATTAGAATTCTTCCTACCCTTAATTGAAAGGGATGGAGTGCACCCAAACCCATTTATGGAAGCTAGTATCATCCTGATCCAAAAACTGGGTAAAGATCCATCTAAAAAAGAAAACTGAAGGCCAATCTCTTTAATGAATATAGATGCAAAAATCCTCAACAACACATTAGCAAATAGAATGCATCACATTATCAAAAAGGTCATACATCATGGTCAAGTAGGTTTCTTCCAAGAGATGCAAGGATGGTTCAACTTATGTAATTCAATAAATATAATATATCACATAAACAGAAATAAGGTAAAAAACCACATGATCATTTCAATAGATGAAGAAAAGGCTTTCAACAAATCTAACACCCCTCATGATAAAAAAAAAAAACCTCTGAAGAAAACAGGTATGAAGGACCATACCTGAATATAATAAAGGCTATATATGACAAACCAATAGCCTCTGTCAGACTAAATGGGCAAAAACTAAAAGCATTCCCCCTAAAATCAGGAACAAGACAAGGATTTCCACTATCTCCTCTTCTATTTAACATAGTACTAGAAATATTAGCCAGAGCAATTAGGAAAGAGAAGGAAATAAAGGAATATATATAGGAAAGGAAGAACTCAAATTATCATTATTTGCAGATGACATGTTATTCTACATAGAAGACCCAAAGAACTCCACCAAAAAACTTAGAATTAATAACCAACTTCAACAATGTAGCAGGATATAAGATCAATACAAAAACCATTAGCATTTATGTACAGTGAATGGGAAGAGAAGGAAATTATGAAAATAATACATTCACAGTAACTTCAAGAAAAATGAATTACCTATGGACTAACCTGACCAAGGAAGTGACAAACCTCTACAAGAAAACTACAGGAAATTGAAGAGGACATCAAAAAATGGAAAGATATCCCCTCCTCTGGGTAGGCAGAATCAATATTGTCAAAATTACCATACTCCCAAAACTATTATACAGATTCAGTGTAGTCACGATCAAAATACCAACAGCATACTTTGCAGATCTAGAAAAAATAATCCTAAAATTCATATGGAACCAGAAGAGACCCAGAATATCAAAAGTAATTTTGGGGCTGGAGATTTAGCTCAGTGGTTCTGCTGCCTGCCTCCCAAGTGCAAGGTCCCTACTTCAATCCCCAGTACCAAAAAAAAAGCAATTTTGGGCAAAAAGAGCAAAGCAGAAAGCATAGCAATAATTGACTTCAAGCTATACTACAAACCAATAGTGATAAAAACAATATGTGGATCAATGAAACAGAACTGAGGATACAGAAACTTCCACAGACACATTCATCTATTTGATCTTTGACAAAGGGGCCAAAAGCATAGGATGAAGGAAAGATGGCCTATTCAACAAGTGATGCTGGGAAAGCTGGTTACCTGTGTGCAGAATATTGAAACTAGACCCTTATCTCTTAACATGTATTAAATTAAAATCAAAATGGATCAAAGATCTAAACATTAAAACAGAAACATTAAACCTATTGGAAGATAAAATAGGTAAAACACTTGAATGCATAGGTGTGGAAAGGATTTTCTAAACAGAATCTCAATTGTACAAGAAATAACAGCAAGAATCAACAAATGGGATCATATCAGACTAAAAATAAAGTATCTATACAGGAAAAGAATCAATTAGAGTAAAGAGAAAACCTACAGAATGGGAAAAAAAATTTGCCAGCTACTCCTCAGAGGACTAATATCTGGAATATAAAAGAACTCTAAAAAATTAAACCACCTAAAATTAAAGATCCAGTCAAGAAATGGGCAAGAGAAATGAATAGACACCTCACAGAGAAAGAAATACAAATGATGAACAAATACATTAAAAAATACTCAATATCTCTGGCCATTAGAGAAATGCAAATTAAAACATGCTAAGATTTCATCTTCAGAAAGAATGACAATCATTAAAAAAATCAAACAATAATAAATGCTGGTGAGGCTGTGGTGAAAAAGAACCCTTCTTCATTGTTGATGAGAATGTAACCTAGTGCAAACATTATGGAAATCAGTATGGAGATTTCTCAAAGAATTGAAATTAAATTCCATGTGACCCAGCAATTCCCCTGCTTGGTATCTTCCCCAAAGAGTTTAAGACATTATACTACAACGATACATGCATACCAATGTTTATAGCTTTACAACTCATAATAGCTAAATCCTGGAGACAGCCTGTATACTCATCAACAGATGATTGAATAAAAAATGTGATATGTATAATGGAATACTACTCACTATAAAGAATGACAGTTTTGAGACATTTGTAGGAAAATGGATGCACCTGGAAAATATAATGTTGGGTAAAATAAACCAGACACCATATACCATATGGTATCTCTCATTTGAGTGAGGCAAAATAGAAGCAAGGAGAATAATAAAGTATGGCTAGAAGGGGACAAGGAGTTGGATCTCTTGCAGTAGGGAAGTGGTCCAAGGGAAAAAGAGCAAGGGGTGAGGAGGAGGAGAAGGGGAAATAAATAGAATAAAGATATGCCATGTGTAGGAACCTAGTAACCTCAATTAATGTAAATATTATATGTCATAACATGAGCTAGGATTAAGAATATAAACAAAAATGAAAACTGGGATAGGATAATTGGAGGAGGAGGGAAGGAGGGGGTATAAAGGGGAAGGGTATTAAAAAAATAAGCAAGCAGCGATATATACATGTGACTGCTCCCCAAGACGACTATGAACTGCATGAACTGCAAACATGTACTAATAAAAGAAAAAATAAACTTAAGAAAAAGACTTCTTCTACCCTTTTTAGAGGGATTTGCAAAGGTACTAAAGTAGAAAAGAAGAAAGAATTGCTAAAACAGAATTGTAGTTAATTGTAGATGATGTGCATGTGCGTGCCTGCGTGCGTGCATGTGTGTGTGCGCATGTTGCTAGGATTAAGCCCATGACCCCACCAATGCTAAATGTGCATTCCACCACTGAGCTCTATCCCCAGCCTTATAAATAACATTGTAATCGAAAGTACCTGAAGCTTTTTTGAACAGAGCTTTATAAATAATCAGATCTTTTTTATTTTCTTTTTTTATAAGATTCTCATTTTTATTGTCATATTTGGTTTAGTTAATTAGTTGATTAAATTTTTCCTATGACCACATACTTTTGTTTTTCACACTACTAAACTTAACTGGGACCAAATGTTAAAACTATAAGTTGTATTAGTACATGAATATGGGGCAGCTTAAAAGATTACTGTTGGTGTCATAAAAAATTATGGCTGTAGGTTCTTATAGACTCATCTCAATAAAACTACAGGTGTATCACAACCATCATGTTTTAAAGATGGACAGCCTAAGGCTGAGGTTTAAATAAACCTAGATGGCAAGCAGTTCTTCTTAAACATAATAAAATTTTATTATCTCAAATTATTGTCTGAACTAGCAGTTCTATGTGGAATATACATTAGCTGGTAAACTGTAAGTCTCAATTTCTTCAATACTTTAAACACTGATATCCAGTCAACTTGATATCACTTATTTTAAGAACTGTATTAGAATACCCTAATTGGAAATAAATCAGTGTTTTGCTAACAAATGGACTAGGATTTGAGACCTGGATTCTATGTAGTTAGGTTGTAGGGGGTATAATCTAAACAGAAAGGGCTCCTTACACTAATGCCAGGCTCTATACAAAGGCATGCAGCTGATGAAAAACTAGAGAGCATTGGGAATTATCCCTTGGATGTTCCTTGGATTATGTCATTATTTTAATCTTTTTTAAATGTTTTAAAATAATAATTACATCTCAACCCAGGTTTAACTACTGTAAAATATTAGCAGTGTGATTTTTTTTGTTTGTTTGTTTGTTTCAGTTCTGGGTGTCAAACCCAGGGCCTTATACATGCTAGGCCAGCACTCTCCCATGGAGCTATATCCCCCACCCCGTTTCCTTTTTAAATGTATGTTGAATTTACATAAATATGCAAGTTCCCATGTAATTTAGTATGTGTTTTATCAGTATCCTGTTCCTGAACAAGAGTCCTCAGGAAGTTTGTTTTCTACAATCTAGTTATTATAGCAAGACATCTTGGAGAGTTTTGTAATACTTAAACAGTATGACTACATTAAAGTATATAACTAGATAATCTTAAGAAATATTAAATATCAATAAAGAATAAATAAAAATTTTGTTTTTCAGATTCTGCTAATGTGAATGGAAGAGAAAATGTTGTAGTGATTCATCCCAACTTTAGGATGATTGTTCTGGCCAACAGACCTGGATTTCCTTTCTTAGGCAATGATTTCTTCGGTACCTTAGGTAATAACAATAATAACAATGACAATGTTAATAATAAGGCCATTATGGCTATCCTTGCTCACTGTGTGCTGTGCCATCATCACAACCTTCCTGTAAGATTCTCTGTTATCCCCATTTTAGAGGACAATATCTGATATTCAGAGAGATAAACTACTTTGCTTCAGTCACTTAGCTAATCAATGATAGAACTAGACCATATCTAAGTCTGATTGTAGAACCTTTTTTCTTCAACAGTTAACTATACTTTTTGCTTATGGCATCTTAGAATAAAATAAGAAATACTTTTTAGTGTCTGTTTTTGTAATATCCCCCTAAATATGACAATGGCCAAGGCCACCTCTGAGCAGACTCATTCATACTGATTATAGAGAGATCCTGGGATAAACTTAATCATCAGAAACCTTGAAAAAGGACTTCTCTTCTCTATAGTAACTATATAATTTTATACTTAACACTCAACATGCAGCAGGCCCAGGCTTCTAGCAGGATCTTTGATCTAGGAATTCTACATCAAGGAATTTATCCAAGGATTTACTTGTACAATGATATAAGTATAAGGATAGGCAATGTATTATTTTTTGTAACAGAAAGAATAAAATTAACACAAATGAACTCCTATATGGAAGTAGATAATGAAATTTTGTTGTATTCACACAATAAAATACTATGCAACTACAGTGTTTAAATAAAAGAATGAAGTGATAGGCTGAAATAAAATCGATCCTCAAAATATTAGTCAAACAGTAAGTCATGAAAGTGGGTATAGTTGTCTACTGTTTGTATATTTTTAATGCAGAAAGGATAGATATACATGTATAGGCTTATACATGCCTAGAATTTCTCCTTAAGTGTTTACAAGAAACTGGTAAGAAGGGTTGTTTGCATTGGAGGTCATGTATGAAAGTGTTATGTATTTGTTTATTCTATTTTTGTAGTTCTTGCTATATACAGATATTACTTTAAAAGTCATTAACAGTTCATGTATCAATGCGAACAAATGTATGCAATGCAAACACACTAATGTAAACATATAATTGTTTGTAGTGTGAAAATATTTGAGTTCTTTTTACGTTTATGTTCTTCATAGGTCACTCTTCCACTTATGACACCCCTCATCACATTTATTTTAATGACCATAAGAGCATTCATTCCCTATTCTGTCTCCATCTTCCATCCACCTTTAAACCTGAAAATCTCCTCCACTGTCTGCTATTGTTGAGATGAAATTCTGGTCTCCCCTTAAGTCTCCCCTTCCTACTGAAGTCCTTTTAGGCAAAGTGATTTTTTCTACCACACTGGGCCTGGAGGAAGTAAAGCATCTTTGCTTCTTTTTTTTAAATTTTTTTTATTAAATTCTTTCATTGGTACATTTTAGGTATACAACACAATTACATTTCTCATTGGGAATTGTACCTTTACATAATGCATCTTGGTTCTTATTTTTTCCCCATTCCTAGCCCTCCCTTCATGTCCTCCACCCTTCCCTATTTACAAAGACTTTATTTCCATTTTTTCCATTTCTCATCATTTTTCCTTTCCCTTCTTTCCTTTCCCCTGCCCCTCCCACTACCCCACATCTTTGCTTCTTAATGCTGCTGCTATTGGATCATTCTCTTTGCCTCTTCCTTAAAAATCCCCAGCTTTATATCTGGTGTCAGCTACCTCTAATTGCTTCTTGTCATTTTTCAGTGATTTTTAGCTTTTTGTTCACTGTCACTCCATCCAACTGTACTCCTCCGTTTAGTGTGGTTGCCGTATAACATGTGGCCCTCCAGGATCTTGCCTCTTGGCTTCTTGGATGTTTTTATGCTAGTGATCTTATACTGTACCATACCTCAAGTACTCACTCCCATGAACATAATTTGAATAACTACCCTCTTCTGTAATCTGAATTTCATGATTCTATTCTCATTTTCCCTTGGGATTTCTAGTTCATCACTGTACCTACCACCTCCAATCTTTCCAGCTAGTACTTCTATTGCATCTGACAACCCTTCAAACCTATTAGAAATGCCAAACCATTGATCCTACCACCTTTTGACTTACTCTCCTATATTAGTCACTTTCCTGACACACCACAATTTAAAGGAAGAGAGGTTTAATTTAGCTCACCATTCCTGTTTGGCTGGCTCCAAGGCAGAAATATCGTGTGGAAGGGTGTGGCAGACTACAACTGCTTAGTTCGTGGCACTAGGAAGCAGAAGAGTGCCCAGGGACCAGATGGAAGCCAACGCCATACCACCATGACTCACTCCGATATACCTAGAAGTATGCTCCACCAAACCCCCAGAGCCAATCCCAAAGCCAATCAAGTTGAAGTACACCCTTACTACCACACCTCCCATGATATATTTTCTCACCCTCCCTGGCCTATTTTCTTTTTCCTCACTCAGTTTCAATTCTGGAAACTGATCATTCATACTTATTGCTCTCTGAGCATGCATCTGCAGCTTCATTTTCCTTCTCTCAGTTTATTAGTTACTGCCAGTTCTCCCACTACATCAAGCGTACATATGTCCAGCTGAATAGGTTAGAAAAAAACACAAAATCTTTCTGACAAAGCTCACTTTAAATTTTTGACTGTGGGCCTCAAGTGTGCCTTAGTGCATTCACATTGTGTTTCCCTGGTTCTTTTACTTTCCTGTTCTCCTACGCAAGTAATTCCGGTCTTCTCTCTCTTACAGCTCTAATATTATCTAGTGCTGTATGAATTTGTTTTTAAATTATATAATACATCAGTATGCACTGTGAGAAACTGAATTGAATGAATTCATGGAGTGGAAAGGAAATGTTCACTTTCCCATGGGTCCCATTCCATTCCCATTGCTAACTAGAATTCAGCTTACTGACTCTTCTTCTAGATACTTGTTACTGTTTCCTGGCTTCTTACTGCACTAAGGACAGTGAAAGCAATTAGAAGCTAATATGCATAGTCTCTACTACCAAGTCTTCTACCTCCAGGGCTCTGCTTTCCCACCTGTTACAGGTACCATCTAGAGCCAGGATGACACTGCTCCAACAATTCTGTCCTTTCTCTTCTACCTCACAGTTCCCTATTAGGTCATTCCCATCATCCAACAAACTTACTTCCTCAATCTTAGAGAAAGACTCACTTAATCTTGTTCTTTTACCAGCAGCTGCTACATTGTTTCTGCTTTCTTTTGCAGCAAAACTCCTCACATCAGTTGCTTGTCAGAAGAGTTGTCCATACTTGTCATCTCCATTTCTTCTGTACCACTCTCAAACCCAATTCTAATCACATGTGGGGGTGCAATGCTGGGAATTTGAAGCCAGAGCCTTCACACTCAGCTATATCCTTATCCCTTTTTTAATTTTTCATTTTGAGGCAGTCTCACTAAGTCTCTAAATTACCCAGGCTGGGATTAAACTTGTGATCCTCCTGCCTCAGCCTCCAAAACTGCTGTGATTTCAGGCAAATGCCACCACATAGGGCTCTAATCAGAATTTTAGTCCCATAGCTCCAAGGAAACAAATCTTGTCTATATCATCAGGGACTTTTCCACTCATAAATATTGTGATTGATTTGTAGTCCTTATCTTGCTTAATCTATGAGTAATGTTTAATATAGTTCATGTAGTTGGTCACTCTCTTTTCCTTGATACATCTTCTTGCTCTTGACTTCCAGTACTCCCTCAGCTGCTTTCTTATTTTTTTTTCTACGTAGTTGTCATTACTTCTCAACTGCCTTGTCGGACCCTTGCTAAAATACCTGGAATATGCTTCTACCTACCTATACTCATTCTCTTGATAAAATGAGAACATGTCACGTTTTAAAATATCATTTATATGTGGTGTGATTAAAGAGTATGTTTAAAGTGTATGTTTAAATTTTTAAAACATTTATCACAGCAAAAGACACATCACCCCTTCCAAATACTCCCCCTCTCTTCGAACATACCATACTTATCCCATTGTTCTTGTCACTTTCTGAACTGAAAGTTCTCTTTCATGATTGTCTTAAATTGTGTTGTTGTGCCTGCCTCAATGGCCTGAATTAATTCAAAATGTTTACCTTTCATGGTCATTTAGACTTTAGAAAGAGCCAGAAGTCACATAGTGTCAGACCCAGTGGATAAAGTGGATGAGGACACATCGAATGTTTTTATTTGACAGATATTACCGTAAATGTTTCGAATCAATTCAGGACCTAGAGGGAGCTATGAAAAAATACTCACAAAAGAATACTTCCAGAACTGCTTCAGAAAGTCACAAAAACGATGGGATAGTGTGTTTGAAGTGAGGAGAAGTATTTTGAGGGTGATTAATGGCAATATATTTTTACTGTAATAATTTAAGTTTTTATTCAGACATTCACCAATATATATATTTTGGAAATACCCAGGGCCTTCTCACTGAGCTACATCCCAGGCATTTTTTTTATTGTTTTGTTTTTGGGGGTTTTTTTGTCTTTCTTTTTTTCTTTTTTTTTGGTACCCGGGATCGAATTTGGGTCCTTGCACTTGCGCAGCAGGCAGCAAAACCACTGAGCTAAATCCCTGGCCTACTTTCTTTCTATTGTGAGACAGGGTCTCACTAAGTTGCCAAATTGCTCTATTTCTTATTGTCTATCAGGAAACATTATTTGCTGTACCTTCAAACTATATACAAAATTACCTTATTCCCATCACTTCTATTGGCCACCGTTCTGATCCAAATCATCCTCATCTCTGACCTGAATTATTCTAATACTCCCCTAATAGATCTTCCTGCTTCACCTGTTATCTTTTGCCATGAACTGTAAAGGATCTTAGCTTTTACCTTCCTTTTCACTTCACAAATTAGCCTGCCTCAGTTTTGTGTCAGAAGACACTAGATTCCCGGCTCAGACAAAGAGATTATGTTATACAGCAAAAGCAGTAGGCAGAGAATCAGCATCTGTGCTGATTCCTCAAGGTTCTGTCCCCACAGGGCAACGTGAAGAGGGCTAGACATGTACTTGAGGTGAGATCCTTTCAGAAAAAAAGACCCTAAGCTTAGCTAACCCAAATCTTTCACAGTGGGCAGTAAGCGTGCCCTACTTTGTTCCAGAGAGGAGAAAGAGTGTCTTCCAAGACTGCTCTACAGTCGCCCTTGGAAGCATAATCATTGTGCTCAGTGTCTCCCCTAACAAGATGTGCAGCAATGCTAGACTTGTGAACATGTCTCCCAACACACTCCTATACTCTGTTTTTTACTCTATTAGAAATCATCCCTGTCTTTCAGTTTTATTCAGAATATAAGCACAAGTCATTATAGTATTCTACAGTGTCCTGAACAATATGCCTTCCCCATTGTCTTGGCTCTCTGACCCCATGTCCTATACTGCTTTGAACTGTTTCCCTCTTACCCATTATACTCCAGCCACTCTGCTGTCCTGCTTCTTTCCGCATGCCAGACATGCTTGCCTTCCAGGATATAGCAATCATTGGACCAACTTCCTGAGCTCTTCTTCCCCAGGTATCTACATTCACCCGGATGTTACCATCTCAATGTGGCCAGTCTGACTGACTCTCCCTCACCATCACCACTCTATACTATGCTTTTCTTTTTTGTTTTTCTTTGAAGCATACACTTTCTAATATTTATCTTTATCATTTATCTTCCTGTACTAAAATGTAAATTCCATGTGGACAGGGATTATTTGGTGACTGAATGAAAGAAGGGTCAATAATCTTTTATATTCCTGTTAAGTTTCATTTTAAGCAGAAAAAGCAAAAGCTGTTCTACATGTTTATATTTGAAAATTTCAACCTGTGAGATAAAAGTTTGAAATTATCATGGCTTTCATTTTATTCAGTCACTTTTTTGGTTCTTGCTCACTTCAATTATGGGTACATAGAATTATACAAACTTTTAAAATGAGAAGCCTATCTTTCTTTTGAGCATAAATTACATTTCTCTAGTAGTCTAGATTATAGGTGAAGATTTTGCCTCTACATTTCTTTTCTTGATTTTTATTTAGACAATATCTCTGCAGATTTTCTTTTCTAAAACTAACCTGCTAAGTATATTCAAGCAATTTGCACAAAATAATTTGTTTAGAAAGTGATATTAATTCCTGCTTTTTTAGTATACATAAGGAAGCATTCATGTATGATGAATGTGTATCATTTCTGAAGATATTCACATTTTTTAAACTTAAGGCAATCTCAGAACTGTATGAATATATTTATATTAATAGAAAGGAATAAATCACTAAAACTGTGTTCACATGTATGGATTTTTTAAAAAGCTCTGATGCGGGTCTGGAAAAATAAATGCATGTACTGTTATCACTGAATGCCTTTTGGGGAGGAATGACATTGGCAGAGACTTTTCTTTTGTATTTTATTATCCCTCAAGAAACATGTATCAATATTATATAATTTTTTAACAGAAACAAATTCATGTGGAATGAACTACCCCATCACCCTATTTTCTTCCACTTCAGTCATTTCCTTTCTTCTCTGTATCATGCCATTGTTAGATGGCCATTTTCTGTTCTTTGATGAGCAACCATTGACTTTAAAATGACAACTGCATTTTCCCCTGTGGCATTATAACAGACTAGCTGATTATGAAACTTCTCTTTCTTTTAGGTGATATATTCAGCTGCCATGCAGTTGACAACCCCAAGCCCCACTCAGAGCTCGAAATGCTCAAAAAGTATGGACCACATGTGCCCGAGCCCATCCTTCAGAAGCTTGTGGCTGCTTTTGGGGAGCTGAGGAGTTTGGCTGACCAGGGCATTATTAACTATCCTTATTCCACCAGGGAAGTCATCAACATTGTCAAACACTTACAGGTACGGCACACACCTGTACACAGACATTTAGACGAAGCTATCAATTTTTTTTTTCAGACTACACAATTTATACTAGGTTTTTCAATTTCTGTATCTAATCAGTAAAATGACATGATATGAAATGTCTGTAATCTAAGTCATAAATTGGAAAGACCTACAAACATTATCTGTTTAGACTTTGAATTGTCTTTGTTAAGTTTCTGCTATGGTCATTACCAAGCTGCTGAGAAATTTGGTCGAGGGTTTATGTGGGAAAAGGTGAGGTGGGAAAGTAAGGCAGGGATGAAACACTACTCTTCTATTGTTTGGCTTTGTACAACAAGCATGTGGTATAAGTGAAGTATGAGTAGAAAATATTTTCAGCTTGAAATAAATGACCTAGAGATAGAAGACAGTAGGACCTAACAGTATTAATATAACTGTAAATATTACAAGAAAGTTTTTATAAGAAAAAGTAAACAGTAGACTATGTAGTCCACTCAGTAACAAAACAAAAACTCATGTAAATTCTTATATAACAAATAATATTCTCTAATCTAGCCTAATGATTCTTGACCTCACCCTCATCCCTAACTGTCCAAAAAAACCCTGAAAAGAAAAACAAAAGTTGAGAGCAGGGTTCAAAGATTCAATTAGACAAAAAAGAATAAGAGGAGGGGGAAAGGGGGAAAAACAAAAATTCAGTTAGACAGGAAGTATGTTTGTGAGACATTCTACACAGTATGGTGGCTATAGTTAATGTATGTTTTAGAATAAAAATGTATGAAAAGTGGTGAACATATTAATTTGCTAAATTTAATCCTTCTATAATGTATATGTGCATATATATATATGGAGCTATTACTTTCTGTCCCATACGTATGTAAAATTATTGTTTGTCAACTAAAAATATATATTTGAGGAAAAAAAGAAAGCTTTGATCTACCTATAAAATCATAAATTCAATTTAGGCAGCTTAGATCCCAGCACCTAAATAAAATCAAAACATAAACAATAAAGGCCTGAGAACTAGCAGTGTTCCTTTAGCTGTAGTGATACTTGTTTGCTTTCCCTCTGTTTTCTCTACTTCATTCCCTGTACTTTCTATGTTCTTCCTTTCTTTGCTTGTTGATGTATCTATTTTTATTTATTCATATACTATGAGTTTTCTCAATAGTTCTATGTTGATACTTAGCACTCCCCTTTACTAAAGTAGCATTTTTAAATTGCTCTATCTGGTACTCCTTTTAAAGACAGGAGGTTTCAGAAAACAGTGGCAGTCACTGAACCCCAGGATCTGAGCACTGCCTCAACATTTGAAAGGAGGAACTTTTCTTCCTCAAATTCTAGTACTTATTTAAAAAGGAAAATATTATTAAGTCATCCAAGCAAACAATAAAAGAGAAAAATGTATATAGTCCTGTTACCCTTATCTAAGAAGGCCAGTAAATTTCTGCTAAAGTTCATTTATATATAATTGTTCTATCAGTTTTGTAAATCTTATAATGTCATTGGCCTTATCACATAAATAATAAGAAATTTTTCTTTAATACAGAAATTTCCTACTGAAGGTCTCTCCAGTGTGGTTCGGAATGTGTTTGACTTTGATTCCTACAACAATGACATGAGGGAGATTTTGATCAACACTTTACACAAATACGGGATACCTATTGGAGCAAAACCTACCAATGTGCACCTGGCAAAGGAGTAAGGCAAACTCATTGTTGATAAAATAATCTTGAGCATTACTCTTCTGATTCTTAAGTGCTGATAATTCTTGCTTTACTGTTATATACTAAGCTGAGCTGATTTGGAAATCACGTTCCATTACTAAGCTTTTCAAATATATGTTGCTATTTGCTGACTGGTTTTCAGTTAAATAGCATTATTTATATACCCATGAATTGAGAACTTTAATTATTATAAATATCCCACAAGTAGATGTAATACAATCAAATAAAGGGAAATATTTTTTTCTTTAACAGTCTCTGTTCTTTTGTTGAATTACTGTAGGTCTCATTATGTCATAATCCAGAGCAAAATCAGTACACACAAAAAAAATGCATAAAGGGTAATGTATGTTTTGTTAAGAGGTTGGGTTTTTTTTAAGGTTTAAAAAAAATTTATTATTATTATTATTTTTTTTAGGAAGTCACAATTTTTTTTTTTGCAGTACCATTAATCGAAAGGATGTTCTTTGTCACCAAATAGTTTTCTTTTGATAGTTTCTAAATTTGTAATCATATTAACTTAGATTTTTGTTTACTTATTTAAGCTTCATAGATGAAAACAGTAGTGAGAATAAGCAGGTTTGTAATTATAATGGGCTGGATGCCTCCCTGTTATAATTATAAGCTACTTACTAAAAATTAGTTAAGAATCTTGAGAATATCCTGCTGACCAGAAAGAAAATAACAGACTTTATTAATGGTGCAAGTTCCCTGGAAAATAATTTTAAATATGATTAGCTTAATGCTAATACATTTACTATCATCTTTGTCTATAAAATGTCAAATTTCAAAAATTCATAAGGGTCAATAATTACTGTTAAAGTAAATTATTTGATTTTAATGTCATATAGGAGACATTGTATAGAAAACATTTGTTAAATATAAATCAGTGATTAGTCCAGCAATATGTATTTTTCCTAAGTATATACATCATTTTTATTTATTTTTAAGTTACTATAAAAACTTGTCATAAAATATACCCATAAAATGAATTATTAGATTATAGGAATTTTTAAAAGAGAAACAAATATTTCCCTTTTATGCTAAAAATGCAAGGTAGAGTTATATTACAAATTATCAGTACACTGTTTTGTATTGAGTAAAGTTTTTCAGGAATAGTGGGTGTCAATCGCTATTACATACACATTTCTACACAATACTATTTTATTGATTGATTAGCAGTCCTTATGGGCATTTTGAATCTAGATCAGTAATTTAATGGGTTTATCTCCTATATTAGTAAGTTCAAGAAATTGTTTTTAATATATTAACTTCCATTACTATTCATGTTTTTACTTCTTTTTTATAAGCTATATCTTTATTTTTAGTTGGCAATGGTTTTTATTACTTTAACAAATTTATACAGTTCTAGTTTCATGGAAAGTAGGCTTATGATTTAAAAATAACTTTTTCAGTACTCCTGCACAACTTTAAATGAAAACTAAAAGGCACATTATTTGGTATAATCAATCATAAGAAAATTGTTGGCAATTTCAGTTACTAAGAAAGACAGATTAATGTTTTAAGTTACTCATTATCATCCTCGCTTCTAAACTAAAAAGTTCTTGCCATGACATGGTAATATTTGCCATGGCAAGGTAATTCTGGCCCTAGTACTTTTGAGTAGAAGCAAAAGTACACTGCACCTGGACACAAGATGGTCACACTCAGGCTTCTGATGGGAATGGAAATAACTAGTTGTCCACCCACTGCAAATAGCTAAAAATAAACTTATAACAGATGTAAAAGATGAGTGAATTTTCCTTTTGGGTGGAGATAATAGTAGACCATAATTTACATAATGATTCAAAGCATTTTTTCCTCAACTGTAAATTACATTAACTTCAATAGCTCAAAAGTACTGATGTTGCTTTGTTGCCCTTCTGTGAAATCCATAGGTTCCATAGCACTATTTTGGTCAGATTGTCAACCTTGTACCTAAAGAGAGTAGCATGAAAAACTGAACAAAATAATGACTTGAGAATTTAGTCATATATTCACCCTCTATAATCTGGGTCAGACACCCAGATGAAAAGACAAAATCTTGCCCTCTGAGAGCTTGCAGTTTACTACATGGGTTTCCTATTGGTAAGCTGAGAGCATTTTATTATAGATAACTATATAATATGCTTTCTAAATCAGGATATTTTTGAGAATGGAAGAGAGAACTATTGACAGTAACTCTTTGTAAAGACATGTGAAGTAAGACTGTCCTGGTCCAAGCTAGAATTGTGGTAATTGTCATCATAGTTCTTCAGTAAAGTTCCTTCCTAATCTAACATCTTTTTCACTTTAATGTCATCTTGATGTTTCTCTTGCCTGCAAAAAACAACAAAAACAACAACAACAAAAAAAACACAATACATTAAAAGTGAAGTGATACAGGGTAAGCATTCCTGATCTGAAGATCAAAATCCAAAATTCTCCAAAAGATGATACTTTTTCTTTGCCAAAATGATGCCATAAATGGAAAATTCCATACCTGACCTCACGTGATAAGTTGCAGTCAAAATGCAGATACACCAATAGTATTGTATAAAATTACCTTCAGACTGTATTATAAGTCACACAATTGATAGTAATCACATAGATTTCTGAAGGTTTAAAGTTGTCCCCATGCAGTCTAAGATTTGACATTTGTAGACTTTTACTAAAAGTTTTACTGTACTGGACCTTTGGCTAGCCAGTTCTTTTAGGGTGCTTCCACACAGCTTGGTAGGTTTTGTGTCACTGGATATCCACATTGGATTTCCGTTCCTAATAAAGAAGAAGGATAAAATAATTCAATTACTATTAATATGCTTTTATACTGAATTAAAAATTCTTGTTACAACCTATTCATTTTCTTGTTCTTTAACTATAGTCCTTATTCTATGGGAACAAAATTAAATGGAGTCTAGAACAGGGTGAGCATACCCACTCTCAAGATGAGGATGGAAAGAAAATTTGGCCACCCAATACATATAGCTTAAAAAGATATAAGGCACATGCTGTAGCAGAGGGAAATTTTTACATGGGGTTGAGATGTTATTAAACCACTATTTGTATAGTCATCTATAGTTCCTTCCTCAATTGAAATCAGAATATACTTTAACTAGTCAGACGTGGTGATGCCATTTCAGTGCTCTTTGGTGAAATTCTCTAAAGAGAGATGCTGTGACTTTCCCTTTTGTTTTCCTAAATAGTGCAGTGTTCTGATGTTACCCATCTCTGAGTTTCTCTACACTTTTTAAAGGCCAACAGTGATGAGGCAGATCAAATTTATCTTCTTTAATAAATCTTTGCCAAACTTGGTGTTTTTAGACTGAATTTTGTTGGGTGGTTATTTTATCTTGCTTGATCCTGCCATATTGTAGCTCCTATTCCCGATCTACAAATATATTCCTAGATCTTAGTACTGAGATCAGAATTTGCTACCTAAAACCTCACTGTGATGGTTAATCTTGATTGTGACTTGATTAGTTTGAGAGATTAATAAAGCACATTTCTGTGTGTGTCTGGATGGGCATGGGGATATGACACTGGGGAGAATATTTGGTACCTGGCTCCTTCCTCTGGAGTGTTCTTCCCTGTGCTCTCCTTCCTAGCCACCATGAAGTGAGCAACTTTGTTCTACCAGGCCTTTCTACCATGATGTTCCTACCTTGGAGCCAACTGACCATGAACTGAAACTTCTGAAACCATGAGCCAAAAATAAATCTCTCCTCCTTTAAGTTTTAGGTGTCAGATATTTTGTCCCAGCAATGAAAAACTTACTAATACACATACACTACATTTATTCCTGTCTCTTAACATGTCCTAAGTGTATTTTTAATTGTCCCTTTTTAAGTTTCTAATACTTGAGAAAGTTAATGCCAAAGAGATGATAAACATAACCAAATAAGAAGACACACTGGAAGAATTTTTTAATATAAATCTGTGGAGTTTGAATTTAATTCTGTGTTGTTTGTTCTATAGAAACATAACTAGTCAAAACAATTGATGGTGTGTGTTGTATACACAGACATACACTAATCTGATTTTTCAGTACTATAAGGCAGAAGTAGCAAGATTTGGGTTAAAATTTGAACTCGAGTTTTAGTTGGCATTTTGGATATGTGTACTTATGTGTGCATATATACATTTATTACACATATATAACATAATTTGGTTTAAACATCCAATCAAAGTCATATAGATTATCTGCTATAGTTAAATACAGATGTCTGTAGACTTAGATATAATCTTCTAAACAAAGTTTGTTTCGTTTTCCCCCAAGTGAGCTCTTACTTCCAAAGTTTCTTTTGAGAGTAAACATACTCCTAGAATATTAGCACTTTCAAATTAAAAATGTGTTCCAGAGTAATTTATGAACTCTGTCATGATAAGAAAAATTGGTTTTAAAGAAGAAAAATCCCATTTTCTTTTTCTAAAATTCCATTTTAAGTGAGATACAACATTTTATCTTCAGTTTGTATGCCATTTTTTACTTAACAGTTCTTAAGATGAATTGTTCCATGTGCCTACAATAGAATATAAATACTTCTGAATACAGTAATTATAACATTAATATTGTCATAATAATGTGATTCTGATAATAGAATAATGATGATGATAGTAACAGAAATATTTATAGATAACTATGTACCAAGCTTATTTCCAGGCATTTTCTCTACATGAATGTACACAATCCTTACAATAAACCTAATGACATATTTTATTATATAATTATATCTGTATCTCTCTATACATAATGATACAAGGCCATAATGTAGCTCTACTTCCCAATCTACAAATGTACACCTAGATCTTAGTACTGTGATCAAAACTGGCTATCTAGACCTCCACTACAATATATAATTGTGTTTTGTAGATGAAGAATTTGAGACATAGAAGTTATATAACTTGCCTGTGGTTAGAAAGCAGGGCTAGTGCTACAATATCTGTAATATTAATTCCACTTCTTAGAATCATGTAAACATATTTGTATGCAGATTAGAGGCAATTTTTAAATCAGAGTTATTATTTGGAGACTGAAAATTATTAATTGGTTTTTTTTTAAAGGACCTTGGGATTTTCAGTGATCAACTTGGAAATCATCATTGACTATGATGTCACATACATATAATACACAAATTCTTTTTTTTCAGAGAGTTTAACAAATTCAAATTCTTGGGTTTTAGCCATATTTCAAAATGAAAAATAAGCCAAAACCCAGATTAATATAGACATTTGGTACAACAGAGATTATTTTAGAGACTTCATTCCCATTCAGGTTTTTCTTTTTCTGTAACATAATGAAAGATCTTTAAATAAGCTAAAATAATTCATTTAGGAACATTAATAGTCTAAAAAACTTTGTATGCCTACCATATATAAAAAGTGAACTAGCTTTGCGCAGTGGCAGTATCGTAGCCAATGAGGTTTATCCGAGGCGCGATTATTGCTAATTGAAAACTTAAAAAGTGAACTAGCCACCATTTCTTTCCGATTTGGAACACAAAATGAATTCTTCTTAAAGACTGTGGTCATTTTTAAATGAATCAAACCTACAGAGAAATTTTCTATACCCTTCAAAGTTATCTTCATGTATTTCTCTCTGTTCTCTCTGAGAAACACACTTCTCTCTGTTCTCTCTGAGAAACACACATCTGTAAAGCATTTAAATGATTATTTTTTTATTTCAAATTCTTTGCCCTTGACTCTTGATTTCTTTTTCAATGCTACTTAGTTTATTTTTAAGCCATTTTTTTCCACAAAGCACTTACTGCCTGTTTGACATTGGAAAACTAGGTATGGTATACCAATCATTCATTTTTATCAGTCAAATATAATTAAAACTTGAGGAAATTAAAAAGATTTTTATATGTAGCCTTTATGAGACAAATTTACTAAATAAAGAATGGCATCCCATTTTATAAATAAAAGAAAAATGAAAACTTCATAATTCTACCATCCAGAAATAACTGTTAACAAATACTTCTGGACCTTTTCCTATAACTGTTTTTTAGTTCACACATTGAGAAATACTGCTTTCTAATCATTTTAATTTTTCTGAGCCTTTGTTTTAATAGAAGACACATTCCAAAAAAGGGATTCTTTCTAAAACATTCATTCTCAAACTTCTTTGTTGAAAAGATAGTTGCCTAAAATGAATGAGATTTAATTGTGTGTGACTCTTCTCCTGTCTTTCCCTTTTTCTCTCCATTCCTCGGATTTTAAGCTTAAAATATTTTATCTAATCATAATAAGGAGATTCACAAATATTATGAGGTATTCACATAAAGAATAAAAACATTAATATCAGCATTTTGTGTCATTATGCGTATGTTTAAATATCACTATGCTTTTTAGACATAAAAATGCTCTCACCAGACAGACTGCACATCTAAAAATGAATGTTATATGTGACTTTACACTTTACAAGTGTCCCATAGCCTGGTGAAGAAGCTTCCTAAAACCTTGTGATTTCACCTCAGATGTCCTGTTATCAGGCATTCTCTCCCTGCTTTCAAATGCTTTATTTAAAATGTTTTAAATTCTCATTTTTTAGGCCAAACAAGATAATTTGGAATTGATGAGTTCTAGAACCATAATAACTATTATATTTTCTTAATGGGTTCACATTTCAAACAATTTAAAATGATGGTAGCTATGGTAACTTTGAAAGAGAAGTTTGAGTAAGAGGAAAGGAGGCCTCACTTTCTATACTATTTCAAATTTCCTTTTTTTTTTTGGTACCAGGGATTGAACTCAGGACCTTGTGCTTGCAAGGCAGGCAGCAGAGCCACTGAGCTAAATCTCCAGCCCTATTTCAAATTTTTAAACCATGTATTATTTTCTTTATTTTATTTTTTAGACATCTACTAACTACTAACTCTGTGGTCACTGGAATTTTTCATGTTTTTTTAAAAATTTAAATGAAATAAGTTTGAAGTCAAGGTCTATTCTGATATTGCTATTTCTTGGGTCCTTTGCCTCCAGTCCAGCAAAGCTAGGACACATTACAGTGCCGACCCTAGGTGTAGAACATTGACATCTTTACCAATGACAGAGGAGAGGTTAAGTTAACCAGGCATTTCTGTGACATTTTAGCACAGTATAACTAAGATGATGTGTTTTCAGGCAGCAACATAAAAATAAAACTTGTTTTTAAATACTGGAGATTAAACCCAGGGCTTTACACTTGTAAGCATGAGCTATACCACTGAGCTACTTCCACCCCTGTCCTCAACAACACACTTTTAAAGCAGAAATTGTAAAGGTAATTAGTGTTTATCATGTACTTTTCTAAATATTCTAAGCACTTCACAAATATCAACTCCTTTAATCTATATTCCTTTTCTATTTTCTTTACCTATCAGGTATTAGGAGTATGTGTGTATATGTGTTTGAATCTGTTTTACAGATTAAGTAAGTGAGGTTAATTTATTAACTAATTTATTAAGTAACTATATTTATTAGGTGACTGATTAATTTATCATGTAACTAATAAATACCAGGATGAGGAATTCAACCACAGATCTGTGTGGTTTCAAAACTTATCTTTTTGTTCTATTTGCAGCAGAAAAACAATGCACTACAAAATTGGATATTGAGATTGCAAAGATAATAGAAACTATACTTGTCTTTAAAAACTTATTTCCTACCATTTTGAGACATATACCAAACATAATATACATACTATATTTGTATTAATAGCTAGGCCCATTGTTTCAGCCACTGTTTCCTTTCAATTTCTGCCATCTGTCTTTGATTCCAAAAGTAAGTCAAAACATTTTTCCTGTAAGATGGGAGCAAGTTCTCTTAAATCTTTTTTCCTCAAATAAGGATTTTTAAATCAACAACAAAAAAGTGATAGCATTCAAAAGCAATTAAATTCTTTTTGAAGTTTCTTCTATATAGAATTCTTTACTTAGTAATACCATCTTTAAAACTGTGATCATTCATTTTGTCAGTTTTAAATGAAGAGTCATAAGTCACTATGCATTACCTGTGCCCATATGAATTGCTTTTAAGTCATTACAACTTGAGATTTGTCCTCTGTCTTGGGGTTAATAACACCAGTGTTCTAAGATGAGCTAGACTACCCAGGAGAAAGAGACAGTGTACCTTCTGTCAATTGGGTTCAGTCAGATCCAGATAAACCTTTTGGGGGAGGTACCTGAGGGGATTCAAACTTGGAACAGTCCTTATCATGCTTCCAACTCAGATTTTATGACTTATTGTCCATAATTGAATAGGGAAGCAGAATAAATAGTAACTCTCCTCCCTTATGTCATTAATCATTCATTACCCTATCAACAAGTGTCATCATATGTTAGAGGTATTCCCAATGAAGGTAGCTGAGATTGTTTTCCATTTATAAAAGCGATTCACATGCCATTGCAATGTCTGTAACAGGATCACGTTCGGTACTATAAAATACTATCTGCCTGTAGTTTTGAGATTCTCATTCCTTTCCCCAAACTATTGTATGCTATAATTTTCTTTTTGTAGTGAATTTTTACAAAAAAAAGTTCACAGTGTTGATGATGGAGTTCTAAGGTATACACTTCCACTCTGCATAATGATTTATTTTCACTTCATAAAAGAGCTCTTAGTTTCCAAAAATAATAAATCTACGTAATGACATCTCAGAGCTATTATAAGCAGAAGGGTGGTGTTGGGTTTTATATTTTTATAGTCTTTGTCCTATATTCTCTTGATATATTATAAAGCAGCTTCATGGCCATTTCATTTGCTTTTAGTTTCTTTATAGGAGTGAAAACATTTTTTAAATATATCCAATCTACCTGGAAATTTTGAAAATGCATGAAACTTCTTTCATTTGCATCTAAAGCAGTCTCACAGAATTATTCTTGATCCTTTAAGCTTTTGCAAGTGAGGTTTTATAGAAGCCTGTCATCTGGCTGGAGAGAAATCCCCAACCTTACTGTAGCCATCTTTATAAATATACCCGCAAAATAAAGTAGACAGCATCATGTGAAGAATCTTCTGAGTTAAGGAAATGATAAGGCATGCAGTCAGAACACAATAGGAAAGATGTTACATGCTAGTTCACAGCTTGCCACTGAGATGAGAAAACAAGTTGTTCAACATATTGGTAGTTCTAATGTAACCAAGTATTCAGTCATTTAACAGATATTCCCTAAGCACGAACATGGTGAGAAGTAAGAGTTATAAAGATAAAGACTCAATATTTGCCTTCAAGAAGATCAATTAATGGAGAAAGGAGCCAAGTAAAGAGTGACTTGTGTTATATCACAGCTGTACGCAAGAGGTCACAAAGGAAGTAGGATTGCTGCCATCTCCCCTTGGTGGGAGTCACTGAGGGTAAAGAAACTAAATCTAAAGAAGCTTCCCTAAGCAAATAAAGGAAGGGACAACACTTCAAGCAGAACACTTCTTTTCTTTGGAGCGCGTAAGTAGTCTGATGAATAACACTCAGGGTTAAGTGAGGGCATACTGGGTGGTGAGACTTAATGTCAGGAGAAGAGCCAGGAGGACCCATAGAAGAGCTCTAAGCCTGAGAGGAGCATGGTCAGGTTCATACTTGAGAAAAGCTCTGTTTTATTTTCTGAAGATAATAAACTGAAAGGCAGTGATACAGGCAGTGGGGAGCAGTTGCAGGAGTCCAAGTGATGACAGATGAGGACCCACATTTTAACTGTGGCATAGAAAAGTGACAACAGTGAGGGAAAGATGGAAGCCACAATGGATTCTAAATGCCAGAGAGTCAGGTGAGTAAGATGTAAGCTTTACTCTCAAATCAATTAACAATTTAGTAAGGAAAACATTCAAAGCTATCAACCTTACAATGCAATGTTATATTCAAACAGAGTTTTTGTTCTATGAGTTTTTCCTATGGGAAATACTATAAGAAATTCTTTTCTGGAAAAAACTTTAAACTACTGGGGAAATTTCAGTTCCAGGCATTCTTATACAGGCTGATTAGAAAAAGGAAAGAACATAAGATTTGAAAACACATAGATACAGTTGATAAAGCAGACGGCAGAAAAAGCGAAGACACTTGTGCAGTGAAACTTGTAGAAAAGGAAACCCAGGCCCCAGAATTATAGTCTGGCAACTTGTGTGAGGAAAAAGAAAGCCAGAGATGGGTGGAGCAAGCTGACAACATCTGCTTTGGCACAGGATAATGCTGGGCAGGAGCCCTGAGACTGCACAGTGTCATCCTGGGGACTGGGGAATGGATTTAAGAAGTGCCCTCCAAAGATAGTGAATTTCCCCAAATCTTTTCCATCTCATGCATCCAGATTATCCTGAATTTCTGCAGCCTCTGCAAGATGTAGGTGACAGAGATACACAAGTCTTAAGTTATAAAGTGAAAGCCATAATATCAAGTGTAGAACCAGGCACAGAAGGGGAAAACACATGGACATACTCATGTACATATCATTTGCAGCAAAGCAGAAATTAATTTGCCTGCAATATGTGAGACTGTAGGGAAGATTCTAAAGTCTGTAGCAAACAAGGAAGGATATTACTGTGAATAGTAGTACTATTATTGTATGTGTTTAAAGGGGCTTTTATATTTTCTTTCATTAATGTGCTGAGTTTTTATTTTAGTAAATGTAAAACTATTTATTAGGGATTTCATAGGTTCACTTGTGACCTGCTCTTCCTAAAATTGTATTCTTTCTCATGTCTTAAGTTTAAAGACTATATATTCTATATGACTCTAAGAATTTCATATGAATCAGTTTCTACTGAATCCCAGAAGAGCAAGGGATCCATCCTGCCCAGAAAGGAATCTGGAAGAGGGATGCAAAGGAAACTAACATTTGGATTGGGCCTTAAGAATGAGAAGGATCTCACCAAAGAGGCAATAGCAGAAAGGAATTCTGGGCAAAGGTAATGGCCTTGAGGAAGCATGAAAATATATATGTTCCAGAGCAGCCAGAAGCAATTCAAGATGAGACTAAGGTATAGTTTGCCTGGAGAGTAAGAGGACGGGGTTAGAGCTGAAGCTGGAAGTATTTGTCAGGAATATTCTGTGAGTCTTCAGTGTACTCAGTTGGCCAACCTGACTTTTTTGCCAGAAGTAAGATTTAAAACAGAAATAACCAAGGCCCACTAAAATTGGAATCATTCTTTTTCTTCTCAAAGATGGTAGTAATTGTTGAGCTCTTCAGTCGGTGGAACTACCCTGAAGGGTTCCATTATTCCCATGAAAATTAGTAGTTCTTGTGGTAAGGAAATGTTTTAGGAATTGTTGATAATAGGTATGTCAACAACTTCCAATTGCATAATGCCCCTAGAAAGATCCAAATCTTTTTCATGTGTTTTCTTTCATATTCCAGAAATAGTATTGGCAAAAGTTCAGAGAAGGCAGAAATTTGCCGGAACATACTCTTTAAAACCCCACCTCACCTCTTCATGGAAGCAGTGCAGTCTAAGACAAATCTCTTACGTATTATTCAGATGAGGTTACTTAACTTTGGTGCCCATATGCATCATGTTAAGAATTATATGTGTGTTTAGAAAAAATTTTTTTCTTTCTGCAACTAGCTCAAACACTACAATTTGACCTGCGTCATAATTTTGACATTCACCTTTCTTTTAGTTAAAACTTGTACTTCCAGATCTTTATTATTACTTCCACAACGGATTAAGAAACATCACAACATATGAATTGAAATACATCATTGTTTATAAAAACATAAATTCATGAATGACACTGAAGATAAAAAGTAGTGCTATTTATAGACCTTAAATTCATCCTCCTCACCCCTTAGAATCAAATCCAGACATCGTTCCAACTAGGACTTTAACAAAGTTAAATAATACATGTGACAGGATCTTAAAACCATGGAAAATACCATTATTGTTTCAATCAAATCAGATGTAAAAACATAAGTCTGGTCAGAATTAGATGACAGATTTCAGTAACAGAATAGAAGGCCTGTTGCTAACCAGTTATTAGTGTTATCCCAAAATTTATGTTGATTGTGTTTCAAATTACAAAGTTAGCTCATATACCCAACTGTATTGCTTCCCTTTTCCCCCTCATTACTAACAGGGGAGAAAGTTAGGATGCTCAGATTTTTCACAGCTTTTTCAGAAGGCTTAGTAGTGGAAATAAAATGAGGGTCCATGGTTTACCTCAGTTGGCCAGCCTAGCATCCACAGCAAGAGAGGAGAGACAACACTTCACATTACCAAGGAATAGATTGGAGTCCGTTTGATTGTGCAACTGAAGACATGCTATATATGTGTCTTTCAGAGCTGTCATTGCCAATAGCATCTTGTTATGTGCTTCCAGAAGAGATTCCATATGGAGTACCTGAAGGTCCTTCTCATACCCTGCCAACCAAACAGCCAGTGCTATTTTTATATAGAAGCAGGCAGCCTGTTATTTTCATGACTGTTATTTAGAATGAGTTGGCAAGTTCAAAGCTGGCTTTATAAACACCCTTAGCATTGTCAGTAGAAACTAAGTTAAGCAAAGTTACTTTTTCTCAAATGAATGAAAGCTATTTTTTCTTTTGTAAGCATCTAAATGTTGTTTTAATAAAATTATTAATGGATACATTTGTTTCTTTTTTCTCTTTTTTTTGGCCAAGTTGGTGGGGATTGAACCCAGGGCCTCATGCATGTTATTTGGCAAGTGCTCTACGACTGAGCTACACTCCTGGCCCCAAATCCATTTTTTTTTCTTTTTTTGGTAGAGGGGATCAAACTCAGGACCTTGGGTTTGCAAGGCAGGCGGCAGAACCACTGAGCTAAATCCCTAACCCCCAAATCCATTTTTTAAACTAGGTATCAACCAAGGATCATTTTTATTAAGCAATTCTTCACTTCTGATTAGAATTTAAAATGTACAACTCTTCTGTTGTCTTCAAAGAGCCAGTTTGGGATGCGTTTAAAGTTTGGGTTTTTTTCTTTAATAAAGCATACCTGTTCTACTGGGAAGTGTGTATATATATATATATATATATATATATAAAAATTTTTTTTTTTTTTATTCTGATTATTTACTTTTCAATTTGCAGCACCCAGGTAACGAAACACCTTTAATCTAACTGCCACTTCCTTGTTCTCACTTCTGTTGCTTATTTTTGTCTAGTTGATCTATTTTTTTTTTTTTTTTTTTTAGGGTACCAGGGATCAAACTCAGGTCCTTGTGCTTGATCTGTCTATTTGTGACAGTGGGGTATTGAGGTCCCCCACTACTATTGTATTAGTGCTTATTGATTTTTCATGTCTGTTAGTATTTGTTTTACATAGTTGGGCACACTAGTGTTTGGTGCATATATGTTTATGATTGTCATCTCTTCCTCTTGGATTGTTCCCTTTACAAGGATGTAGTGTTCTTTGTCTCTCTTAATCAGTGTTGGTTTGAAATCCACTTGGTCTCCAAAGAGGATAGCTACTCCTGCTTTTTTTTGGTTTCACGTCTTCATGTCGCATGGAGTATTGTTTTCTACCCTTTAATTTTCAGTCTGTGAGTTTCTTTTTGAATTAAGTGTGTTTCTTGTATGCAGCATATTGTTGGATCTTGCATCTTGACCCATTCTGCCAGTCTATTTCTTTTGATTGGTGAATTGAGACCATTAACATTGATGTTTATAACTGATACGTATTGACTTATCATTGTCATGACTTTTTCTTTTTGTTGGATTCTCCCCCTTTGCGTTTAATTTCTTGTCATGCCAGATGGGTTCATTCTGCTGGGCTTCCTGGGGTTGTGATCCTCATTGTCTTTTCCTAGGATATTGTCTGAAATTTTTTGGAGTGCTGGTTTGGTATTCATGAAGTTCCTAAGGTGCTCTTTGTCATGAAAGTACCTTATTTCTCCATCAATTTTGAAAGATAATTTTGCAGGGTACATCAATCTGGGTTGGAGGCTGTTTTCCTTCAGGGCTTGGAATACGTCACTCCAAGCTCTTCTTGCCTTGAGGCTTTGTTTTGAGAAGTCTGCTGTGATTCTGATGGGCTTTCCTTTGTATGTGATTTGTTTCTTTTCTCTCACTGCTTGTAGAATTTTGTTCATCTGTTGGGTTTCTGGAATCTTAACAATTATATGCCTATGTGTAGGGTTTTTTTTATCAAGGCTAGTTGGAGTCCTATGTGCCTCACTTATTTGTATGTCAAGTTCTTTTCCCCTCCTTGGGAAGTTTTCTGCCATCACTTCTGTGTGGTTTTTTTTTTTATGTCATTTGCACTCTCTCCTGTTTCTTCATTGACTCCAATCAGTCTTTTTTTTTTTTTTGGTACCAGAGATCAAACTCAGGACCTTGTGCTTGTGAGGCAGGCAGTGGCACCACTGACCTAAATCCCCAGACTGACTCCAATCAGTCTTGTGTTATTCTTCTTTGCATCGTCTAGCAGCTGCTGGATTGATATCTTGTGGTCTCTTACTATTTGAAAGAAATTTTTATTTTCCTGGTCACAGATTGCAATCTTATTGTCTATATCTGAAATTCTGTCCTCACATTGGCTCATTCTGCTGCTTAAACTTTAAAGGGAATCTTTAATCTCCTGGAAATCTGTTTGCATCTCTTTTATGGATTCCATTTGTTTCCAATGTTGGGATTCCATCATGTTCCTCAGCTCCCCAATTTTTTATCTGTGTCCTCTCTAGATTTATTAATCATCTCTTGCACTATGGGCACAATCTCTGCTGTTACCTGAGAAATTATTTCTGATTTCATTTTTTCCAGATCCTCTTTTGTTGCCAGTTCAGGGAGTCCAGGTGGTTGAGCATGAAATTGTTCCATCTTGTTTCCCTTTGGGGTTGCTTTAGGTGATCTGGAAGTCTGGTTTTGAGACTTGTTTATGTGTCTTCTCATTTCAACAAGGTGGGGGTGGGGTGGGGGGAGGTGTGTGGCTGGCACCCAGGTGGCTCACCTCAGTGCTGGGGGTGGCAGCTCTGCTCCTGGGTGCTGGAGGTGGTGGTATGGCAGCCCGGAAGGTTCACCTCCTTGGCACTGGGGGTGGCTCTGGTCCTCAGCACTGGGGCTGTTCTCACTTCCTTGATCATCACAGCATTCCTTTCATTTCTTTACAAATGAAGAAATTAATACTGAGAAATTAGCTGACATTTCCCTTACATAGGTGGTTAATGAAAGAACCAGAACTGCAAGTCAGATCTCTTTGTATTCTGTTATACAATGCCTTCTATGCTAAGGAGAAATTAATGTGTCTCCTTCCTTTATTTCTCTCTTTTTGTAACACTTGGAGACCTTGTTCTCCTTTGGTGAATTCATGACAGCAAGTAAAGAATACAGCTCATTCGTAAACTCGAAGAAAGCATTCAGTCTAAGAGATATTTTCAAGATCTGCTGTGTTAACACACAGATGAATTTTTATTACATTCAAAAGAGGACACAATTAAGAGACAATCCCAAATCAGCACCCTCACATGCATGCACTCTTTTCCAGTAAAAAGGTAAAAGTGAGTCACCAGTCAGAATAATAGTCCAGGTACTTAAAATCTATTTCAGTTTATAGATAACAAAAGTCATGTGTCCTTTTGCAAGTTGTGTGACTTAACTTAGGAGAATTCCAATGTAAATTTTGTGTTCTTTCCTTTTATGTCAAATGTTACCATTTCAAAAGCACAAAAAGTATATTCCCCCAGAATGTTGTTTAGTCCTTATTTTATGCAAAAAAAATCTCAAAGCCTTACTTGGTCTTATTAAGCATATGGAACTATGTCAGACTACTTCTTTACTGAAAATAAAATGATTCCTAAATATAAGTATGTGTCTTTTAATGATCATTCAGCTCATTCCAAGTACACATTTCAATTTGTAACCAACATGCATATTATTTTTAGAGAATTTTTAACTCTGAATCTTTTTTTGCCTTAACTTATTATGGAATAAGAAATTTCTAATGAATTAAATGACAAATCAAAATTTCCTTTTTTAAAAGATCAAATAAAAGAATGATTAAGAAGTGAAGGTTTTATTCTCATACTGTTTGCAGTTTTATAGTTCAATGTTGCCATATTTGCTTTGGTAAGTCACTTTATTTCAAAACTATTTCACATAAACACACAGAATAAGTCCATTGCAAGTCAAGATAGTAGCTCCCTTGGTAGGGGTAGCAACAAATGGTGGTTCCAAGTGGGGCTTCTGGGTGTTGGAGATGTACTACTTTGGTTACTGGTTACACAGGTGTGTTCAGAGCCAAGTCATACATTTATTTATATGAATATATCAAAATTGTATTATTATCAATTCAAAGTTAGAAAATATTAAGATGCTAAAATAAAATCAATAAAACTTGCCCTATACAATGTATAAATATGGATGTTAATGCTCTTGTATACTGTTATTACTTAATTACAAATTTCAAAGAATAGACTGCAAAATTTAATAGATTACTCAGTGTGCTTAAGGCCTTCCTACAACCTACTAGGAATTTAGATATTAAATTTATAAATATTTTATCAATTCAAGGAAAAATATATAAACCTTAGTTTGTAATTAAGGTAAAAATGAGTTAGGACCTTTCCTTCTGAGTTTCTGAAATGTATATTTTTTATCTTAGTATATATTCTAAATATGATTTCATACACTGTATTTTAAGTAAAATAATAAATCATATTTCTAAGTGAAGCATTCTTCAAATTCATCTGTGTGATTGATAATAGAGGACTCATTATTTTTTTCTTTGACTTAGAAACAAGAAAAAGAGTGCTTACTTTTCCAATCATTTACAGGTTGCCTCTGCCAGAGCAGACATTCATGGGCTACTGGACAACCACCCATGCAAGAGATGGAATGCAAAAACTCTTGTGTCCAGCTGAAACTCACCTTATAGATGTAAAGGTTGATATCTTTATTATTTCCTCTTCAAATATTACAAATCATATTACAAATTTTTCCACATCTTCCCCGTTGAAAATCCATGCAGTCTCAGAGATGACTTGTTCTAATATATTTAGCTTCTGCTTTTTCAAATCAGCCTGGCCTCCAAGGAACACAATATAAGGAGTTCCAAATGGCCAGATAGAATTTCTAAGAGCTAATCTGTGTTTCAGCAGAGTTTGTCAGTATGTTATGCATTTTCTTAGGGTGGTTACTCTGTGATAGTTATCTTTGCTTATGTTTGCTAACAGGATTAAAACTTTGTGCTTTTTGAATTTTCAGCATCTTTTATCCTCACAATGTTGATAGATATTGTCATGTGAAATGGTAAAGGAGAGGAGTATCAGTAGTTATGGTAAAAATCACTTCAGGTATTTCAAGAAAAAAGGAGTTTACCATGGGGAAACAGAAACACAGTTGAAAGGGTAAGAATAACATAAGTCAAGGGATAAAACTGCACTTAGGTTTCAAAGCCAGTGTTTCTGCTTATGCTACCAACCCCACTGCTGGGGGCTACACAGAAAGCAGCATCAGCAAATTTTTTCTGTAAATGACCAAAAAGTAAATATTGTAGGCTTTGTGGTCATACAGATTCTGTTGCAATTACACCACTCTGTGATCACAATGCAAAAGCAACCATGGCAATACACAAACAAATGGGTGTGGCTGTGATCCACTAAAATTGTATTTACAAAAACAGGCAGTGGGTAAAACTTGGCCAGTGGGCCATAGTGTGTCAGTCTCTGCAGCAGTACATAGAATCTTGGCTCATATTTGTGAGTTTCCTTGTCTGCTGCTGCTTCAGGAAGATGCCCACTACTTCTCTCTGCCTTCCAATCTCATGTGTGTGTTTAACTGGCAGAATTAAATCACTTACAGAATATTTCTCAAGAGACCATGAGAAATGCAGGTTTAGCTTCTAGCCTCAGAGTTACAGACTAGATAGAAGTAAAGAAGACATGCATGCCGATATTTAACTCAAATATTTTTTATTAATTAAGGACTGTAGGGCATACAATTCACTGAAGTGTTAGCTACATCTGTAGAGTTCTTGCAGAAGGTCATGTCTAAGTACCCAATTCTAATATTCATGACATTATTGAATTACTTTTCTTGTGTTTGCATTGAATAATTATCACTATCTATGAAATATTCAACCTTTTATAAGTAACATTAGTGATTATCAATAAGTTCAGCTTTTTAAAATCTTTATTGTAATTTTTTTTACATTTAAAATCATACATTCAAGCATTGCATTCCTATATATGAATATGAAATTATTCTTCACAATGGAAATATATTTGGCCCTGGTTCATTAATTTATAAATTATTTTCCTGTTTGGACAGCTTTGGGCCCTGATTTTTTTAAGTTAAAAGGCTCTTGGCTTAGGAAGAATAAGAAATCTCATGGGACTTTACAGTTGGTGTATATTGTGAGTAGAAAAAAAAGAAAGGGAGAAATTAAGTAAGTTAGTATAAACGAAAGCACCTATAAATGCAAGAACACAGTATTATTGTTATAAGTACTATGTCAGACAATAAAGTGAGAAGGAATATATCAAAATATTTAAAACTTCAATATACTATATTTTAGAGGAACTTTTAGCTTTTCTTCATTGTGGCTACTGTCCAAATTTCTTAACTCAGATAACTAACTCATTACAGGGTCCAGTACTTATAAACATACAAGAGTATCTGATAGAAAGACATGAAGAAAGGTCCCTCAGCTTTACTGAAGAGTGTGCCTCCTGGAGGTTACCAATGGATGAAATTAATTTAATCTGTGACATTGCTACATCACATGGTATGTCAGTTTATTCTTTTGATCTTTTCTTCCTGCATTGATTTTTTAAAGGGATAAAATAATCTCTAGACATCAAGAAAACCATGAGACCCCTTAAAAGTTAAGAATTCCTCTTAATGAGAGAAGCTGAGCTGGTCCCAGCACCTGGAAGGAAGCTCCCCCGCCGCCATCCCATGCTCCTAGGGCAGAGAAGCTGAGCTGGTCCCAACACCCACAAGGAAGCTCCCTTGCTGCCATCCCACACTCCTAGAGCAGAGAAGCTGAGCTGGTCCCAGCACCTGGAAGGAAGCTCCCCCGCCACCATCCCAAGCTCCTAGGGCAGGGAAGGTGAGGCGCCCAGGTGCCAGAAGCACCCCCCCCCCAGCTGTGGAAATGAGAAGAGACATAAACAAGCCTCAGAAACAGACTTCTGGATCATCTAAAGCAACCCCAAAGGGAAACGAGATGGAACAATCTGATACTCAACCACCTGGACTCTCTGAACTGGCAACAAAAGAGGATCTGGAAAAATGAAATCAGAAATAATTTCTCAGATAAGAGCAAAGATTGTGCTCATGATGCAAGACATGATTAATAAATCTAGAGAGGACACAGATAAAAAAATAGAGGATCTCAGGAACATGATGGAATCCCAACATAGGAAACAAATGGAATCCATAAAACAGATGCAAACAGGTTTGCAGGAGATAAAAAACTCCATCGAAAGTCTGCGCAGCCGGATGAACCAATGTGAGGATAGAATTTCACATACAGAAGAAAAGATTGCAATCTGTGACCAGGAAAAGAAAAATTGCTTTAAAATTGTAAAGGAACACAAGAAATCAATGCAGCAGCTGCTAGATAATGCAAAGAAGAATAACATAAGACTGATTGGAGTCAATGAAGAAACAGGAGAGAGTGCAGTTTACATAAAATAACTGTTCACAGAAGTGATGGCAGAAAACTTCCCAAGGAGGGGAAAAGAACTTGACATACAGATAAGTGAGGCATATAGTACTCCAGCTAGCCTCTATCAAAAAAATCCACACATAGGCATATAATAATTAGTATTCCAGAAACCCAACAGAAGAACAAAATTCTACAAGCAGTGAGAGAAAAGAAACAAATCACATACAAA
>NW_004624748.1:13480728-13530891 GCF_000247695.1 Heterocephalus glaber
GAAAAAAAATAAGAACCAAGAGACTCATGTAATGGTACAAGATCCCAATGATGAATGTAACTGTATTGTATACCTAAAATATAGCAATAAACTTAATGGACCAAAGAAAAAAATAGAAAACTATGAGAGACTTGGAGACTGCCATTCTTGAATTGGATAGCAATTACATATAATTTAGAACTAATTTCCTCTAACGACCTAACAAAATGCTATTGTGGAATCCTCGTAAGCACTGCTGAGTTTGTATGTGCATGTCTGTTTCTCATTATAGTTGTAGCATAAAGTTAAACATACCCAGACATATGCTAAAAATAGAAGGGAAAAAGAAAAAGGAGAAACATTGGATTTTTGGGGGTGGGTGGCTGGGATTCCGGTTTGGTGATTGTGTGAACCACCAAAGCAGGGTCAGAATGCTTTGTAGTCATTAAACATTTCATTGTGCAGAATGGCAAATAATGTAAATTGTTGTCATTTCTATTTCTGGACTGTTGCCATTACCTACTGATTTTATGCAGTGGTCCCTGGGTATCTTTTGGCAGAAATTCCTCAATTGGTGTCAGTCAGTAAGATGATCCAAGCAGAAAGGATAAGAGAAGAAAGAGTCTGCCTGACTTGACTGAGATGGGCACTGTTGGGGGGAAAATCAGTATCTTATTTTTGTTTCTGTAAGTTTCATGGATATTGTTTCCTCCCTAGTTTTTTTAAAATAAAAGTATACTTTAAACTATTTACAGACATTTTTGTGGTTGTTTGATTATTGTGAAAGATCGGTGTTCTTATGAAGATATTTTGCATTCACTATTAAAGGGCAAGTATGATGAGATCTGATGTATTATGTTGGAATTTTGGCCCTTGTCTCATGCTTTGGAAGCCTAAAGAAGTGCACTGTGACCTTTTGCCTGCACCTATGGCAGGCAACAAATCAGTTGCAGTACTTTTCTCATTTAACCTTCTTACAGTCTTGTTCTTCTCAACACAGTGTTACAGGCAGCCCTGTCAGTCAGTCAGAGTTGTTCCTGAAAATATAAATCATTTTCTGTCCTTAATATAATTTAACCCTCTTTAGTATTAGCTGTATTTCCAAACTGTGTTTTTTAAATTTTTTTTTAATTTGGGGCTTTTGAGGGTTGGTTGTTTTTAACCTATACATTTGTAAAGGAAGAGAGCATCTCTTTAGGTTAGAATTGGAGTTAGTATATATCTGTGTGTCTAAGCCAGATACCAGATGGCACTTAATTGACTGCAATAAGAGAACAATAATAAGTTTAAGGAAGTGCATTTCTATCAACATTCTTACTGTACTCTCCACTGGCCTATACTATGCAAGAAAGTGTCCAATAAATGTTAAATTGAACTTGTTTGTGTTTATAATAAAAGCATTAAAAACATCTATGAATAATAAATTCTGTGATCTGATACTTGAACTATAACGTACACAGTTCGCATTTGTTTCCTAAAAATATCTACCTTTTTCTGCCCTTCTGTTGATGGCTGATTTCTTAATGATGTTATTCTCATTTATTTAAACTTACTGTATTTTATATGTAATATATACAATATATATGTATATAATATTGCATATATGATGTTATTTATGGATAAGGTATACACACAAATACAGTCCAGATATTCTAGGATGGTCCCCAATCTAAATATCTCATTGCAATACTCTGTGTCTAAATTTGGGGTTCAGAAAATATGACCACTGTAAAATAGATACCTGGATGATAAATGATCCAGTGGCATTTACTAGACAAAAGCAACTAACCTCCTTCCTCTAGGGGATCACATGAGATTAGGAAAAATTTAGTCCAGAGGCTGGTTACTGAAAGGGAAAACTTCAATCCGGCAGCCTTAACATCTTCTAAGAGCTTTATTAAAAAGGCAGAATCTGAAACCTCATTCCAGACCTACTGAGTCAGAATCTGCATTTTCATTAGCTCCTCTGGTGACTCATCAGCACTTGAAACATGAAGAAGCAAATGGACCTATGCAAGTATCCAGATTGAGAAGAAGAGATTTTATAACAAGAAATACTAAAATATGAACAAAAGTTTAGAATTAAAATCCACAGGGCTAAGATTCTTTTAAATGGAATTTATTATTTACAGTAAGAAAATTTTAAATATCTAGAAACTGTGGAAAATGGAAGATTTATAAATAGAAAATGTTGATAAACTGCTGGCCTTCTTTCTGAAACAACAATGGAATAAGAGAAAATAAGCCTTCATTGGCACACAAAGAAGAATTTCCTGACATTGAGATTGTTGAATATTTAATGGAATTATCATGAAATATTGTGGTTTTCTTCTGAGAACAATTAGATACTTATGTATGAATCTATCTACAGTTAGGGTAGATAGTTGCTTTTGAGGTCTTTTCAGCTATCAATCCATCTACAAATTATCTGCTAGTTTCAACTCTGTGCTTGACCTCATCATTCAGTTTTCACTAGATCTCCTGATCAGTCAGAAAATCAGTAACAAACCACTAAATTAACTTCTTTTTGTCATTTCAGAAAATGAGGGAAATACTCTATATGTAGCTGCATGCAATCCTATTTCCTTATACTTTATGAATATGACTGGAAAAAGTGGCTTCTTTGTGGACTTATTTGATGTCTTCCCAAGAATGGCCAGTGGAGTTTGGCATCCATTTGTGACAGTGGCACCACTGGGAAGTCCTCTCAAGGATCAAGTTATTCTCCACGAGGAACAGGTAATGCACATCAGGCTACTCACATGCTACAGTTATAAGCAGAGTAATTTAACATGAAGGCAGTAATGATTTGCAACCTATAACTGAAAATACATGGTTTCATGAAGATGGAAGAGAGGAGCTTGGGGCAAGTCAGGAGTTGTATTTTATTGGGACCAGAATGATAGGCTACTGTCTTCCTCTTTGTAGTGACCTCAAAACAACATATAAGTCTGGAAACCAATTAGTTATGGTTTCTCAACCTCAACACTATTGAAAGTTGAGCCCAGGTAGTTTTTTGTTGTTAAGTTTGCACTTTCTTTGCAGAGAAAGACAACACATAAGTAAACCAACAAGTATGTCAGTCTTAGTCAGTGATAAGTACTGTATACAAACAGGGTAGAACTAGGGATATGGCTCAATGGTAGGGCACTTGCCAACCATGGACAAGGGTCTGGGTTTTATCTCCAGTCCTTCTACAGAAAGAGAAAAAGAAAGAGAAACAGGGAAAGTATCTGAGGGAATGATAGGGCTGGAGTAGAGGATCTGGGGGAAGGGGGGGATCAATAGTACTAAAAAGAGTCCTGAGATATCTCCTATGTGGAGATGACATTTGAGACCTCAATGACATTATTTATGTACCTATATCCACATAAATACAATGAATGGAATACACTGAGATCCTTCTGTATCTAATGATATTCAAGTTCCATCCATCTCTTCTTTTTTTTTTTCCCATCCATCTCTTCTATAGATTAGTGTACTGAGATTGCACTAATGAAAAGTACAGTTGCCCAGAGTCAGGCTAAACATAATTCCAAACAGATAATTATCGATCTAAAGACAGGCTATGTTTCAATTAGTGAAAAATCTAAAGGTCTAATTAATCTGTTTTATAGCAAGAGAAAGGAGTCTAATGTTTTTAAAAACCCATTATCTGCCTAATATCTACAAAGTATTAAACTAGACATATTATTCATTCTACAAATATATATCTTGTGCCTAATTTGGAGTTACTGCAGTGAACAAAACAATAAAAATGTGTGTCCTCTAAAGTTCCCAGTCTGTTGTGGGAAGATAGACAATAAGCAAAATGAAAAGTTATATCTTAGGTGCTGGAGATTTAGCTCAGTGGTGCTGCCACCTGCCTCACAGGCGCAAGGTCCTGAGTTCAATCCCCGGTACCAAAAAAAAAAAAAAGTGATATCTTAGATTAGAACGTCAGAAGCAAGAAAGAGTAAGATTGTAATTTAAAATAAGGTGGAGAAGAAGGGCTGAACTGATTGGGTGATATTTAAAAGAGACTTGATGGACGAAAAGAGTTTCAGGAAAAGGGAATCTAAGTTCCAAGGCCCAGAGGCTAGAACATGCCTGTTTATAAGAAGTGTGGTGAGGAAATAAATCAGCTTTAACTTTAGTCCTTGACTAAATAATTATCTTAAATTATGAGGTAGGGTTTTTTTTTCTGGTTTTGTTTTCACAGGTTTTTTTTCACTTTTTCCTCTCTACTAGAAGCAGAGTTTATCCCTATTGAGATACTGCTGATAAGTTTCTGTCCATTGAATTGGAATAAGGGTTTGATTTTCTAGATTTCCAACAAAATTCAGTGCCATTGTCTTGAAACCTATAGCCAGAAGAAGTTGTTGTAAAAAGCACATGATATCTTGGTGATTTTTAATTCAATAAACCAGTCAAATTTGATCGAGAATTGGGGCCGGGGATTTAGCTCAGTGGTTTCGCCGCCTGCTGCGCAAGCGCAAGGACCCGAGTTCGATCTCTGGTACCAAAAAAAAAAAAAAAAAAATTGATCGAGAATTGAAATTTGGAGAATTTGTTCAAGCAGTCTTGACAAATTTTCAGCTATCAACAGTCAAACTTGCATATGCAAGTTCTGTTAAAATGCCAGAGTTTTAGTTTCTCAGGAAGCATTTTATTTTCCCAAAAGATTCGATTATTTAGCAACATTGCTGATTACTATTGTGTTCAATTACAATGACTTTCATCGAAGAAAGTATATTTTTCATTGTAAAGCTCTGCTTGACTTCCACAGCCAGTACCTTGCCTCTGGGCATTCTCATATGCTGTCCTTATCCCTTTGGCCATAGTTGCAAGTTTTTCAGAAAGCTGTTTTGGCACCCAGAGCAGACATGCACAGTGTCTGGATACTGCCACACTACCATCCTCGCAACTGCTCCATCTTTCCCCAGAGAGGCTATCTCAGGTGTCCATTTCACAAGATGGTTCTGTTAAGATGTCAGACCTGATAATTCCATATAACAGCACACTATTGTAAAATATAATGATTGATAAATAATTCTAGTGGAATAAAAGCTGAATGAATGGTCTACCATCTATTCCTTTTTCCTCATACTTCACTAATTTAAAATGAAGCTGAAATATTGTAGAGTACTTCGGTGCATCCGCCTATCCCTTCTTTGTCTTCTTAAAATAAAACTTTGCTACAGATGCATTCCCTCAGTTTAAGAAGTTGTTCAAAAACTCCCTGCTAAAATAGTCTTAAGTGAGGAAAGGAAAACTTTGCCTTGTCTAAAAATAAAGACCTCCCCTTCCCCCAACCCCCATCAGATTATTTATTACATCTGCACGAAGTTTAGAATTTCAGACTTGGGGACATGGAGGTCATCCAGAGGTTACTTTTCTCCCAGTCAAATATGAACATAATAAAATTGCTCACTTGCTTCTCCTCCCTGCCCCCCTTAAGGGAGTTCCAAAGCCACAGTTACGTGTACTCATGTGTGACGCTAAATTCTATTTTAAACTCAGGCAGAATATATCATTAGTCATTTACAGAAGGAAACCATTAGCATCTAAAAAGATGGAGCCACAGAACTTCATGCTGCCAATTGCTTATAAAACTAATTCTAAATACAGCAATAGCTGTATGTTTTCTCTCACTTAGAAAGATACATTTTTTTTCAGTTTACTCATGCCAAGTTAAGAGTATATAAGTTTTCAACTCTAAAAAGGAAGACAAGTGGAAAACTGTACCAATTTTTCTGCTTAATTATATCTGTTTAATCGTTTGATTATTCTTTGGTTTAATCATTTTGGGGAAAAAAACATTATTTTAGGACTTTCAGTTAATTTTTTCTCAGATTGCTAAGAATTTATGTTAATGTTTTACATATTTATCATCCAAGAAAGATTTTTCTCCTTTAAAAAATACTCAAAAAAAGAGTAATCTAGAATGGAGACTTTGTCAATTTTTAACTTATATGTATTCTTAAGAAAAACTCTAAAATTATTGATATCATTTATAAAACTTTGAAGTGTTGGTGAATACTTCTTATACCTTAATATGTTAACTTTTAAAGAAATAATTCTAACATGCATTCTTAGTGGAGAATTACATATTATACAGAATGATGCATTTTAAGAGTGATATTTGTGGAGAAATTAAAGTTTTGTCGACATGCTTGTAAAACTGTTTAATACAGCCAAGATTCAGAGTATATGGTGTGATGTTAACTATGTGATGAAAATTCTGTTAATACTGTTTCAACTCTTGACTACTTCAATCAAATTATCTTGTAAACTTGAAACCACACTGTAAATTAGTTGTTGGATTTGCAGCTGGATTGTTAATATTTTTATATTTCTTTTTCTTTTATGACTAATTACCTGAGGACAAAGGCCATGGTTAATTTATGGTTGTATTCTCTATGCTTTAAATATAAGCTGTCAATTAATATTATGGAATAATTGAGCAAACATTTCATATTTTATTGGTTTCTGTGTTTTGCAAAGTGCAACCTAATTCTTTGGGTGTTTTGTGACTTTATTTTTCCCCCAAAGAAAGTAGGTTTTTTTGTTTTGTTTTGTTTTGATTTGGGTACCAGGGATCAAACTTGGGACCATGTGTTTTCAAGGCAGGCAGTGGAACCACTGAGCTAAATCCCCGGCCTAAGAAAGTAGTTTTTCAAACAAAAAAATTGTAAGGGTTAGGATAACTGAAAGAGCCCAAATTAAAAGAAAAACAAAAAAGGGGAATTGCATAACAATGAGGCCTGACAAACAACTTGCAGGTGTCTTTTTTGCAAACTCTTTAGTTTAATCTTTAAATGTCTTTATATGTTAACTAGAAAAGCCATTGTGTTTGCATCCCTTTAAAATATTTAATCCTGGGCCAGGGATTTAGCTCAGTGTTTCTACGGTCTCCCTCGTCTCCCTCGCAAGCACAAGGACCCAAGTTTGATCCCTGGTACCAAATAAATAAATAAAATAAAATATTTACTCTTTTCTGAATTTTAAAATTTCGTGTTTCAGCTTATCTATTTCAATGCTTAAGATTTCTTTTCTCGAAAAAATGCTTCTAATCACTGAGAGATTATTACTTCATTACATAGCTGTGATAACAATGCCAAAGAAATCTCTCATCTGTAAATTGTTACAGCACCAGTAATGAAAATGCTTCAAGCTTAATGATTTTTGAGATGATAAACACTCATTATTAGCTATGTTCTTTAGGGTTCTTCGGGTTTTATTGTTAACCCATCTTTGTATCATGCACCTATTTGCTGAATTGAACCTGGATTGTAAATGAGATTTAACTATGCATAATGTAAAAGAGCTTTCAACAGTATTATTTTTTTGGTACCAGGGATTGAACCCGGGTCCTTGTGCTTGCAGGGCAGGTGGCAGAACCACTGAGCTAAATCCCCAGCCCAACAGAGTATTTTTTGAAAGAAATTTTGATAAAAGTAAACGGACTTTTGGGCCGGGGATGTAGTTCAGTGGGCAGAGCACTTGCTTAGCATGCACAAGGCTCTGGGTTCAATTCCCAGAACTCAAAAAATAAAAAATAAAAAAGGAAATGGTACTATATAACAAAACAGAAGCAAGGTTTAGCTAGCTTATTTTTACAAGAGAATGATTTTAAGATAAAAATCTTCAAAGAGAAAGCCACATAATTACATAATTAGAAATATCTTCATAAAACCATCCAAAATTTTAAATTCCATTTAAGAAAAATCACTGAATATTTTCATGATATGTCATAGATATTTCAATACTGTTGTCTTCCCTCTGGCTTATCACTACAACCTTCACTCACAGGTTGCCAACATGTTACTGCTTTTTAAAAACGAGCAAACTTGAACCTTAAACTGTTTCTTTTATTTCCAGAGTAATGCCATCCTCTTGTTAGATACCACTGGGCAGACCATTCGTCGTCTCATCATCCCTTTTGAAGAGGTGATATCTAACAAATCATCCTGGTGGAGCAAGGAGGAAGGTGTAAGGAAAACCAGATTTGCCCACTAAATTGCCACAGACTTTTGCAGCTTTCTAACCCAAAAAAATGCATGTCTGCTCACCCCTTTCGATGCCTCTTTTTTCTCCCACTGTAGTGCACAAGAAAGTTCTCCTGATACGTATTTATAGATTTTAACGTAATACAAATGTATAGATAGAGATATGTATGATTAAATATTCAATAACATCTTTTGGTATTTACCATATAACATGAAAATTGCCAGTATTGAACTTCATGGGCTATTTGAGTATAATGTTCATAACAAATTCTATCTCTTTTCCAGTTATGTAGTTATATTTTGAATTTATATGATAAAATCATGAATATGATACCTGATTGTTCCTACTCAATAAACATTTCCATTTATTAGGTAAATTAAACTAACACATGAACAGTGTAGGCCAACCCAACAGAGTTTATTCTACCATTCAGATATAAAATAAAGCTTATCCAATGTTCTGCAAGACAGAATACTTAGATCTTAAAAGCCCATAAAAATAGATTTTTAAATCTCATAAATGAATCTAAGAAGAAAAATACTTCCTATATGTTTATGTTATAATGTAAATTCTACAGTTAATCACTAGGTAGCATTTTTATCTCTGAACAGTCTTTGGCATTATTATTCTAAAGAGATTTTAGTGTATAGTGTATACTAAGTTTTGTAATGTAGTTTAATCCATGTCATCATAAACACCTTGGGGTAGGGTAGGTAAACAGCTTCTCTGAGAGTTTTATGCATTGAAAATTTTTTTATTTTCAGTGGGGAAACAGCTATAGAGATACGACTTCATCTGACACATTTAATGTAGATATTTTGTTTTATTTTGTCTTTAGGAAATTTATAAAATGTGTAAAGAATTTTCCCATAAAAATTGGATAGTATTCTACAAAGAAAAAGGGTGAGTTCTTCATTGTAAAAGATTTAAACTAGGATCTTTATTTTGTTCTCTTTCCTGTTTTGATCATATTTGTTTGTTATAAAATTAATGTAACCAAATTATAAATATTTTAGTATAAAACTAAGTCTTCTCACATTGTAGAACACTGAGAAGCAGACATAAGAGCACTCATAATTCCATAACACAGCCACTACTAACATGGCAGCTGTCACTTTGCATTATTTTTTCTCATACACACTGACATAGTTTAGAATTTTATATAACTTTTCTCAATTAACGTTTTTCTATGTTATTAAAAAAAATTCCTTTTAGGTTATGTAATATAGCATGAGGTAATTATGTCATGGTTACTCAGTCATTATCCTTACCATTTCCTTTCAGATATAATTTTCTTCTCCTTTTTCAGGAACAGTTTGACTGTACTGGATGTTTTCGAAGGGCGAACTCACACCATCCCACTTCCTATCAACCTCAAGACAGTTTTCCTTGTAGCAGAGGACAAATGGCTTCTGGTGGAGAGCAAAACAAACCAGTAGGTGAATCTATCTGTACAGTATCACCTGGAGTATGAACAGTCTTGTTTGTCCATTATCCAAAGTTCTCACTGTTCAATCTTCCTTCTGTCTGACTTAACAGTTTCTGTGTTTGGCAGCATAGCTAAAGGTAAGCATTTCAAGGAGAGAGGAGGAGAAATTTAAAACAAATTACATATCCCCTTTCAGAGTATGGCCTTGACATTAACAGTAACAAATAACTTTTACATATAATCCATATTTATTTATGATTTTTCCTGTTAGCACACTGAGAACTCACTGTGTTATTGCTAAACTGGAGATCCTTCAAAGTAGATTTTCAGTTTACATTCTCCTCCTGAGAGCCCAGGCTCTATTGTAGAGCTTTGTCTTTTGGTAACTTCACAGAATCTACACTGTAGAAGTTACTTGTTTTCATCTTGTATGCTCTGATTCTGTTATGTTTATGTTTGTGTTGCCTTGCCACCCCCAACTCCCTGCCCACTGGACTTCACACCTCTTGATGAAAGGCAGCACAAGACACTTGACTTACAAAGAATGTACGATAAATTTCAAGTTCCCTTCCCTCATGCACTACATCCACTAGCTAAGTGCAGATTCTTTCTACCCCTCTCCTACAAAGCAGAAGTGGCTCACTACAAACAATTTCCAGCTATTTATACATTCATGCTTTAGAAATCTTAAAAACAAATAGATCAAAGGGATTACAGTGGTGAGGACTTATGTTCCTCAGCTGGCCACAAATCAGAGATCATCTCCCGCTTACTGCCTGATCAAAGAGTCAGATCAAGAGAGAGCTCCCTGGTAAGGGGGATGTGTCCCAGTAAAGTTGCTCTTTTTTTTTTTTACAATGCTTTTATAAGAAATGTTGGATTTTTAAAATTCACATTACTGCATGATGATGGACTATTTCTTTATAATAGTGTTGACATATTCTTTGTTAATGCATGATGAAATGCTGAAATTATAAATTATACTCAGAATATTTTTAAAGGCTTTGGAAGGAAAAAGACTAATTTTTCTTGGTCTTCCCTGAGAATTACTAGAAAAAGAAAATTTTTTTCATTTAAGTTAAATGTTTTGTTTCTTTACAGAAAATATCTTTTAACAAAGCCTGCACATCTCGAATCTGAGGACAGTGGGGTTTGCCAGTTATATATCTTGAAGGAGGAGCTGCCTAGCACTGGATTTGGAGTTACCCAAGGTAAAAATTATATTATCTGTGTTTAGGGCTGCGCGGATGCATGCTTGTACACACTGACCTCTAGATTCATTGAAGAACAATAACTCCAGCCTATGGGATGTTCATACCAAAAGAAAAACGTAGTCACTACACTGAAAATGGGAAATGAGGATCTACAACCTTTCAAGTGACCATCAGCAATCTCACTCTTTTAAATTCTATGAAATTTTTAACAGAAAAATTATAATCTGTACTTACATTTAGGTCTCAAGTGTAGTTTAGAATATACTTATCTTTTCTTTTCTTCCGTAGACCATCAGAATGCCTGCTTAATTCATTCAGTTTGGGGAAGTGAATAGTAACTTATGAGAAAAAAATCCAAACTTAACATTGCCATCACTGGGTTGGATCAGTTTCATATCTTTTCTGCAGGGATCTACTAAAGATAATATTTATTGCTAGTAAAATTTTTAATTCCATAAATACTTGGAATCATTTTGGGAAGATGCTTTGATTGTAAAAATAGTTTTCTCAAACAAAAACTCATGAGTGTGATTTAAAGTGTTTTCTCTTTTTACCTTGTTCTTTTCTCATTAAGTTTGTTGAGAATGAAATCTTGTAAAAAAATTAGTTCATAGAGCATACTAGGAGCATATTGTGTCTAATGTTTGTCTTACACTTTTCAGAAAGAGAATTAAGCATACCTCATAAAATTTCAAGTGATCAACTGTCATCTGAAAATCTAAGTTCAGCTGTGGGGCAAAAGATTGCCTCTCCCAACCGAATTCTCTCAGATGAGAACAGTTACGCTACCGTAGTTGTTGGTTTTCCAGATCTCATGGTAAGTATCAACTTTTTATATTATTAAACAAGTATTTTTAATCTTCAGTTTGACCTATAATCTGTCACCCTGTTCCAAGCATAATTTAAAATATTATAATTTTCTGATAAATATTTCAAATCAAGTTCACATTTGAAATCAGTCACAAAAATATATCTATATAGCTATATTATTTTTAAAGTATAATGGAATGATGTAATTTAGTAAGGAAACACAAGTATTATTCATACATGAGCGTTCATGTGACACAGTAGTGCTTAACCTACTGAAGGTAATTTTCTATCATGTTATCTGTACTATGTCAAGAGGAACGAGGTGAGACCAATAAAGTAGTACATCTTGTAGAATTTTTTACTCTAATATACTGAATATATATTTTATTTACTATAAAATAAAATTTGTTTCATAAAATAAAAATTTTAACACTTACGAGCACCAATTCACTTTCCATTGAGTTGCACTCTGATTTATCTTATCTTTGTAGCATTCAAGTAATACCATAATGGGCAAGGGTCTCAACTTCCTTTTCTTGTATATGGGCCCTTCTGTTTTCTACTGTTACCTATAAAGGAGAGGCTATTTATAATTGATTTCAGGTGAAACTGGGCACCATCCTCCCCTGATAGAAATGTGGAAAAATGAAATATAAAGGTTATTTCCGTACAAGTTGTCATCTAATAACCTTAGATGTAGCTCCATGTGGTATCATTGAACATTTAATTTTAATAATTTCCTTTGTAGCTTTTAGGTGGGATGATAGAATCATTTAAAGATAAAAATACTGGGCTTTGCTTGATAACACACCAATCTCACATCCCACAAAAATTTAATATAATTAATGAAGGTTGGGTACTTCAGGATATAAAATCTTAGAAATCCAAAACCCAATGGATAATGTGAGGCTTAGAACTTTGTCATATGCCTTTCTAATTATCAAGTAGAAAAACATTTGTTAGCATATTATATAACAGGAGATGTGTTGTTAAGAGAGACAGGCAGACAGACACACACACACAGACAGAACATCTACAAATCTGCATGTTGGAGGAAAACATTTGCAAATCACTTTTAAAACAAAGGACTTGTATCCAGAATACATATGTTTCCTGAAACAGAGCAGTAAAAACAATCAAACTTTTTAGATGAGCAAAGAATAAGCCAGTGTAAGGTGTCAAAGATCAGAGACCAAGCAGAGTTAGAAGGACATCTGTGGTGGGGAAGGGTAGCCATCGCATGTACAGAATTGTATTTTATGACAGCATTTCAGATCAGTGAGCAAAGGTCAGTGGTATTTGACAGTTAGCTGTTCATATGAGAAAAGGATAAGCAACGGCCCTGCCTCATACCATTTACAAAAATTAATTCCTTATGGGCTAAGGGCTTAAATACAGAAAACTTTAGAGAAATATGAAAATTTTAGAGGAAATATAGGAAAATACAGTTTATAATCTTGGGAAGGATAAATATGCATGATAAAATTTTAAAGTAAAGCAAAAGAAAAAAAATAACACAAAATTCCAGAAGAATTAGATCTAGGGAAGACAGAGACATGTGCTTAAGAAGGGATACTCCAAGGACTTCAGAATTACCGGCTCTGGGGCTGGGGATTTAACTCAGTGGTGCTATGCCTGCCTCACAAGGGCAAGGTCCCGAGTTCGATCCCTGGTACCAAAAAAAAACCCCAGAATTACTGGTTCTGTTCTATTCTTTATGCTAAAGAGTAGATGTAGCTGGGGATTTAGCTCAGTGGTTCGGCCGCCTGCTTTGCAAGCCAAGGTCCTGAGTTCGATCCCTAGTACCAAAAAAAATAGATAAACTATAAATACATATGTAAAGAGTAGATGTATAGGTGTTTGTTGTATTATTTTTAAACTAGTGATACTGCTGTATTCACTCTTCTTAGTTGTAATTTGTTTCAAAATTAAAAATTTAACTTGTATAGTTCACATTTGGCTGGAAATTACAGTTATTGGTGAAATAGCTATTGCCCATACCAAATTCCAAAAGATTAAAGAATAATTAGATTTTCTCTTATCTGAGACATAAAAATTTACCACCGGTATGTGCTTAAAAGATTGCATTGTAAAAGTTATGGCAAACATAGTATTTAATACTTTAGTACTTTAATCTCTCCCCTTCTTCTTCCCTCACACTTTCTCTCTCTCCCTCTTTTAGTCACCCAGTGAAGTTTATTCTTGGAAGAGGCCAACATCTTTGCATAAGCCAAGTATCACCAGTACATCATTCTATGGAGGGAAGAAGAAAGATGGGACTCCAAGACAGAGCAATTGTGTGACTCTTTTAGATACAAATCAGGTAGTCCGGATTTTGCCACCAGGAGAAGTCCCTTTAAAAGACATCTACCCAAAAGGTAAGAACTTACCAATTCCTACTTTACTAAGTTGATTAAAAACAGCTTACTTTTGAGGGATATTTAACTTATCATTGTCATTTCTTATTTATAAATAGCTTTGGTAGGGGATATTTATTACTGCCATTTCATATTTTTAAATATGAATCATTCTGACAAGTTAGAAGTAGCTAAAAAGAGCTACATGTATTTTAAAAGTGCTCACTCATCTTCATAGGTCTGTGCTTGTCAGAATTGCTGTTAGAGCTCACTTCAGTGGCATTACCTAGAACATATTTTTCAGGTGCCTTTAAAAATGACTAGGATATTAGGCAGAGAAACTCCTGAGATTCAGGTCAGGTACTTAGTATGCTGACTGATTCACTCATCAGTGCTCTGCATGTCAATTTATGTTTATTACTGCATAACACATCCAAGTGCAGTGCTGATCTCTTCTTGTATAAATCTACTTAATCTTCAAACCCCATCCTATTGTTAGCTTGCTCTTTGACTTATACATGAAGAAATTATGACATGGCAAGATAAAATACTGGCTCAGGATCACCCACCAGTGGCCAGCAGAGCCCAGATTGGTACCAAGGCCTTCCAATCCCATGTTTAGTGCTATTCTTATTGAGCCATACTGGCATTCATTGTAATGGATAATTACAAAAATTTTTGAACATTGAATCATTGACTATTTTATTTGTATCACAGAGGTAATAATATGTTATCAGCCTTTATGTTCATTATATTAGTGGGGCCCTTACAAATGTAATGTTAAGTGTATTTTAATAACACCCTATTACTGGCTTTGAAAAGTCCTGATTAAGTAATAATGTTTAGAATTAGTTCCTCCCAAACTGAAACTTATGGAAAATGAATCATCATTTTCTTAAAATGTCTTTTATGGTAGAAGAGGCAAATGAATAAACTGACAATTGCAGTACAATGTAATAAGTGCCATATAGGAATAGTCACAAGGTGATACGTCAACATAATGAGAAGCTTACAAGCCAGGCTTGTGATAAAGTGACTTCTGTAGCTTCCTGTCACTATTACCTCTTGCATTCTTCCCCTTTCCTGCCTGATTTCTGTACATACTTTTAATGTATTCATTTGTTCTTATTAAAGTCCAGTTTATACACAGTAAAATTCACCCTTTCTATTGTATAGTTCTTTGAGTTTGATAAATACAAACAGTTGTGTAATCACCACTGCAGTTGATAGAAGAGTCCCCTTAGCCCTAAATTCTCCCCATATCACTTGGGGTCAAGCCCTCCACCTACCTCCAACTTACAATTGATGCAGATTTGCTTTTTCCAGAATATTATATTAGTGGATTCATGCTGTATGTAGGTTGTAATCTTTTTAGTCTGGCTTCTTTCACTTAATATAATATATTTGAATATATATATATATATATTTTTTTTGAGAGTCATTTATGTTGTGCATACTAATTGTTTGTTCCTTTTTATTGCCAAGTTGATAGTCTGTTGTATGGATGTACCACTATTGTATGGTTGTACCAAAACTTGCCTATGTATTCATGAATTGATAGATATTTGGATCTCTTCCAGTTTTGGGCAGTAATGAATAGGTCACTATAAACATTCATGTAGTTTTTTAAGTTTTTGCTTCACTTGAGCAAATACATAGTAATGGCATTGTTGCATCATATATTAAAATTGCCAAACCATTTTGTAAAGTGGCAGTACCATTTTGCAGTCCTGCCTCAAATGAATGAGAGTTCCAGTTGCTCTGCATCATTCCCATTACTTGGTATTGTCAGTTTTTCACCTTTCTACAGTGCTATCATTATAGTGCTATCACTTTTATGGTTTTAATTGTACTTTCCCTAGCACCAAATGATCTCAAGCATTGTTTCATGTGGATCTTATTCATGAAATGCCTCTTCAAATCTTTTGCCCATTTTAATTGACTTTTTCTTATTTGTGAGTTTTGAGTGCTTTTTATATATTCCAGATATAAGTCCCATGTCAGATACATACTTTTAAAACATTTCCTCCTGTTTTGATGAAGGACAGATACCTTGTTTTCTTCTAGAAGTTTTATAGATTTAGATTTTACATTTAGATTTATGACCTATTTTCAGTTAATTTTTTACAAAATGGTGCAAGAAGCAAACACAGAATCCAGAGAGTCAGAGCCTACTTGTGAAGAGGATTCATAAGAGCTTAGGCAGAATGTGGTACAGGAGAGAGTTGGTCATCACCATGCTGACAGCTTGGCTTTTATTTTCACTGCTTTGTGTACTACCATTTAGCCCTTTATTCTTTGACAAGGCACATTAGATTCTTTCCAGTTTTTTGCCTTTACACAAAGTGATGCTGTGACTACTCTCCCTGTCTCTGTGTATATATGTTGAGTCTGTAGGGATCTGTTTCAGGATGGAATTGCCAATGTTGCTTTTCCAGCAGCACGAAAACATCACTGGAAAACACCATAATATGGAGCTCCATAAATAAAAGCCTTTTTTATAGCACACATCACTCTTAATTTGTGAATACAGGCAGAAGTGCATTAAACCTAATGGGTAGCAAGTAAACATCAAATCGTGTTTGTAGAAAGAATTAAATTTTTAATATAGTTTTATCTTCCCTTTGAAGATTTTCTTGGTAGTTTTGTCTGACAATTTTTGTACTACTCCTAACCTGGCTTTGTGCATATAATCTGTCCCCACTGTTCATGGGAACCACATGATAAACCCTGCAGCAATGACTTCCATTTAATGGTTGGTGAACTAATCTCCAAATGCAGCTTATTTCTATCTTTGAAATACACCTGGATTATCAATGTAATGGAAATCTATGAAGCTTCCATTCAGTCGACAGTGTGGAAACATTTAAAATGGTTGGACAAGGACTTGGCTAGGTTTGGAGAAAAAGCCGGACACAGTTTTCGTTCCCTTAATTCAACTGAATATTCTGTTCAAGGATATTCATAAGGCTTTTGGTTTATTTTCACATCAGTAAACATTCTGATTATTTTTATTTATTTTATTTATTTATTTTTTGGTACTGGGGATCGAACTCGGGACCTTGGGCTTGTGAGGCAGGCAGTAGAACCACTGAGCTAAATCCCCGCTCCATTCTGATTATTTTTAAATGCTTACCTCTATTACCACCACTACCACTATTCTTAATACTTCCCCAGTAGCCACAAATTCTCTTTTCTGATATGTGAAAATATTTTTTAATACCAAGAATAAAATTCCTGCTTTCTCCTAATTGAAATAGAAGACAGAGCCACTATTGTATTTTCTTACCTTCTATGCTGTGGAATTAATTTTCATAGTGAAAGAAAACAAAAATGTAGAAAAAATATTTTAATATACTTTAAATACTAAAATACTAATATACTAAATACTAAAATACTTTAAAATACTTAAAAAATACTTTAAAATAAGGTGTTACTTTCATGGTGAACTGATGGCAATAGTTCAATTTATTATTACTACTTATAAAGAGAAAAATGTCTTTAGGTGGTAAGCCAAAATGTCTAAATTGGTGAGTTAGGCAGCTCTAGTCATCCCAACAGCTTCAGTAACTGGTTGTTTTTGGCAAAGAACCCTGGTCTATAAATAATTCAACCTACTTTAGCAAGGTTCTAGGAGTAAGCATTGTCAAAAATTATATATACTATAAAACTTTAACCACAATTGACCTTATATCCCAAGCAGCACAATGCAGATAATGTGTGATTTTTATGATAAGCATGTTCATTTTATACAAATGGCTGTTTGGGAACAGCCGGTCTACACAGTTGATCAGATTATAGAGCAACTCTCTTTTCTTGTCCCTCCTTTCCCTGAACATCACCTTCTCTTCCTCATGAGCCTTTGGCTCCCTGGGACTTCTTCTAGTCCAACTCTGCAGCTCATCTCTGACCCCAGAGTTGTAATTCCCACTCTGGAATCGTTTACAAGTTTCCAGAGGCCCACAGTGGCTTGAGAAGAAAGAAAGAAAAAATGGAAGGGAAGGAGGGAGGGAGGGAACTTTCTTCTTAATGCTATGAGCTCCTCAAAGGCAGTATCTCTTTGTGTGATATCTAGTGAAAGTAAGCTGAAACATGTCTGGCAAATAATAAGAGATATGTTGAATTTTTCAGATAGGCTGATTAAAAAAAAACCTTCAGTTTTATCTTTCCAGTAAAACAGGGCTATTTTAAAAATATTTGTTGCTCTAGGGCCAGCTCAGGTAGGAGCTGTGTGGAGTGATAGGCAGAGCATAGATTTTAAAGCCAGAAAGGCCTGTGCTTGAATGCCATCTCCATTACTCTTCAGCTAAGTCGCATCAAGTAAGTCACATTAGCACTTTACCTGTGTAGGCCTCAGCATCCTCATCACTCAAGCTGGAATCATATGTCTTTGTTGTTGTCAACATTAAAAATACTGTTTATAAAAACTAAGCACTGTTCCTTACACACAGTGATAGCAGCTGGTGCTTTGAGGGTGGTGGTGGGACTCAGGACAACAGAAGTCATAAAGCCCTGAAATTTTCTGGGAGAAGCTCTAAAATTGGAGGTGGGGTTCTGGCCCCACATCTCTGTCATATTCTACCCCAAGCTTTTCATATGTTTTATAACCCAGAGTCCTTGACCCTGGGTTAAGGACCCGTTCTCACCCTACCTTCTCCTATCTTCAGGGCCCTAATTATGACAGATATTATTCACTGGGCAATTACTAATTAGGTGCTATACCTTTACTAATTTCATTAATCCTCAAAATAAGGCTGTGTTTCTCAGATGCTATTGTTGTTCTCCTTTTACAAATAAGGAAAGCAGACCTCAGAGAGGTTAATAACTTGACCAACATAACACAGCTAGAAAACATCAAAACCAGTAGTTCACACCAGCTGAGTCTGATTACAAACTGGGTGTTAATTCTGCCATGTTTTACTGACTCCCTCTGAGCAGTGTTGTGACTTCCCAAAAAGGAAAACAGAATTCAGATGATGAACTATTTCCAAATAAATTGTAAGTGCTAAGGGCTCAGTTGTAGAGAACCTGCTAGCATGTGTGAGGCCCTGAGTTCAATCCCCAGGATAGGGGGGGGGAAAACGCCTGTAAGTGCTAAAACATTGACACATCTTGAGAAGTTATCAAAGACAATGAAAAAAAGGGGTTATTTTCTGGCACTAAAATATCATAGGTCAATATACTTCTCTTTGACAATCCCCGTGTTTCCCCAAGGGAAACAATTTTCAGTTTAGCTGTGAGATCTAGCCTGACCTAGTACCTTGTCCAGTAGATTCCAGAGTTCTACCCTAGTCTACTGATAACTTCATTGTGCTTTTAGTGGTATTCAGGTATTCTTGGGATCCTACTTTGGTACAACCAGTCCTTTAATATTTGGCTCATATGGTGACTTGTTTGCAGAAGTTAACCCTCCACAGACAGCTGGTTATATAGAAGTTACTGATCTTCAATCAAAGCAACTCCGATACATTCCTGTTCCCAGGTAATTCATTTCACCTTTGTCCATAGCTTAGCATGTCATTTTAAAAAAATGAGTTCTTAGCCAGGCACAGCGGTACACACTTGTAATCCAGCTACTCAGGAGGCTGAGGCAAGAAGATTGCAAGGTTGAGACCAGCCTAGGCAATTTAGCAAGACCATGTCTCAAATTTAAATTTAAAAAAATTACATGTCTGGGATGTAACTTATTGTTCCCTGGGTTCAATCCCCCAGACCAAAAAAAAAGAAAAAAAAAGTTACCAAGTTCTCCGAATAAATGTGTAGTTTTTGCCTCCTTAAATAGCAAACTCTTCTTTCCCTTGTTATACTTGGTTTATATCTTGCTGTTCTGCATGCTTTACTGGCATTTTTATTTTCATTTTGGAAAAATATTCAAATATTTCAAATAAACTGTAAGTGCTAAGGGCTGGGAATAGGTATAAGTTTCACAGCCTTCTAAGCTTTCATTCTTTTTTGTTTGATCTGTCCTAATGCTAAGTTTTTCTGTACCAAAAATAGCATTGTTAGTATTATAGGAATTTTAATATTTATTAACTTTATATATTGGTTTTCTGAAGTTTGTATTCAAAATGTCACAGGAATTTAAATAGCGTTTGTTTAATATTGTTCTAAATATGTTACTGTGCATCTGCAGTCATGAAGGCCATATAGTAGTTAAAGAATTCCCAGGAATTTAGACTGGACCTCATTACCATTCACTGCCTTTATTATTGTCCAGGGGTGGAAGCAAAGCCTTTAAATCAGCTAGACTCGGGATACAAAAGCAGAAACATCAAGCTTGTCTCTGTCTTTGAGGTACACAAAGACAGGTGTTCTCACCTGCAGCCTCCCCTTCCCTGAGCATGTCTGTGCCTTGTCTCCCTCTGCTGAGCCTAGGTTTCTCTTTATCCTGACTGTCCTTCAGGCCAAAGCCTCCTTCCTCTCATCTTTCCACTCTACTTTGATCTGGATTAAGATCATATTCTACCTCCCCTCCAGGTACTTTCTCACTTGTGACTGAGCCCTCCAGAAAACACTTGGTGGCTTTGGCTGCAGTCTTAATCAAAGGGTTCTGGAGAGCTTTCCCATATCATCACAGGAAAGCCAGAAACAGCCTTGGCTGTCAATCACTCAAAACATCACCAACCTTTCTTCCTTTTCCTCTAACCTCGAGAAAAAAAGAGCTCAGCGTGACAGTATGAAATAACTCAGCAATAAACAGTTACATTTCTTAGAACCCTTTAAGTAGATTAAAAAATTAGAAAAAAATTAGATAAAGAAAATTAAAATTCAATTTAGAAAATTAGATTAAAACTATACACAACTTTACAACATCTCGGAACATGTTTATGTGCAGTTTAATGGAAAATGGCTTTTAGTAACTTGAGAAAATTCCTTATTCCATCTCAGTTCATCATTAAGATGTATGATTAGTTCAAGTAACAAAAGCAAAGAACATCTTTTTTAAAGCATTTTGAAGCATTGGTAATTTTTTCCAATATTTCTTTTATTTTCTCCCCCAAGAACTTTTTATTTCAGAGTTTTGAAATTTTCTGTATGAGCTACAGGTTCTACCTGTCATAAGAAGAACTGGTGGAAGAGTAGCTATATGTGCATCCAGGCACCAGCTGAGCACTATAATTCACACATATAGAGCAGCACTTTCCAATGGAAATGTAACTCAAGCCATGAATACAATTTTATACTTGTAGCCACATTAAAAGCATAAAAAGATCCCAGCACAGATTGCAAGTTGGAGCATAGCCTAGGCAACTTAGCAACTTAGCAAAACCTTGTCTCAAAATTAAACATGAAAAAGGTCTGAGATGTAGCTCAATGCAGGGGCCCCAGATTCAAATCCCAATACAAATAAAGGAAGGAAAGGAAGAAGGGAGGGAGGGAGGCAGGGAGGGAAGGAGAGAAATAGATGAACTTTAATAATATATTTTATTTAACCCAGCATATCCAAAATAATATCATTTTTGCTTTGACATATATTTAAGATAAAAATTTTAGTATATGTGCTGCTGAAGCAAGCACAAATACAAAAATTTTAATGAGGCATTTTACATTCCATTTTTCTTCTAAGTCTTTGAAATCCAGTATGTAATGTATACTTATAATACCTCTCAATTTGGAGTTTCCACACTTCAAGAGTCCATTTCATTGTCAGTATACCTTGATCTTCAAGGGAATAATCCACTTGGATTTCATTTGTTTTGCTAGTTGCTTAAATTTAGCATTCTGCTAGATGTCAGGAATTTTCCATTTGATGGCTAACTTCAGTTAATAGAAAATACAGTAATGAGACTTTAATGTAACTATGGTGCCAAACAAATGTGTCACTTTTCCCCCTTATATATTTTTTTCTTCATATTTTTGCTCTTCATATTTTCATTTTTAAAATACTTCCTAGCTCTCATATGTGACTACATAAATCTATGTAAATCTATTATAACTTTATGTATTTATTTAAAACTTTGTAATTATGTATATGAGGAACATGCATTTTTTTAAAAAAGTGAAGACAAGATTCTAGACCTGATGTACAAACTGTAGTAAATATGTGATTTCTTTAGTACTTCCTTTTTTTTAGTTAAAGAAGTTGCCCCTGTAAATTTTAAATTTTGTGATAAATTTTAAGAGGGGCAAAGATGGATACAGTGCTCAATAGTACTCTACAACTTAAGTGTTCTTGCCACATAATTTCACATAGATAAATTTCATCATTCTTGAATAGCTGTTTACTTCCTAATCTGTAACTACTAATATTTTTCCTAAAACAATTTTTTCACAGAGTACTATGAAATAAATCCTGTTTTATATCAAACATTACCTTCTTTGAGTCCATCTAGGAATCTTGTAAAGTACTTCTGAAACACATGGTCCCATTCTCCTGTTCTCTTCATCATAAAAACATCTAAGAAGGGCTGGGGATTTAGCTCAGTGGTGCCGCCACCTGCTTCATGAGTGCAAGGTCCCAAGTTCAATCCCCGAAAAAAAAATTTAAGAAGTCTGCAGTTGACTTCTTAAAAATTTGCATTCCTAGAAATTGCCATAAATATGGTTATAATATGTAATAAAAGAATTGTGAAATATATAGGAAATACATATGTTCCTTGTTATATCATTTTGACAGTCAGAAAAGGTAAAAATTGGGCTGGGGATGTAGCTTAGTGGCACCTTGCCTGCCTGGCAAGCAAGAGATTCTGAGTCTGATGATTCCCAGTACAGAAAAAACAAACAAGCAAAAAGAAAGAAAGATTGAAAGAGTAAAAATCAAATACAAATGTATTTGAAATGCAGAAGCAAGACATTGGTTTCAGCAGTGACATGAGACCTCTAAAGATTGAGCCCACCAGTGCAGTATGGGAGGTATTAATTGGTATCGAGCTAGTATTTTTCTGACAGGGTCATCTGGTGCCCATAAATCCAGGAAAATATAAATAACCAATATATTACTGTGTATTTTTGTTCTTTACAGAGGGATGTGCTAGTATCTTATCTCTTAATGTACTTACTATTAAGAGTTCTACTCAGATCAGGCTGCTATACCAGAATGCCACAGACTTGGTGGCTTAAATGACAAACATTTATTTCTCACCACCTGGAAGCTCCAAAAGCCATGGTCAAGGTGCTGGCCAGTTCATTTCCTGGTGAGGGCTTCTTTCAGAGGGCTGCCTTCTTACTGTATCCTTGAATGGATACTAATGCTATCACATTGAGGGTTAGGGCTTCAGCATGTGAATTTGGAGAAACACAAACATTCAGTCCATAACAAATTCTTTATGGCAATTAAGGAACCTAAATAACTTTTAACTAGCTTCATTACCTGCATTTTCAACACATAACATATTGTGATTAATTATACAATATCTTCCTTAAAGTAATCCTTGTTTTTTATATTCATTATTATCCTGCTTTGTCTTTATAATTTCAATATATTCTGTCTCACTTTTGCTCCTAATATGTATCCTCCTACCCTCTCTGTGCTATGGGGCAGGTAAGAGCAGGCATGAAAGGATGAATAATTTTGTGAACATACTTTTTAAGCTGGAAAGAACATTTCAATGTAAAGTATCATCCTTCTGCATTATTTTTATAGTTTCTGGTCTTCACTTGGTTTCCTTTTTCAGATCAGAGTCTCTCTCGCCCTATACCACATGGATGTCAACTATTTCAGACACAGATGCGCTGTTGGCTGAGTGGGACAAAAGTGGCATTGTTACTGTTGACATGGGAGGTCACATCAGGCTTTGGGAAACTGGACTTGAACGTCTGCAGCGATCACTCATGGAATGGAGAAACATGATTGGGCAAGAAGATGACAGATATATGCAGGTACCACTTGTACTGACCTTTTCTCTTATGGTATACACTCAGATATAAATGCCACATTCGGGAAAACTTCTACCTTAGTGACTCAAATATAGGTGCTTAAATAGCTAAAATAATTTTTGAACTCAGAAAAGATCCATGTAAGTAGTGACAAAATAAAAATGTGCCTTTTTTCTGTTAGTGCTTAAGCACACAGGTTACCAGAAACAACGTGTAAATACAACTATTGGCCTTTTCTGTTTAACCTTTAGCATTTAACAGTTTCTCGCACCGCCTTTGTTTCATCTGTTGTCACTTTTACTGCCACTGTCATCAGCATCTCTACATGTTACCTAGGAAACAGAAACACTGAAGAGCTAACATACAGCCAACTTTTACAAGACCCAAATCTCTGGGCTAGAGGTTAGCAAAATGTGCATCCAATAGAGTTTTTGCCAGCTTCCCTTTTTCTAGATAATGTAAATTTAGCAGTCACAATGAGTAGACCCAGTTCTGTGCTGGAGAGAAATATGGGACTAGGCCACCGAAACAAAAGGAAAACCCGGCAACTCCAAAAATGACTAGTAGCTGTCTGAAACTAATTGGAAGAAATATACATCCTTGCTCATTCATTTTATTATATGCATGCATATATGTATGCATATAATAAAATGATTTATTTAAAATTTTTTTATTTTAATCTTTGCAAAAAGCTCAGTTTACATTTCATTCTTATCTTCCAAAGAAGAAAGAAAGTAGGTTCTTGCCTACTAATTATATTTGCCTAAATAATTACATTTTAAAAAGTGTATTGCTCTGGGGCTGGGGATTTAGCTCAGTGGTTCCACCACCTGCCTCGTAAGCACAAGGCCCCAAGTTCGATCCCTGGTACCAAAAAAAAAAAGTGTATTGCTCTAAAATAAACATGTTAACATTTATCTACTACAGCAATAGGTAAATGTTGATCACTGTCCATAACAACATTTAGAAAACTAATTATTTATGATTCTTTTATTATGTTAAACATTAATTTTTACTCTGAATTAAGCTCCTAGCCTTACTATAGTAATTGGCATGTAATAGTAAATACTATTGTATTCAAATTTCATATATTTTAAAAAATTAATTTCATAGATTTTATTTTAATTTCTCATATGTTATAGAAATCAAAGGTTATGTTTTTCCTATGGTCAAGATTTATGGCAAGAAAATGTTCAAATGAGAAGGGGAATAAGGTGGTGGAGGAAGGAAGGGACAAAGAAAAAGAAAATATTTATGACCTAAATTGAGGATTTTATTTTTTTCTCAAAAGAATTTTAAGAAAGATTTTAGTAATGATTTTGATAGTGTTTCTCTACTGCTGCAAAAATTAAACACTGTGTTTTAACTGTATTATTGGTCTTCTTCCCTGGGACTTCTCTAACTATATTGTGAATCTCTGTTTACCCAGAACCTAGAATAATGATTTATACACAATAGAGAATTAATATTTTTATGTATACTAAATTACATTGGTAACTGAATCTATTTCATAACAAATGGAGTTCTTCATTTAAACTATCACAAAGTATTCATTTTATGCTTTTATATATTTATTGAATGAAAATACATAGTTATGAAGTTAGAAATGAATAGAATTATAGTATCTAACATCACAAGAATAACCAAAATACTTGGCTACATTATACAGTGCAATATCTGAACTTTCTCTAAATCAAACATTTTCTAGGAAATGTATATAACTTTATGTCTCCAGCTCAAAATTCAGATATCAGAAATAAGACAAATTTAGTAATAAAGCTGTATAATTCAGAATTAAATAACTGTTGCATGTGGAAAACTAGTATAGATGTTAGCTAAAGTTTTCCCTCTGTATATAAAATTTTATCTCTGTATATATATTTTTTCAAACTGAAATGTAAATTGTGAGCATACATCTTTAATGTCTAAATGGATAGGATAAATTGTCCAAATAGACTAACATTGTTTTAATGTTTTTTCAAATCTCTTGATAAATAATGAGACAGCAAACTGCTTTTATTTAGGGCAGTTCATGTTATTATTTATAAGAAGATTGCACAACCAAATCTAAACAGGAATTATTCCAGGTAATAACAAGAAATCTTTGTCTTCTTATAATTTCCTTCCTGTTCAATCCCTCAAGGCACCCCATTTATGGACTCTTTATTCAACATGGGTTTGCTCCTGATTTTTGGAGCTTAGACTTTTCATAAACAAAGAAAAGAGAATAGACTTTTATTGCTCTCCTTACATCTGCTGGTTGCCAGCAGCTTTCCTTTTCACTGGTGGAGTAACCTGATCGCCATCTAGTGGCCAAATGAACTTACTGTACATCTTTGCACTCCAGCAATTTGAGTCAGCCCCTGGCCTCCTGCCTTGGAGGTTTACACACTCCTGTCTTGTGTGGTTCTTGTTGGACGATAGATGCTCCAGGAAAACAACCTGCCAAGTCATCCATCACGAATGGACCCCCATATTTTCCTGATCCCTCTGCGTAGTAGCAGACAGACTGTCCTATGTAGGTAAACAGTGAGTTACATGCCTTTCCACTGCCTTTTATCTCTTTGCTACATTTCAGCCTCCTAGGTGTATTGTCTTTGAAGGCATTCTTGATTTTAATTTTTTAAATGAATACATCAGTATATTTTTAAGATGAGTACAGCTTGTGAGCGTGTACTTAATTGAGCTCTGCATATAAAATGTATTCATGAATTTGATAAGAACATGTAAAGAACTATAATAACAGATTTGAAGCATTACTATAACCATAGTTCCTAGAACCCATTTTTAAGAACCCATATTTATACTTTAGACTCCATATTTTCAGAAGCATGTGTTAATTAGAAGCCAAAATTCTAGCTGTATTTTATATTTCCTTTATAAAGTGTTACATTTGTGTTCCTCCCAATAATGCTATTAAAACTACTCCACAGGCTGGGGATTTAACTCAGTGGTGCTGCTGCCTGTCTCTCAAGTCCCGAGTTCGATCCCCAGTACCAAAAAAACCCCTACTCCACAGTTTTCTCAGAAATCAAATCATCTTCTCTAAAATGTTCTTGATGACTGCTTTTGGTAGCAAAAAGATTAAAAGTTTACAGCTTTCAAATGTCCTTTTCTTATTATAGAAAATCCTCCATATATTACTGGTGGAATCTCTTTGAGGCTTTTGAATAGTATCTCCTTAGCCACGGCCTCTAAAAATGCATAAAATCTTCTGAAACACAGTGCAGGACTAGACCTAACATTTTCTCGTAATTGAGATTCTGCCTGGTGCAGAGTAGGTGTGCTATCAATGTTTGGAAATAGAAAGTGGAGAAGCATAGAAAGAAATACATGGAAAAGATAACTAATTTATATTAAGCACTGTTAATCACCCCCTTAAAGTAAGTATTCTAGGACCGTGAGTAAATGAGTAAAAGTTTTATGTACCTAGGTGACTAAGCTTAGCCCTTCTTTAGCCACTAGTCCAGCAGCTTTAATTATTTTAGGATCTTAATAGGTCCTGGAATGGTGGCACACACTTGTAATCCCAGATACTCAGGAGTCTAAAGCAAAAGGATCACAGGCCTGAAGCCAGCCTGTGCAATTTAGCAAGACCCTGTCTTACAACACAATAAAATAAAAATAAAATAAAATAATAAGAGAAAGACTGAGGATATAGCTTAGCTCTCCCTGGGTTCAGTCAACAGTACCATCAAATAAAACAAAACAAAAAACTTCAGTAAGATGTTTAAGGCTTATTTTCAGTTTTAGAGACCACTAAATTATTTAACTGACACTCTCAGTAAATTTAGTTTTCAGTACACAGGTTAAGTTATCTCTAGATCTGTGGTTGTATACAATTCTTTGTTGTTTTTAAGAAGCATGGTTCACTCCTGTACTTCATTATTTGCTTTGATCAGTAACTCTGAGGACACTTACCAATCTAATTCAGTAGGTCACTGTTATAAATGATTCACATTTTGTAGGATTGCTATATGTATACAAGTCTTTGGGAATCTTTCCCAGCCCAGAAAGGGAATGCGTTTTTGAACTTTTACACTTTTCTGACTATCTCCTATTGATGTATCAGTAGAGCTGGCTTTTGCGAAGATAGTCTAGCTCTTTGCCTGAGTGGTAACCCATGGTAAGCCTCTAATAATTATTTTCTGTCATTATTCTTGTTAGACAAATTCCAGCCATAGAAACTCATTTTGAGCCTTCAAAGTTGTCAGGAGTACCTAATGAAGATATAACACCCTGGGGAGAATAATACTGAGCAGTGTGCTGATAACTAGCTCTCATGTGAACAAGAGGGAAGCGTTAATAGTGTTTGCTGGTTTCCATGGTGTAAACTTTTTCTGCCATGACCAATTTCAAACTGGCAAAATTCCTGAATATATAGCAATTACCTCTCATAAACTGGTATAGTTTGGTACCAGCATGCCACAGGCTTAATTAAGTCTTTAACAACCAGTTCCCTGAGGAGAATTGTGAATTACCTAAGAGCAAAGCCTTCAGAAATAAGGTATGTGAATAGAAAGAGAGGAGGGTAAAAGAAAAAGAAACAGATGATGGTATCTTGCTGTCTCTAGGAAATGAGGAAGCCTCCAGTTGCCCCAGTTACAGGTTGGCAATGCCCTTCTTGAACCAAGAGTTTGATTTAAGCAAAGAATTGAAGAGAAGTCTGCCCTCAGGTGGAATGATGCTCGTAGGTGCATGTGCCTCCTTTCTTATATACATTGTATTTCAGGAAGAAACTACTACTTGATATTTGTGTTCCTCTAGAAGTAATGCTTCCATTGATCGCAACTTTATTGGAATGTTAAAATTAAATCAACAACCACCTCCCTAAGACAAGAAAATTAGCAACCTTATGATTGTAGGGAAGCCATAAATTTTTATGAAAATTGTGAGTATTACAGAATTTTAAATTAATACTAAAAATAGAAATATCCTTTTGCTTTCACTCATAGAAAAAGCCAAACTCTAAATTTCTTTTCTAACCATGATCAGGAAAATTTCAACAACCTTCTCTCGTGACAAGTTAATATCATTATTTTATAAGTTACTGTATCCTCAGTGCCTGTCATTTAGCAGTATGTTCAGTAAGTAAAGAGGTAATCTTAGCAATATTTATTTAAAAGTATAAAGAAAACAAAGTAATTCAATAATATAACACTTACTGAGATGTCAGATGCAGTGAATAGGATGGTAATCAATAGCTCTAGAATTTGACAATTCTAATCTTATATGTAATCAACACATCGTAATTGCTATTGAAATAAACCTTGCTATTATATTTACAGATAAAATTATGATTTTTATCCATAAGCAGTATAGCTTATTGTTTAAGAACATGACACTTGTAGTAGTCAAACCTAGCTTCAAATCCTTGTTGAACAGTGTATATGATCTTTGGGAGATTACTCATTCTTTCAAAGCCTCATTTTCTAACCATAATGCAAAGATAATACTATAATAGCTTACAAAGTTCTTGTAAGAATGAAATACATTTGTGCCTGACAAAAAGTAAGTAATCAGTAAACAATAAAAATTTGAAACTTAGAATTTAAGAAATATGGGGCTGCAAATTTTTTAATGCTTATGTGGAGACAAAGACAAATTAAAATGAAACAGTATTACCCAGATACCTAATATTAATCATGATCCAATGAGTTACACAATTCATCATCTATTCCAGTATTAAAATGTAAACTTCGTTTATAATTCTGTTTGGAAAAATAGTTTTATCAGGCCCAAAAAAGGAATTGAAAAAATGGTCTTTAACTAAACCTGTCAGCTTGAAGAAAAGCAGGAAATCAGTGATAGGACAATTGTCAGCTGAGGATTATAGTGTTTAGCCTTATTCAAAAGACAAATTAGAGCAAGACCAAAAAAACATGCAGCAAAATATACATCATTGAGCCTGAGTCCTGGGAACACTAAAGAGCAAGTCATACTTGGAGCTGTCTTGCTTAGCTTTTCTTTTGTTAGCTTTAGGACTTGAAGACATTGTGTAGCTCTAATGATTGCAGTGTGGATGGTGCTAAAATTTGGAAGATTAATTGAATGACTCTACAGGGGCCATTTAAGCATCTAGGTTTTCTCCTCCATCTTATGTGTCTAGCAGCTAGTTCTTCTCCACCTCCCAAAAGGCAGGAGCTGTAATGGAGACCTGCATGGTTCAGGAAAGAAGTGAGACCACACAACCAACAGAAAGATATAGTAAAAGTCCTCTTTCTTTACTTAGATCCGGGGAAGTTGGCACCATACTTAGATTCCTTGGGTAAGAAATTGGAAAAATCCTCTCTGGAAATTGACATGTCCAAGAGAAGAACCTTTGCTAACATCTGGAAGTCTTCCATGATACCTCAGAAAGATCTACTTGTTGCCAGCTCCATCCTGATGCAAAAGCCCACTTTTTAAGTGCCTTTTAAAAATATTAATGGATATCCTCTTATACAAAAGATGGAAAACAAAACAAGTAAACAGAAAAATAAATCTTGGAAAACTAGAATGGGTACAGACAGTAGGAAAACATTTCACAAAATAATATTCTCAGAGAAACAAGAGAAAGTAAAACAAAAACATAGATACTATTTTAACATAGTAATCTTCAAAGAATAAGGAGGACCTCTTGGAAAGTTAAAAATGGTAGCAGAAATAAAAAATGTAACAGAAAGTGGGCATTAGAGAACCCTTCTGAAACACAAAGAAATTTAAAATAGAAAAAACAAGATAAGAAAGTTTCATCTGACTAATACAGATTCCAGAAAGAGAAAAAGGAAAGGCAGGAAATGACACAAAAAGCAATTTAAGAAAATGTCACTAAACTAAAGAACAGGTGTTCCGTATAACAAATGGAAAACACACCAAAGCATATTCACTTGAAATTTTAGCATCCCGTGGATAATGAGACAATGCTAAAAACTTCTGAGTTAGGGAAAGCAGGGAACAGATCATTTAAAATATAGTAGAAATCCTAATGGCACTGGGCTCCTCCATGGCATTGGAAGCTAACGGCAAAATCAAGGAGGGAAGGTTATTTCTATCCTAGAACTTTATATCTAGCCACGCCATTAATGAAGTAAACAAGTAGACTGTAAATATTATCAAATGTGCAAATCTCAAAAAATTTACGTTCTTTCTCAGGAAGCTACAGTAATCCAAGAAATAGATGGACGTGGGTAGAAAGAGTGGCCCTAGCCAGGGAAGAAAAAAAGGTAATTAACTCCCAGTATAATTGTGAAAGAGTTCTAATATAACACCTGTGCAGGAGGCATGAAAACAACTACTCCAAAGAAAGTGGGAAGGCAGAGGGTTCTAGAAAGAATAGGTGTCTTTTTAGAGAAAGAGAGAAACTAGTAATTGGATAGGCTAGTGATGTGAGAGGAGTTAATAGGTCTGATGAAGAATTTGTGCAACAGTGAGTGATGGATATATAGAGCTAGGAATTCATCAGGCATACTTATGTAGAGCACTGCTTAGTGGGAGAAATGAAAAAGTAATAGTGTATTAACTAGTAAGCTGTCTATAACAAAAGTATATATATTAATATACTGCACATAGTAAAGTATATTGTACTTATACGGTAATATTATATAGGAATAATAAGTAACACTGATTTATGACAGCACTCTTAGGAACATGAGAGGAGGAAAATGAGTAATACATGTTTGAGATGAGAGAGATGAGATAATCTGCATCTTTCATACTAGGAAATCAATAGATTATGTCTGAGATTAAAAAATAAAGATAATATAAGATTCTTACTTAGAAATTTTGAGGTCATAGTAAGCAGGAGTGAAGCAGTTATCTTTGGGAATGGGAATTGTAGGAGTAGGGCAGATGGTGAGGCACAAGATTGCTGTTTTTGTTACACATCTTCTAGTACTGTTTGAGTTATTAAACCATATATCTTTGTTACTTAAATAAAAAAATTACTTTAAAGTAATAAGAATTAGCCAGGTGGCAAAGAGGAATAAGGCTAGGCTTGACAGTTTCTTAAGCAAAGAGAGAAAATTTAACTCATTCCTGGACATGTAAAATAATACGTATTTTGAATGGAACTAAATAAGCTGATTTGTTTTCCTTCTTTCACTCAAAAATGACTCAAGGGTTCCAGGTATGGAATAAACACACTCTACCCTGTCTCTCCCACTGCTGCAGCTAAAAGCATGGACAGAATGTATGAGCAACTGTTGATGTCTCTGAAAAATAAACAATAGTAGATGAATCGAGGAAGAAGACAAGAATTTGAACTACCAGTGAATTAGCTGTTAGTGTCCCCATTTTTCCTTCAGAATCTCCTAGCCTTTACTCATGAAAGCCTGAAAACTGAAGTGGGTACTCTTAGAAAACTAGAAATAGAAATTTCCTCAGCCTGATAAAGGGCATCTCTAAAAACCATGCAGTTTGCATCATACTTAATGGTAAATGGCTGAATGCTTTCCCCCTAACATAAGCAGTAAGATGAAGATGACTAGGTCCACCCTTCAATATCAAGCTAGAGGTCTTAAACAGTGCAGTATGAAAATAAAAATAGCTGGGCTGGCACACGCCTGTAATGCTAGCTACTTTGGAAGCTGACGCAGGAGGATCAAAAGTAGGAGGCCAGCCTGGAGAACTTAGCAAGATCTTGTTTGAAAATAAAAAATGAAAAGGGCTGGGGATGTAGCTCAGGGATAAAATACTCCTAGGTTTAATCCATGATACAAGGAAGGGAGGGAGAGAGGGAGGGAGGGAAGGAAAGAAAGAAAGAAGGAAGAAAGATGAAAGGTATGCAGATTGAAAAGGAAGAAATAAAACTGTTCCTATTTGCAGATAGCATAATTGCCTATATAGAAAATTCCACAGAATTTACCCTCCCCAAAAAACAAGCAAAAATAAATAAAGTCTTCGAACTAGTAAGCATATTCAGCAATGTCAAAAACTAACCATACTCAGGCCAGGGATTTAGCTCAGTGATTCTGCCGCCTGCCTCACAAGCCCAAGGACCTGAGTTTGATCCCCGGTACCAAAAAAATGTATATATATATTAACCATACTTCTGTATATTACCAAGTGCCAAGTTTCAACTCCACCAGCAAAATAAAAAAAAACACATATATATGGTATTATATACCATTTATGTAAACTTCCCCACTGAAAAATGCAATACTGGGGCCAGGGGCTTAGTTCAGTGGTGCCGTCGCCTGCCTCGCAAGCACAAGGTCCTGAGTTCGATCCCCAGTACCCCCCCCCCAAAAAATGCAATACTTAGGTATTAATCTAATAAGACTTGTATAGGATATGTATGCCGAATAGCACAAAATACTAATGAAAGAAATCAAGATCTAAATAAGTGGAGCAATAGACCAAATACATAGAAAATTTGATGTAATAGAGATGTCAGTTATTTTCCAGTTGACCCATAGATTTAACACGACCAAAATCTCAACAGAATTTTTTGTTTCTGGTACTGGGGGCCAAACTCAGGACCTTGTGCTTGAGACATCCAGGGTGTCCAGATCACCTGCTCTGCCAAAATCTGAAAATGCCAGTGGAGTTAAAGACTTAGCACTTGCTCTGTGTAACCCCATCAGGTTGTGTTGGTTTCCATGGAAGTCAGTGTTTCTGAGGAGCTGAGTAATATTATCCAGCTCCAAGGCAAGCAGTAGTAAGGATGCTTTTGGATGCCCTTTAGTGTTAGTAATAGAACACAGAATTCTCAAGGATTCTTTTGACAGTTCTTAAATCCCAGACACACTTTCCATGGTAAATAAGATGTTGCAAAATGTCCAAGTTGTTCAAGTGAGCAAGGCAATAGGAGCTGAATTTGGTTTCCAGAAGTGAGAGCCTGCCAACAGGTAACAGCAAACATAGTTACAACAGGGGTGATTTATCCTAGTAACCCAGCGTCACCACTAAGCATCTCTAAGATTGCACAGCAATCAGTTCCATTCCCAGAACTAATGGTAACTCTTGGGAGTTCTTATCCAAGTTGAAGAAACAGAGCATTAAATCCGGGCATGGTCATGCATGCCTATAGTCCCAGCACTTGGGAGACTGAGGCGGGAGGATTGGCTCAAATTCAAGACCAGACTGGGCTACAGAGTGAGTTCAAGACCTCCTGAATTGAGACCTTGTCTCAAAAAAAACCAAAACAAGAAAGAAAAAGAAAGAAATAGAGCATTGAAAGGTAGGACCCACACATGGAGAGCTTCACTGGAGGACGTAGTTGAATCACTGTAGAGTGTTTTGAGGAAAACTGATGGCTCTTGGATTTAAGAAGTATGATCATCAGTTCCACAAAGCAGTTCAACTGTGGGAAGGAGAGAGCCTGAACTTTTTCATATCTCAGTGTCATTTTAAGATGTGTTTATGATAAAGCAGCAGAACAAAAAAAGCAGAGGTCAAGGTGGCACAAGGTGGAGAAACACTACAGTTCCTTTTTAATGCATAGGTTATGTTAAATCTATGGTCATTTCATGTGCTGATATCTTGCTTAAGCAGTACTAGTCACCCAGCTTTTAGTATCGGTGAATTGTTGTAATATATTATCCTACATCTAAGACATTTAAAAGTTTCTGATGCATTATCTTATGAAAGTGTTTCCAGAAGTTACTGATTTGAACATGTTTCTGAATTCTAACAAAAGATTTATTGTTATTGTTAAGGTGTACTTACTACTCCTATATTCATGTTGAGGTCAGAATTCTGCTACTAGTAACAGCAGTTAAAAGGTGAATAGCTATATCAGCAAGTTATATTTTCGGGGGTGTTTTTCACATTTTAATTTTTATTAGTACATGTTTGCAGTAAAGAACGATTTCAGTGAGTTCTGATTTTCTTGAATAGACGTAGGGGCACAGGTACTGGGATTGGTAAAAAGATTGGAATAACTCTCCACATGTACTAGTTTAAATAATACTGTTCTAATAAGAGGTTTTAAAAAGGAAGAATAATCTTGATCAGTAGCAGTAATAGCTAATACCTACATGTGTATGTCACATATCAACACTGTTCTAACAAAGAGTTTACCTAGTTAACTCATTCTGCCATCATGACAACCCTATGAAGTAGGTACTGTCATTACCACTATTTACGGATGAGGAAACTGAGGCACAGAACCACAAAAACACCAGTGCCCAGAGAGGTTAAGTAACTTCTTTGTAGTGAAGTACAGTGAAGTTTTCTGTTTTATTTTATCTTGCAGTGCTGGGCATCAAACTCAGAGCCTTAAGTACTAGGCAAGTGCTCTTCCACTGAGCCATACCCCTAGTGATCCCCTTTAATTATGCTTCTACAAGAGATATGGGAAAAACACACCTTTCTGTGCCCCACTGATAACAAGGTCGTGATAGGTCAGGTTGTTGTTATGAATTAACTTTCCAGAAATTTTTTCAAATCTTGCTCTTATCCAGCAATCTCTATCCTCAGTTTAAGGAATATGAATTTAACAGCAAAACTGAAGTTTGTTCTCTTGTTCATACATATACATAAATAATGTTTATTAAAATATCATACAAGTGATTAAAAAGACATACTTTAGTCCATTTGTGCTCCTACAACAGAACACCATAGACTGGATAATTTACCAAGAACAGAAATCCATTGCTTCACTCACTGCTGTGGAAGCTTGGAATTCCAGCATCAAAGCCCTGGTAGGTTTGGCGATACTCACATGGCTAAAAGCAGCATGGCAAAGAGACAGAGGAGGCTAATTTCACCCTTTTATAACAGCATTAATCCTACCCAGGAGGATGGAATTCTCAGGGCAAATGTCTCTTCTCTTCATACTATCACAATGGCAGTTAAATTTCAACATGAATTTTAGAGGGGACAGATATCCACACCATAGCAAGACATGAGCCCTGACAGGAGTTAAAATTATTTTCTAGAATTAATCTCACTTGAACCTCTGCAAAATTTGCTGGTAGGAAAATAAGAGGTATGGGAATGAGCCCTCCCCCATATAATTACTGCTCACTTTCCAGGCAGAGTACAGCCCACACATTTCCTCTGTGATCTGGAGCCTAATAACTGAGCCACCAACATCCGCTGCTGCTATTGAAAAACTGCTAAAGGCATTAGCTCCCAGAGAAATGCACACACTTTCTAGAGTAGCAGTGTGAAGCCCCTGAGCTGCTAAGTTAAGAGCAGAAGCTGGTGGGGTACAAAGATAAAAACTGGTCTGGCTGTACCATGTCCAGGGAAGCTGGCATCTCATTCATTTCAAAGTTACTTCTCTTTTCCAAACTGCCTTTTCCCATGATTGACTTTAACTAGTCAAGTATCATCCTTATTTTAGCCATGTTTGTGTACCTATGAAATAACTGTGACTTTCATATGTCACATTTTTTAATGAATTTACTTATCAGTGATTATCTGCATATGAATAAAGTGAACACATTTTCCCCCCTGGTACTGGGGATTAACACGTTCCTGCTGGCTTGAACCACTGGTGGTACATGCATGACTCGAGACAGTCATCCATGTACCACCAGTGGTTCACAGCCGCCTGGCAGCAAGACATACAAATTATAGCCCCATGGTGAATGTGTTAAACCCAGGGCTTCCACACTGAGCTACAGCCCCAACCCCTTTTATATTTTTTGTATTTCAAGACAGAATATCACCAACTAACCCTGGCTGAGCTCAAACTTGCAGTCCTCCTGCCTCAGCCTCCCAGAGTGCTGGGATTATAGGTGTATACTAGCATGCCAAGTTTGAAGTGAAAACTTTTCCTTACAATCTCAATGATGTCATTCTGTGCTAATGAGTAGCTTTCCAGCAACCCCAATTAGCAGTTGATGCCTTTAGATTCAAATATAGTTTTGTGGCCTGGGGAGATAGCTTACTGGTTAGTATACTCATTTAGATGCACATGAAACTTGGTTTGATGTTCAGCTCATTTTTTTTTTTTACATCTTTGTCATCATAAATACTGTTTTGGGTGGGTAAGTTTTCCTGTGATGTCATTATATCTATAATCTAATGGCATTATCATTGGAATCTCAATTCCTTAAAAACTCTAAGAGTTTTGCCACCATCTCAGTATTTCTAGTTTATTTATAACCATCTAACAGCAGTGTTTATCGTGTAGGCCTAGTTTCAGGAAGGTCAGTGAACCACAATTTCCTAAGGAGATGATGGTAATACAAGCTGTGGCACTGGCAGGTTGTCATCTATTGGATTACAGAGCTTATAGACAAACAATAGATATTGGAGCCCTTTGAAATCATTTAGCCTACTAATTCCGGTGGAGCATTTACTGTAAACCCACCAAAATAGACCCTATGGGGAGATACTGAAATATGAAAGATGGTTTTTATCCTCAGGGATCTTATTCAGTGTAACTGGCAAATAATAATCCTGCAACATCAGCAAATAGTACCAAACAATGTTTGATATTAAATTGGGAAAGTTAGGCCCTATGCCAGAATAGTTTATAGGACAAGTGTTTATACATATGAAACATATATGCAAAGCAGATGGAGCTTAGTCTAGGCTTTTTAAATGGATGCATTGGAATAGTTAAAAGGAGAGAGGCATTCTGGTTATTCCAGAAAACCTGATAGGCAGAGATGTAAGAATGAGCACAGTGTGTTTCCTTCATGAGAGGGAGAATTGTGCCATAAGCTTGGATCATCACAAATCTAGGGATGACCTAGGTACAGATACCACAGAAGCAGTAAGGAAATATCACAGGTATACACCAATCCCAGAGAGCAAATACAGGTTCAACACCAACTGACCCAAAGAGATAGGGGAGTGTACACCAGAGTCAAGGCAGGGCTAGGGGCTGGGGCTGGAGGTGCCAGAAACACACAGGCCGGAGGCTTGGGAAGACAGGCTGTTAGTTAGTTTCTGCATTGTCCTGCTAACCCAGGACATTTTTTTAAAGCATTTGAAAGGAAGCTCACCTTCTGGGTAACCCATAGCATGTCTGCAGTGTATCCATTAGAGATACACTGTTAAGAGAGGCCTAACTGGAGCAAATAATCTCACCAGAGAGTGGTTCAATAAAGTGTCAGATGCAAGTGTGTAGGAAAAGTTCAGTGTATATGAAAGTGTGTATGAAAACTCAGTGACGATTTTAGATTCTCTGAAGCACATTGAATAGCAAAAGTTTGATACTGGAGGCTGTCTGAGAAAGGTGGACTTGGTAGAGATGTGCAGTGTGGGAAGGAATCCCCAGTGAAGCAGGGAAAATTCAAGGCTGAGAAAGCAATCTGGTGTGAGTTGATGGAGACTGGCTAAGTGTGGGGCATGGGAGCACATGTTAGGGGCGTTTCTAGTTTGGGTATCTGGCAAAATGGTGGAACATTGAAGGAATTAGGAAAGCTGGAGAGGAGACAGGGTTCGGGCACTTCGAGTACACTGCCTCTGAGGTAATTGTGAGATACGCAGGTGACAGCGTTCAGCTGGTAACTGAAATAAGGGACTAGAGCTTAAACTAGTGAGACAGTTCCAATGGTCCTTACCACAGAAGGTTTGGTGGAAGCTGTATAAATTGTTAGATGCCCAGGAGAAGAAGAGATCAAGCAAAATACTCAGGACAAAAAACACTATGTTCTTAAAAATACATAAGGTCAGATGTTTCTGCAAGTATGTTTTCAGAACCCATTTTTAATAAGAAATCTATGTTCAAGGCTTTTGGAAACACTGTATAACTTAATAGCCTCTTAGAGATAAAATTAGAATTAATAAATATTTAGCCACCTCTTTAAGTTGGTTTAACTCAGTAGCTGCCAAATTTATTTTGATTGTTAAAAAAAAATACTTCAGCAACTTGCCAGTTTCCATATCCTTTGTTCTTTGCACCAGTTCGCCATGGACTCTCTAGTGGATCTCAGGACAAGATCTTTGTACTAATTCTAATCCTGGCTCATGATACAACCAGGTTGCATGTCATTTATGACTTTAGAGAGAAAATCTGGAATGTAAGGGATAGGCTACTAGTTAAAAAGATAACTTTGTCCAATACCTTTGAAAAGAGGACCTATTATTTGTGTGATTCCAGATGTATTATGGATTCAAAGGGTATGTAAAATTGGTATTTATTGGGAACACTGAAAGACACAAAAATTCAGCTCACATTTACTTATGCTACAAAGGGGGTTTATTGTCTCACAGAACCAAGAAATCCTAGAGCCTAAAGCACAGCTCAAACACAGGCCAACACTTGTCATAAGATCGTTTTGCCCCCCTACTGTGGCTCTGCTACTCTCTGTGGTGGCTTTCTTCTCACATAGTCATTCTTTATCAAGTGGCCCTGGTAGGTCTGGGCAATATATGGCTCTCATAGCTGGCTCCTGACCAAGCAGAAGGCTCCTGTCTCTCCCTGTAACTTCACAGAGCCTCAAGAAGGCTCCAAGAGGCTGGTGAGGTCATATACCCATCCCTGAGCAGTCACTGAGCCCAAACGGATGGGATAGTCTAATTGGCCACACCTACATCATATCTCCACTGCTGGAGTTTGACATGAGAGAGGGCTTCATCAGTTCCACTTGAAACACAATTAGGAAATAAGAGATGGGAGGGAAACCATCCCAGAAGAAATACTGAATAAGTAAAAAAAAAAAAAAGGACCATATGATGTTTTATTGTTGGTTTTGACAAAGCCAGCCCCTTCCAAGTGATAGCTGATGATGCTTCCTCCAGATTAGGACTTCTTGGAGTCCACTGCTGCTGTCAGATTTGTTTTGTTTTGCAGTCAGCATAACACTCATGAAAACTAATCCTTAGCAAACACTATATGATAATTAGGACAACGGTGATTTAGTATCTATGAGTTTTCTCTTCCATTTAATTCCTGTAATGGAATTAGAGAAATACATACTTGGTTTTCTAATTTCACAGTGGAGGGCAGAAATAAATAGTCTTAGTTCAGTGTTCTTCGAGACTTTGTAGTTGCCAAGATTCTGAATGAAATTTGTCAGGTCTTTCTGTCTTTTTTTGCCCAGTACCGGGGATTGAACTCAGGACCTTGCTCTTGCCAGGCAGACATGGTCCCGCTGAGCTGTATCCCTGGTCCTCTTGTCAAGTCTTTCTGGATAGTGCTGTGGTGGCAATGGAATTTGGTGATGGTTCCCTCTAAAAAAGAAGGACTTAGTAATATTAGTTGATTTTCATTATTGTTTTCTTTTAGATATTTAAGGAATGAATACTAGACTGTTCAAGTCTTTGCATTTCCCACATCTGTAGAGCTCTAGTAGGAAAATCTGAGGTTTAAATCAGTTTAGTGCTGGTCAAAGGGGATAATGCTGCATCCAAGTGAGTCATCATTACCTCAACCATTCTACCTTTTTCTTGACTTAGAAGTCATTGCCAGAAAGAAAAAACCCTAACATAACATCAGAAACAATTCAAAGGACCGGGGATTTAGCTCAGTGGTTCCAGCACCTGCCTCGAAAGCACAAGGACCTGAGTTCGATCCCTGGTACCAAAAAAAGAAAAAATAAATAATTCATGGAACTGGGGTGTGGCTCAGTGGTTAAGTGCTTTTCTACCACATATGAGGCCCTTGGAAGTGAGGGAAGGAGGAACAATGAACATGTTCACATATTCTGTATATCTATCTATCTATTTATATATCTATATATATATCTATATTTATATATGTATATGATTTTTCTAAAGTTGCAGTAGACTTTCCTTTATGAAATAAATCTTGGTTCTTCAACTTCTGAGTTTCTGAATGTATCTTCTGATCTTTGATAAGTTTGAAGGCCCCATAATATGTTCACCAGTGGTATCTGGTGGTAAAAATAATAGGAAAAAAATTCCATCATTAAAACCTTAAATCCAGGTATTTCTGGGCCGCCAGGCCCATGGAAGCTGTGGTAGCTACCGGGAACCCAAAGGCCGTGAAAATGGTGGTTCCTAGGGCTGCATGTTCTCGGGTCAGAATGCAAGTCACATCAGCCACCAGCCACCAGCACAAGAGTTCTGCTGCTGAAGGAATTCATCCAGAAAGCAAGAAGGAATCTGGACCTGATAACCAAAGTACAGGTGAATCACAGACTGCTGGGAAACAAAGTTCAATCTCTAGAACTCATAAAACGGGAAAGAGGAAGAACAGGACCACAGGCTCATTATCAGAGATAACCAAACCATCTACTGATGGAGAGTTCTCTGATGCAGAGTCAAATTATGTTGAGATGCAGGCTCCTATTCTAAGAATAACTAGGAGAGGGTAGATCATAACTGCACCTATTCCAGTGTCCACTCTAAGAAAAAAGCAGAAAATAATTCCACTAAATGAGTCTGTTGCTGAAGAAGTTGTCTCTGAAGCAGAATCTCATGCTTCACATATTTCTAGAATTGTGCCTTCCCCAGAAATGACAAGAACCAGAAGTAAGGCTAAAGCTCTAACATGCCAAAGTCATATCTGATGCTGAATCATCATGCTGTGACATTTCATTCCCTGAAATTACACATAAGAGAACAACCAAGATTATGCCAAGGAAATCACAGGCACAAGCTGAGAATAGATTGTACCAGAAAATGAAAAACAAATCATGGATATTTCTATGAAGTCAGAGGATTCTGATACCAGAGAGACCTCTCAGAGTTTGGATGAAGAGGAAAACAGAGTAACAGATGAGGGAAAGGAAAATGATAAAAGTTCTCAGTTGAAATGTGTTTCTAAACTTAAGGAGCCTAGCCTTCAGTTAGTTTTTCAAAATCAATTCAACCCTTCAAAATAATAAAACTACATCAGAGTCCTCAAATCTGAACTGTGAAGCTATAACAAAATCATTAGCTCAAACATTTGCAGTTGTGGAAGTGAACAGATGGAATGAAGAGAGAAAAAGCACCATAAAAATAAGTGACTTGACAAAGTTCATTGGTCATCATAGTGATGATGATGAAGAGTCCACAAATAAAGTTGTCAGTGAGGACAACAGTGAAAGGAGTGTAGATCTTGAATGTGATACCAGACTAAACAAATCTGAGCTCAACCAGTCTCAGGATATAGATGATTCTGTCTTACTAGTTCTCAGCAGTGATGAAAGCCAGCAATCTGAAAGCAGTGAAAGTGAAGAGGACACTGTGTATTTTGTTGAAAATAGTGGTCAAAAGGAATCATGAAATGAAAAGTCAGAAAATACATCTCAGGACAATGCATTCTTTGTAACTGACACAACTCCTGGATTGAATGCTGATAAAAAATTTTATTTGAAAGATAAGGCAAGTGAGGAAGAAAAAGAGAAGGAGGATGAAAACAGTGAAGAAGAACCATCAGACAGTGACAGAAATAAAGATGAGTGTAGTGATGAAGATGACTTACTAAATAACACAAAGTCTAAACTTCTGAAGTTGACAAGTAACAGTATAGACACTGGTCTGAGTATCAAGCAGTTTGGTGGTGTGTACATTAATTTCAATGCAGAAAAACTTCAGTCTAAGAAGAAAACTCTAATACAGATCATGGAGAAAAAGAAAAATGAGCTTCTACAGAAAGCTGTTATCACACCTGATTTTGAAAAAAACTATTGCATCCCACCATATAGTGAATCAAAGTGTCAACTTCAGAAAAAATGCAGGAAAGAGTGACAAAAAACTGCAGGTGATGGTTGGTTTGGTATGAAAGCTCCAGAATTGACTGATGAACTTAAAAATGATCTCAAAGCTCTGAAGATGAGAGCAAGCATGGACCCAAAAAGATTTTACAAGAAAAATGACCGAGATGGCTTCCCTAAATACTTCCAGATTGGAACTATTGTTGACAATCCAGCTGATTTCTATCATTCACGAATTCCCAAGAAGCAAAGGAAAAGGACTATTGTGGAAGAACTGCTGGCTGATTCTGAGTTCAGAAGATATAACTGAAGGAAGTACTCAGATATCATGGCTGAAAAAGCAAATGCAGCAGGAAAAATGTTCAGAAAGAAGAAGAAATTTCACAATTAATATTCACCAAGCAAATCCCATTATTTTACATCTTCCCTTTATTTGTAAAAGAGGTTTAGAAGACTAACACCATCACAAATTTAATATAGACTGACTCTGTTTATATAGGGATTTCTGTTTGGAATTAAAATTGACAGGGAATCAATCACATCCCCTTTGGAATAAAAATAAGCATGTCTACAAAAGACCTGTTCTGGCTTAGACTGTTTAAGGACAAAAGAACGTCAACCATTTTAAGATAATTAACACTTTTATTAGGTTTTCAGTGCTTGGTTATTTAAGGAAAATTTAATTAAAAGGTATAGCATTGGGCCGGGCATTTAGCTCAGTGGTTTTGCTGTCTGCTGTGTGAGCGCAAGGACCCGAGTTCAATCCCCGGTACCAAAAAAAAGGTATAGCATTTACTAATATGTTCAAAGAACATTTTTAATAATTGTATAAATAATACCTTAATTACTGTGTAGTTTTATATATATGTATGTATGTATGTGTATATGTACAGGGGAGTTGGTAGACAGGCCATGCCCTATAATTAGCTGCAAATTCAGATCCAGAAACAGGAGGAAAATTGATCTTAACCTACATTCATTGTTTTGTTTCAAGCAAAACAAAATTGAAAAATAGCATTTTAATTTGGGCAGAAGGTAAAGTGGCTCAGTTTATCTCCTCTTCAGTAGCACAAGTATGTATTCTGGCTAAGTTGCTTTCTGCCACCAAGGACAGTTGGTCATTTCTGTAATGCTTCTCGGTGAGTTGCAGCCTCCTTTATATCATTGTTTACTGTATCTTTATTTTCCTAGCATACTATTTTAGATTTTAGTGAATGTAAAATCTCATATTTTACTTTTACTGTTTGGGGTCACAAGCAACCTAGTAAACACTAGAGATAACAATAACTTTCACTGTTGAAATTAGGGAAGCATTTATATGTGTTCTCTTTTCTAGAAAAGCTTTTATTTCAAAATTTATTTTGCCTTTTGTGTTATACAGAATCTCATATGACAGAGTTAAGTATCAAAATAGGAAGAAGAAATAACTATTTTTGTAAGCTACTTGTTAGGACTTGGATCTTAAATGACCCCCAAATTCTCATACTAAATAAAATCTTGATTTGTAAAAAAAAACAAAACAAAACTTAAATACAAACTGTTTATAATATCTGTCCTCAGGAGTAGATAATTAACCTTTTTCACAAAATCTAATTACATTTTTTAAAAACCTTTTGTTTTCTTCTCTGTATATGTGTATGTATATAGAAACTTTTTTCATGAACCTAGTGAAAGTAAGACATGATGCCTCATTACCTCTAAACCCTTCAGTATTCCCTCAAAATAAGAGCACTCTTCTATATAACTTCAAAACAGACCTCAAAATCAGGGATTTGACCTTGATACAGCATTAATGTCTAATCCACAGACCTTGTTCAAATTTCATATGCCCCAATAGCAAAAGGAAGTAATTGAGGATCATGTTATATTTTCTTAGCAAGTCTTTTTTGGTGACTTTGAACCTGAACGCTTCCTTGTCTTTCCTTGACTTTCATGACCTTGACATTTTTGAAAAGTATAAGCTAGTTGTTTTGTAAAACATGCTTCAGTTTAGGTTCACCTGATATCTTATTTTAGAACCAGTTAGTGCATCTTTGGCAAGAATGTCACAGAAACTGTGTTCTTCTCAAAATGTCCTATAAGGTGACACATCATGTCAAATTTGTCCAATTTGCTAATGTGGAACTTCGAACTTTTGGTTAAGGTGTTCTCTCTATTTCTCCACTGTGAAGTTACTGTTATTTCCCTTTATAATTAATGCATGTGTTTAGTGGGTATATCTTTCAAGACTGTGTAACTATCTTGTTTCATCAAACATTTGTCCGTTAGTTTTATCATCCACTGATAATTCTTCCTTGAAACAATGATTACTACTGTAGTTACCAGATTATGATTGTTCTGATTACATCATTCCTTCCTCATGAATTAATTGACATTTTGAGGTAAAGAAGTGCCATCTTTCCTACCTTTATTTGTTTTTATTATTATAACGTTGTGGATGTTCACTTGTTTAATAGGTTTTAATATATTGCTGCCCACATTTAGCCAACAGGAGTCCCTTCAAGCCAGTTCCCTCATCCTTCTGACTTGCTTCCATCATCTTGAGTACTTTCTTCCTTTGAGGCATAAAGTAAGTCCCATTACTTTTGCCACTGATTTTCTTTACTGGTAAATGTACTATTTGGGCAGTTTGGCCCACTGACTTAAGTTAACCTAATAATACAAAAGAAATGTTCTAACTTCTGTTTAACCAACTAACTAAATTAACTGCACACTTGAATGAATGTGAAGGGCCCCTGACCATGCGTAACTCATCAGCTTCTCTCTGATGTGTGCTCCATTTTTGCTCCTGGCAGTGGAATTTTGTGCTTACCATGTGTGCATTTGATAAACTTCCTGGAGCAGCCACCAAGTTAACTCTATCCTGGCAAGGCTCTTACTCCAACACATACTGATGGCATTCAGAGAGACCCAGAATGCTCTATCATTTGCTATCAGGTATATGGAGGAAAACCTACAAAGATCTTAGATAATATAGTCACCACAGATGCTGAATATTTTTCTTCATTATAACAAGTATTTGTATTATGAACAAAGCCTGAGAAAAGCATCCATTATAGTCTAGCAACCTCATTAAAGATTTGGTCAGAGATAGAATAATTTTTCCTCTTGGCATTGGCCAGGGCCTAAAAAATGTAATTATAATGATTTATTATTATATTATTTTACACTTACCTTTCTTACTATATTTAAGCACTTATTTTAAATTGTATAATTTTCTTGTTAGACCACAGTTATTACTTTTACTGACCACAGGAGGGTGGCAGTGAGCTTAGTTCAGAAATATTTCAGATTAAATAGGTATTACAACTTCAACAACTACTGAGAGATTTTTGTCACTTTACTACATTTAGGAGTTACAATTGTAAAGTATAATCAATAGGCTGACCAGAAGTCTTGGGTCAGTGTTGTTTCCTTTAGAAGATCTTTTAACTGCGAAAGGAAAGGCATTTATGAAAAGATTTTGGAACTTTTAGTGAAGTGGCAGGGTACAGAGCAATTTTCTCAGGTCAGGAATTAAGAGAGCTAGATCCTCTTCATGGTGACACCACTGATGTGCAACTTTAGCAGTCACTTCACCTTTCTGGGCCTTAATTTCTTCTTCTAAAAAGTGAAGTGGAGTGGAAAACAAGATCTAAAATCAGGAGATATACATCAAAGGACTTCTCCATTCTAGTGAGGTTCTGTTTTGTTTTTGTTTTTGTATTTTGACAGCTTAGGGTGCTCTAGCTGCTTCAAAAACACTCTTTCACATGGTCATTGCGGCTCCCACTTCAGGTGTGTGTAGTATTGTTCTCATTCTCAGGATAGAGTTAGGCAATTTGCCCACAGTCCCTCGGCTAATAAAGAACAAAGCCAGAATTTCAGCGTAAGTTTCTCCAACTCAGAAGAACATATTTTTCTCTTCATCACATTGCTTCTATAGAGCCAAAAAACTGATGGTGGTTGTACCTATAGAAAAGAAAACAGATTAATTCTAGCCCAACAGGATTTAGACCAAATGCTTATGGGTTTGTACAGGTTATGTGGGTGAGGATGAGACCCAGGACCGATTCAAGTGAATGGGAAGTTGTGCCCTGTGTAGGAATAGCCTCTACTTAGCTGTTGTCATATGGAAATTCAGGCCCAATTTGGTCTTACCATCTCATTTTCCAGAGAAGGTCAAAATCCAAGTTTTTAAATGAAGCCTTGTTAATTTGACATTTGGGCATTAAAGTCAGACTTTTTTAGGCTGAGGAAAATGGCAAAAGATTCCAGGTCTCTCTAAACCCTCGTTCCAGGATCCTACTCTGGAAATGAAGCCCTTTTCTCTTCCAAACTTTTCCAAGTTGCTATAGTGCTAAATTTGCTTCCTTGGTCTACAAACTCTTTTAAGTTTTCCTAAAAGCATTACAATATTTAAAATGAGAACTGGCAAATTATGCTACCAGTTTTCATAGGCAGCACAAACCAAAAATTTGTTTCTCTATTTCTAACAGTTGAAAAAGTCAAAAGAACTGCATCAAGTGACACATGAAAACTATATTAAATTCAGATTTCAGTGTCCATGAATAAAGTTTTATTGGAACACATCCATACCCACACAGTATTGTCTGTAGTCGCCTGTGCTCTACAAGGGTAGTGTTGAGTCGGTTGCAACAAAAACCACATGTCCCATAAAACCTAAAATATTTACTGCCTGGCCCTTTACCAAAAAGATTTGCTAACTCTGTTTTATAACACAAAAGCCAAAAAGATAGGTCGTCCACCTCTACTTTCTACCCTGTTATCTACTTTAAGATAATTTAAAAATAGAATCTGCTTAAGTCAGCAGGAAGGAAAGGGGTTTTCTTAGTTACTGTCTCATCACTGAGACATAGTTTCTGACACTTACAACTTAAAGGAGGAGTTTATTTTTCTTCTAGTTTGTAGAGGTTCCAGTCCATCATTGGCTGGTTCCAAGGCAGGGCGGCATGGCAGAGGGGCATGGCAGAGAAGAATTGCTTATGGCATGGCAGCCAAGAAGCAGAGTATGAAGAAGGAGTGGGGAAGGGAGATAAATCCTTCCAGGCCATGGCCTCAGTGACCCACTTCCTCCAACCAGGCTCCACCTCCCCAAATTACGTTTAGCTACAGACTTATCAGTGGACGAATCCACTGATGAGTATCAACCCCCAAGATCCAATCAGCTCCCAACACCTTCTGTGAGTACATAAGGCTTTAGGGGGACATCTAGATATGAACTGTATCAGAGGAAAATAAAGGGAGAGAAATAAAAAACCTCAAAATATTATTGAAGCATAAAGAGATAAAAATTGCTTCTTTTCCCCAAGTTATGTCAAATACACTTATTAAATACTGCTTATGTCACAATAATAAAAACAGAATTGTATTAAGTGTTGGAGGAAAAAAAATCTAATCTGGCCCAGAGTGGGTGTTTTTTTTTTTAATTTTTCAGTATATGTGCTGTGAAAGTGAGCTTTTAAAAAATTTTTTAAAATTAGGTTTTCTTTTTTTTCTTTTTGGATTAGTAACTGTTTGTAGTACATAATGATTACATTTATCATAAGGAGTTGGTACAGGTACATATTTCTTAATCCTTTTCCCCCTTCCCCTCCCTGTATCCCTTGACATTCCTGCTTGTCCTATAAATATTATATATATTTTATACATGTTTACAGTCATGATGATCACATTACTCAGAGGGACTCGATACATGTGAACAGTACTTCACAAACCATGCCCCTTTTTATCTTTTTAAAAAATATCATTTCCTTCCCTTTGCTACTGCCTCCCTCTGCCTCTCAGTTCCCTTACCTTATGTCAGTGATCCATCTTGCTATTTCCTATTGTCTATCTTTTATTTTACACTTTATATTGTATATTAGGTATCTTATATAAGAAAAACTATGTGATATTTGAGCTTATGTGTCTGGTTTACTTCACTTAATATTGTAGTCTCAAGGTGCATCCATCCTTTATTTTTCTGCATTTTATGAATAACAAAGCAGAATCCTCTCATCATAAGAAGAATGAGAAATATGAAGCGCAGAACACTGTCCACACAGTCCTTAACACTCACTCTCAGTCCACTTGCTTTCACTCACGTTATCCTCTGCCGGGACTGCTCACACCCACTTCTGTGACACGCCCTTGGGGGCTGAGGGCTGCTGTCTCTCTCAGCTTTCTGTGGCCCAGCCTGCCCCAACAGAGCACCACCCACCATTGGTGTCCCATACCCTGACCACACTCTTACTTCGGTTTGTCTCCCCAAGCCCAGAATTTATGTCTCACTTACTGCAGGTACCCTCAGAATTGCCTGAGATCTTGACACCTGGCTAGTGCTCAGTAGCTTCTTGGTGCATCCATGAATCAATAAATGGACGTATAACTTACTTGGTTATTTCAAGCTTCTATGAGATCCCTCAGAGGGATGTAAAAGCTGGAATACCCTTTAGTGTTTTCTAGAAGTCTGAATCTTTTGTTTCTGCAAGTGAGCACACTGTTTACTAGCTGACTATTGTCTAGATTGGCAAAGAAACTAGTGATCAATCTCCCTGGAACTGGTTAGTTTATGGCTGCAGAATGATTACCTATGAACCAGGTGGCCAGAATGAGTTTGATTCCCATTGACCTAAGGTGAGCCATTTAACCCCTCAGAAGCTCTATTTCCCCATCTTAAAATGGAGCTGACATCAAAGCTTCCTCATAGGATTATTATAAAAACAAGATGAGATTAACGTATGTTCAAGGGCTTTGTGAAGTGTAAAGTAATACATTTGTGTGATACTATTTGTGACAGTAAATCTGTATGATACATGGGAGAAAGGTTATAGAATACAAGGAACTAATTTTAAAATTCACAAAGAGCTGTTGAACTACATTTTAAAATTTTAGGAACTTGTTGAGTGTGCTTTCTGGAGTGGCTGATAGTTTGTTCATAATTTATGTAGATTAGAATGAATAGTCCAAGGAATTAGATTTTTTTCCTTTCCTAACAAGTTTGATAAAGGCACAACATTTATTGCAATTATAATTTTCATTTATCTCTAACTTGTACAAACTACCACATCCTTCTTAGATCTGAGGCTGAATGGAAGCATAAAGCATTTGGCATATTTGCTTAGACCAAAGTCTTATGAAACTACAAGTGAATGTGGTTTGGCACTGAAGAACCTAGTAAAGTTAGATATACATTTAATAGAAAAAAATAACATTGTCTCTCAATAGCAAAACCATGGAAATTATACATTGAAAGGAAAGAAATGATAAACTTGTGATTAAATACTAACAATACCAAAAATTGACAATATTGAAAATTTAATGAAAAAAACTGTTCTGTTCACAATCATCACCAAGAAACACATACAAAATAAAACTATCCAATAAGAAATACAGCACGCGGAAGACACCAAATCAACCTGCTGCAGACAGGCAAGTCTGCCCATGCCCTACCAAGGTCCTGAGTCGCAGAGAACATGCCAAATCAGGCCACTGCAGACAGGCAGGTCTGTGTACACCCTACCGAGGTCCTGAGTCACGCGGAAGATGCCAAATCACCCCACTGCAGAGAGGCAGGTCTGCCCATGCCCTGCCAAGGTCCTGAGTCGCAGAGGACACACCGAATCAGCCCGCTGCAGACAGGCAGGTCTGTGCACGCCCTACCCAGGTCCTCAGTCGCACAGAAGACACCAAATCACCCCACTGCAGACAGGCAGCCACCTGGTTCCACACTACAAAGACGCAGAGGACACCAGACCACCACACCAAGGTACTGAGTCCCTCTGTTCCCAGCCCAGAGGTAGGGGCTTTTGAGCCATCGTCCCACTGCTCCTGGTCCAGAGGAAGGGGCTTCCTGGTCACCATCCCTCCTGCTACTCCCAGCCCAGAGGAAAGGGCTTTTGGGCCACCTTCTGTCCCGCTGCTCCTGGCCCAGAGGAAGGGGCTTCCCGGCCACCATCCCTCCGGCTGCTCCTAGCCCACAGAAAAGGGCTTTGGGGTCACCATCCCTACAGCTGCTCATGGCCCCTGTCCCACCTCACCCAGCTCAGAGGAGGTAATCTGTGGAGGCGCTAACAGCCCCCTGCCCCAGT
>NW_004624748.1:13550035-13564152 GCF_000247695.1 Heterocephalus glaber
AAGGAAGGGTGGAGGGGGTGAAGGGAGGGCAGGGGAAGGGGAAAAAATAGGAACCAAGATACTCATGTAATGGTACAAGATCCTAATGATGAATGTAACTGTATTTTATACCTAAAATGTACCAATAAACTTAATGGGGAAAAAAAAGAAACAAGCTTCATTTTCTTTAGATAAAATGAAAGTGGTAAGACTTGAAAGAGTAGCTGTAAAGATAGGTAAGATAATCCTTGCATAGAACATATTTCACTGCATAGCAAATAGTAATAGTGAGTATTTGGTATTGTCACAAACTTTAGAACCTCAGAGATCACGAAGCACCCCTGATGAGTAAACTGAGCCCCAGACTTACTTGAAATTATGCATTGACTAGCAAAACTAGGACTGGTATTTGAAAAGGCAGCTCTGTATTTTTTAGAATTCCTCCTTTCTTTAAGAAAGGGGAAGTGGGAAAGAGAATTTGAGAGTTCATTCTTTCTTACTATTCTTTGAGCCTGAACCCCATGATTCCTCTGCCCAACTCAGTCTCTCCAAGAACTAAACCCTGGGGCTCCTTTCTCATGGGCCCATTGAGGCTCAGGGAGCCTCCAGAGAATTTCCTGCCATCTCTGAATGTTAGGCCTTTTTCTTTCCACGTGGAGTAAGCTGCTGAGGAGCTCTTCTGAGACTTGATCTGTCCCAGGAGCTCTGAGGATCTGACTAAGTGAAATATCCCTTCAACTTTCAGTGTCTGTTGTGATCTTGGAAGAGCTGACATTGCTCACATCCATGGAAGTGGAGGCACAAGAGGGAATGTCACATAGAAGCAGGTCTCTGAGGCACAGAAGCCCTGCCCTGTCCCCTCTTGTCTTTCTCACTCTCTCACCCCACCCTCCAGGGACCTGGAGAACATCTCATTCCAATTTGATATTCATTATTTGAAAATAGAAAACCCAAAATAAAATCTCAACATCCTCTGAACCTGTCTTTGCACTCTTCATAGATCATTTCCTAGAAATGAACAGTCCTTCTACAGTGACACCAGACCCCCAGGGATTGGCTGCTGTGGGATTTGAGCAGATAATAGTGATAATAAAATGTCTTCAGAATCTGCAATGAGTGAGGAAATACCTTTGACATTTCCATAATAACTATATAATTTGGTTTATTAGCATATGGCCTTATTAAATATTATAAATTTAAGTACTAGCATGAATTTTAAATTTATCATAACTAGGAAATTTATATAAAATAAAACTTTCATGTGCCAAAAATATTTATTTTATTGATATCATTCATTTCCATTTAAAATGTTAATATTCTTTTTCTGTGATCATTTCAAAATTTGTTTTTAAAAAATCTACTACTCCATAAGTTTTAAGCTCGTACACTAACCAGAGCATCAGCCTGATATTTGAAATTAAACTGTCTCTTAAAGCACATTTTTCCTGAAGAGTCTAAGCATAAATAATGCTACTTATAATTTACATTATTTGCCTTTAGCAGTATTCTAATCTTTGTGGTGTTACTGTAATTTTGAAAGCAATATAATTGTGTATCTCCTAAAATGATAAAAACTTTGTGTAGATCTGCAGGCAAAGTAAGCTATTTGAAGAAAAGATTTTTACTGAGTGCCAAACATAGCTTCTAGAAAGAACTATTGTTTGAGACCTTTTATAGACATAGATGAAATTCCTTTTGCCATTTCAACAGTGTTTACATTCAGGAAAGTTCACAGTTAAGTCTTTGACACACTGTGAAAGAATCTTTTGTTCCCTAGAAAAACATACTTCCTCATCCTTTGAGTCACCTTGTTTTTATTCCCTTGTTTACTTTTCTGAGGAAATAATGCCCACCTCCAAAAATACTGTAATGTCAAGAGAAGAACTGTTTCAGAAATAAAAACTACTCTCCGTGAGGAAAGAGGGCTTGATTGCTGGCAGGCAAAAAACAAAACAAAACAAAACAGAAATATTTTTAAAATCTGAAGCAGACAAATAATATAGTCTCAAGATTCCAAAAGTTATTTGGATAGGATTTTTTTCAAGGCTAAAAGAAGGGAATCTTTTTTTAGCATCATAATTAGCAGTAATCAGACTCAGGAAACATGAAGACATCTGCTTGGGGGACTACTGATCCAGTGCAAAGACACTTTTTATTCTTTTGGGAAAGCACTTTTCTGCTAACTAAGAATTCTCTAAAACATGCATAATTTAGGATTTTCTCCTTACTTGGTGGAATCTAGGACTAGTTTCATGATAAGCTTGTGCTTTGCTCAGTCAGCCCTAAAATCATAGTGATACTGTACTTATGTATCAGCAAATAATGCGACTGACTCCAAGTCCATCTTCAAAACTGGTTAAGGGAGGAAGCTTTACTATTTTGTTCCTCACAATATGCCAGTGTCAGCACATTGTCCGGAGTTCACTGGACACCCAGTAGACATTTGTTAAATGAATGTATGAAATAAATATGTTTGCATTCAGGGCAATCATTTAAAATGAGTCTTTTAAATTTTTTTATTTCTATCAAATAGAAGTCTTTTAAAATGTGTTTAGGAAAAATCTTACTTGTATAGTAATTCCCTGACTTACAAATCTTCAAGTTGCAAACTTTCACAGATACGAACAGACCTCACATTTAATTTTTTTAAAACTTTACATTGTATATTTTTGTCAAAGGTGTATAAAACTCACTTTGTCAGACTTAGGAACATTCTCCCAGAATGGAACTCATTCTTAAGTGGGGGACTTACTATAGATATATTCTCTGTGTTAATGTTTATCCTTACCTGAATTTGCATAAATGGAAAATTACTTGTAGTTTGGCATTACTCAGACCATCTTTAGTCATTCTAAAGGAAACTCATCCAAAAAGTGTATCATAAAATCTAAAAGATCAAAAAAATCCTAGGGCCGGGGATTTAGCTGAGTGGTCCACCGCCTGCCCCGCAAGCACAAGGATCCAAGTTCCAACCACCATACAAAAGAAAAAAATCCTCACTTATGTCCCAGGTTTTACCACAAGCAAGACATCAAAGTCAGTGATCTTTGTCCTCTGAAACATTTCCACCGGAACTGTTTTTAGTCTGTAAATGCTAAACAGAGATGTGCTTTACTACCATTGGTAGAAAAGCTGGGCTTGTCATATGTGGGGGAAAGGTAAGGGAATGCTTTCCAAGCATTCTGTGTATTGTCCTCCCTTTACTCTTTGTAGCTCTTCACATGATAGATCATTATGGTCCCATTTTACAGATGAACAAATAGAATCCCGAAAGTTATATTGTCAGATTTGAGCCACCAGGTCAGGCTTAGAGTCTGCAGTTCGTGCACAACATTGTCTTGTATAAAGCTGGCTTAGACCATATTAAAATATGGCTTTTTACTAAGCTTCCAAAAGTTATGCTAGCCCTTTGGTCCAGTGTTCTATTTATCGCTATACATTGCTTTCTATAACACTGATATGTATTAAAAAGGAAAAAAGTGATTGCTTTTCAGACGCATGCCTTACTTTCTTAAACAATGGTATACTTTCTACAACATTGAATTCTATAACTTTTAAGAACACAAGCATAAGCCGGGCAGGGTGGCACATGCCAGTAATCCGAGCACTCTGGAAGCTGAAGCAGGAAGATCTTGGCAAGTCTGAGGCCAGTCTCAACTACATAGCGAGACCCTGTGTTAAAAAAAAAAACAACAAAAACAATTAGTGCTAAAAGCCTGTCTAATGCAGTATAAAAAAGCTGCTAGACCTGCCTATTAGGTGAGATGAACTGAAATGAATCCTAGTTTGATCAATTAATGGCTGTGTGACAGTGAGTAAGTTGCTTTACTTTTCTAAACCTTAGTTTCTTTCCCTGCAAAGTAGAGATAACATTGCCTTGCATGGAGAATTATATTAGAAATAATGTGTGTGATGTGCCTGGACTATAAACACGAAGGCAGGATCATGAATATAGGGTTCACTTTATCTTTGTGCATGGCACAAACGCGATGTGAGACCTCATCAGCGGTACTCAGGTGAATGAGTGAAAAAATGAATGCTCCTCTGCAAGCAGAGTAAGTTCCGCTGTGCATATCTATCTACACATATACATAAGGAAACTTCTACATGAAACATCAGCGAGAGGCAAAATCATCACCAGGGGTACACACTCTCTTCTTTGCATTGTTGGAAACACATATTTTTCTCTCAGATACATGCAGAAAAAAAATATAAGTCAAGGGAAAATTCACAACTGATAGTAGCTAACTTGAAAAATATTTTTAATTTGACAAACAAGTAAAATAGATTGAAGTGCAAATCGTAACGTGGAACATGCAGACAAAAAACTCCCTTTTCCTTAACACTTCAGCATATTTATTCTCATTTTTAAAGACACCTATTTCTCTTAAGTCTTGTTTGGAGCAATCATGTAGCTGGAAATGTTTTGAGGCCCTCTCATGCCACATCTTTTACGCCTGAGAGCAAACATGTTCTCAGGAGCTCAGAAATGATCAAGTTCTCATTCCAGGAACCAGAGGTATGAAAGGGGTCAACCTCAATTTGGAAAGAGCACTGAGTTAGTTAGGACAAACAGCAGATCAAGAATGTTGCTATAAGAGCTGGACGATATAGAATTCTATACCACTCAAATTTCAGAAAATATCCTTGATTAACATCCCAAAGCTAATACTAACAAGATATCTGGTGCATCACTACTGAAAAATAAATGTTGTATATTCAGTAGAACATTTTTCACTCTGGAAAATAAAATAATAGTAATAATAATAGCTACATATAAAGCACTTTATATGGCTAAGCAGTATTCTAAGTGATTGTGTTACCCTTTTTTAACCCCTAATGTGACCCTGTGAGGCAGGTGTGATCATTACTCTGCCCTTATTGATGAGCTATCTTACCCAGCTATAAGTATGAAGAGGCAAGATTTGGACCCAAACAAACTGATTCCGATGCCTGTGCTCTTAACCATGTTAGAAGATATTTTTGAAGAACAGTAATGTATTTATCAGTTAAGACCAGAAAAAATATATTTTTGATGATCTTAGAGAAGTGCATATCCCAGGTAAGGCAAACCACCTCCCTATACTCAGTCTTCCCTCAAGTAAAACAAGCCTTGCTTTCATATATAGATTAAAGGCTCATAGGAGGAAATCCTCTGCAAAAACTTTCCAAGGGTTCTCCCAAGGGGAAGAGCATCTACCTCACTTTCCTGAGAAAAGCATGCTTTAATATAATGCACAATAGAAAACATCTGAATTAGTCAGCTACTATGGTAAAATTCTTGCCTTTAAATTCTGATGAAGTCTGTATGAACTTATAAGAGAAAGATACTGTGTTTTAGTAAGAAGCAGGAAAGGTGAGAGTAGATTCATTTCTTCCTGTATGCTTGTTCCTTAAGTGCTGTACTTCCCAAAAACTCATTCACATTATGTTTTGTGGGAATGTTATCCTCAGTAGGGCCTCTTCCACTACATACGAGCATTGTATAAAATTAGAAAAAGGCTCTCCCACCAGGGGGATAGATTGGCAAAAGGGCAAACCAGTTGGGGGAAGAGGGGGCTGCTGTCTTTGGGCCACCCTTCCCAAACCTTGACGATTTAGGTATTATATGAATTTCTACCCTACCTACACTGCAGATGCACCCTATAAAACCCTAATCCACTGTGCTGCTGGGAACACACTGACTTTCCTGTCTTTACATTCTGCGCCTGTGCTAACTCATCCAAGACTAGCATATTAGAACAATAGCAACTTCCCACACTCAACTAATCATGGGAAAAGCCAGATTGGAAGTGGCAATTAGAAGGAAACCCAGCTCCAGTCAGTGAGAAGGAAGCTACAGCACTCTTTTTGCTATTCATTCATTGTTGTAGACAGGGTTTTCAAAGGAATAGGTTTAGTACAGGACACATAATTTATAGGATTATTTTATAATATTCACCCAAAAAGTCAAATGAAGAGGAGTGCAAGAGATATGTCCACACACTAGAGACCCAAAGAATCCAGCCGAGGGCCTGGATCCCACAGAAATGTCCTGCATAAGTCCAACTAAAGGCCTAGAGCCCAAGGTAGTGTCTTCCCTGAGTCTATCCAGAGGCCTAAAGCCCATGGCAATGTCTCATGCAAGTCTGTACCAAGGATCTGCCCCCGGAAGGCCCAAAGGCCAGTGGTGGAAGCTATAAAGCACAGCACCCTGGCAGGGTGAAGGATTTGTGCCACTAGGCTGAGAGATCTACACTGGAGCCAGGAAGCTATGCTCAAGGTGAAGACCAGAGCTCCCCTGAGGAGTATAGCAGCCATTCCCCACAATAGTGAGAACCCAAGCTTCTTCTCCAACAAGTTCACATCAGGAAAACCAACCACAGAAAACCTCTCCAAGAAAATCAATAGCAAACGATCTTCCCCTCCTGTTCTCATTTTATGCTGTTGGCAACAATCCTTAGGTAGGTCTTCCACACCCAGAACCATGCTGATTCAGTTCAGCTGGGTGTTCCAAGTTGACCATTAACTACTCCATCACATTCATTTAACAACTATTTGTTGAGAATCTGCTCTACAGCAGCCACTGTATAGTGCCGGCTATTCAGAGATGAAAAGTTCTTGGTATCTCCTCTTACTGTTGAGAACATAAGCAAAAAAGAGAGTCAGGAGTGTGATGCCTGACAATGGCTGGTAGTCCAGGTCAGAGAGTTTCAAGATCAGCCAAGGAGCTCCCTGAAATCAGGAGAAAGAACAAGGCAGAGAACCAAAGCATAGGCTCATACAATTGGGAGCCACAGTGGAATGCAGTTGCTAGAATACAAGGTAACAGACTTGTCCCTAAGACAAAGGAGTACAGAGATTGAGTGTGGTACCAGCAGCAGCATTACCTAGAGGCTATTGTACCATTTGGGCCTGAGTGGCCACAGATATACAAACCACCTTATCCTAGCTCCTGGAAAAGTACTTTTAAAAACTGAACATTTTCTATTTTGTTCTAACTTTTGTTAAAAAGGTACTATAAGAAATAGATGCATAAAGTTTATCTGTGAATTCAAAATTCAGAATTTCTAATTTCAAAATTCAAAAGATTGTGTCCAAAAAATTGCTGTTATATAGGCATGGAATAAAAATATTTTTATAGACAAACATGTATGCTTCTATCAAATGGGAGATGTGTATTGCCCAGTGTTGCCCTCAGTAATTGCTGCCAAAGAACAGTCTAATTAAATATCCAAATGACATAATTAATTCCTCTAAGGGGCTGGGTTTTGTCTACATATTCAGTCATTATAAGATAATCATATAAATCTGCTTAGAAGATGTAAAATGGGTGGTTTAATAATTATACTGGAACAACACATTAACTGGGACTGTCCCAGACTCAGCAGGACACGTGATCAACTGGTTATTAGTAATTTGACTTTTATTTGTTTTTATTTTATTTAGAAGGTAGTTTTATGGATCCCTTTGGTGGTTTGGAAATATAAACACAGAGTTTATGAGCACATAAAGCATATGCAAACCAAGAAAATGTTTCCCCACCTCTCCTTCATACTATTTTTTTAATAAAAGTCTTCTTTGCATTATAAACTGGAATACCGCATTGCATTCTAGAACACACACAGTATGAATATAGATTAACATGGCTGTTTCACCACCTTAGATACTGTGGTTGCCAGGGGAGACATAATTCCTGAGAATCTCCTGAGGCTGATGAAAATTGTGGCATTTTAATAAATAAATAGCAGAGCAGCCATCTGAAGACTAACACGTAGCAACACAGCAGTATTGGCCTCCAACCAGCAAGTAGACACTATAACTTTTTGCCAAAAAGCTGAGCCAGTACACATAAGGAGGGTCAGCATTCCAAACTCCAGACATGCTATGTGTAACCTTAAGCAGGTGCCCAAGCATCACATTTCTAGAGAGATTTCAAAATGAAATACTCTCGAGATGAACATTGCCATTTTTTAAAAAAATCAGTGAGTCATTAAATACTTTGGAAATTATTCTTCATAGAATTAATATTTTAGTTTTAATTGTTTTCTTTCATAATTTTTAAGATTAACTTTTTCGGGCCGGGGATTTAGCTCAGTGGTTCTGGCATCTGCCTCGCAAGCGCAAGGTCCCGAGTTTGATCCCCAGTACCCCCCCCCCAAAAAAAGATTAACTTTTTCTATTAGAACACATGATTTTTAAATCACCAAATTTGATATCCTATATGTTTCAGTTATCTACCAACACTCTGAATGATTCCTTTTTCTTGCCAGATTTCTTTTCCTTCCTAGTTTAGCTATCTTTCAGGTTTAAAACATTCAAGTTTATTGAGCAAAGGGAGTATCCCTAAAAAAAATTCACTGCATCTTAGTTTATGTAAGTCTACCAGCGGGAGAATTTTATCACTCCCTAGAGGTGACTATGATCCATTTGGCTCACAGTTAAACTATTTCTCTGTGTTTATGGTGTATGTAACATGAGGGAAAGCAAAAGTTGGCTCCTGTGAGCATTCCCTAAGCCTGGACACTGCTTTGCTTCTGATAAAAACACTGACATGAATAGACTGTCACAGACTCAAAGGTCACTTTTCCATTTTGTTCATATTGAGAAACACTTTAGATAATTATCTGTCTTTTGTATCTAAAAAGAATAGGAGCAAGAGGAGGGAGTTGTTTCATTTCCTTGAATTTTCTTTGTTGGGCTACCTAGGGCTCTCTTGAATTTGTAAAATAAAATGTCTAGGAAACACAGGTAAAGAACATGTTCCTCCCAAGGAAGGTCCACCCTTTTGTTGTTATGTTGCCATTTCTGGAGACCCTTTGTTTTTGCAAGGATAACTTACTCTACCAAGAGAGTCTTCTTCAGCATGAATAAAATCAATTTGTATAAACCAAATATCTTCCTCTTTAATTTAAATAGCCATTTCAATGGTTGCATTTAGAACTGGGGATGTAGCTCAGTGGTATAGCTCTTGCCTAATATGCAAAAGGCCCTGGGTTCAATCCTTAATACAAAAAGGAAGAAAAGTTGCATTTAGTGCTACATAGCCAAGAACTGTGGGTGGTTGCCTTATGGTACCTACAGGTTAGCAGATACATTAAGTATACATGGATTAATGGGACTGTTGTAGCCCACAGGACATTTGGAAATGGACAGAATGCTGTGAGAGCCCAGAGGAATGAAAGCATCTTTGGGGTGGCAATTCAGATTCAGTTTTTTGTAGGTATCATTTGAAAGATGATGTTCCTCAGGTTCGAATATTTGCAGTTTGTCCCCAAATGTAGCTTTAGATTTCACTGATCTAGTGTTCTTACCTTCTTCACACCCAGCACATCTAGTACTTAATAATCTCCAAACAAATGGTTATGATTTATACAACTTTGATTTAAAAGAACATGTTTGGAAATTTAGTGTTTTGAGATGAAAATGTCTTTTAAGCCTTATTTCTAGAATGAGTTTCATATAGTCTTCACATTCCTCAGACAAAACTCTAGTGTCATATTTTTAAAAAGTTGTCAGAAGGGCACTCCTTCAGGTTGCCGGCCCTGAGCCACACGCGCACATGTAGTGCACCAGCTCCACCTCCCCTCTCCTCTCAAAGACCTGTGCCTTCTCAGGTGCTTTGCTCTGTCCATGGACTCCTCTTTCTCAGGTATCTTCATTCTCTCTCCCTCTGGATTCTTCTCATTGGCATATAAAATGTAATACACATATATAATATGTTTCCAAACTCCACAAATCAAGCCTCCTTTTACTCTGGATAATTCTAATCCCTTTTGCAGCAAAGCCTCTTAAAAAATCATTATCTACACACACTGACTCTACTTTCAGACCTCCATTACTCACCTCTCATTCCTTCATTGGACAGGGTCCAAAGAAGCCCCTCATGGAGGAGATGAGGACCTCAACTAACCCCACTTATAGGATGGTTATAAGTTCATTGACTACCTTCACAGAAAAATAATTTTCAGGACATGTCATGGCAAAACATAAAGAAGTACACACTAAGAGAAAAGAGAGTGTGAGGATTCAAGAGAGAGGAATATTATAGTCTGGCTTGGGGTTTTTATGTGGTCTCGGGAGTGTCCTCAAAATGGATGATCTAGGATGTATTCCCACTGTCTGTCAGGTTATTCATTTGGTGGACTGGGTTAGAAGCAAACCACTTGTGTGTGTATTCGAAGTTTAGAGATATGCTGTGTGCTCAATAGTGCTGCTTCCTCCAAGATGAAAGTCTGTGGGAGGAAAAGCACAGGCTCAATTTGTGGGTGAAAAGCACCAGCCCAATTTGCAGGTTTAGGGGTTGATTTTGTTTTTCGTTTTGTTTTGTTTTATTTTGTTCTGTTCTGTTCTCTGGAGTGGGTTTCCTGGAAGCAAAAAGCACTGTAACCTTGGGTAATGTTGTGTCCTGAAGCTGCAGTTTTTCTTCAAAGTACAATTTAAATATTACAGTTTCTCTTGTAATTCTTTCTACCTGTCTTTATTTTTTCTATCCTGCCTCAGTTCCATGCCTTCTATCTCCTCTTCCCCTCTGCAGAGTTGCTATTGCTGGAGTCATAAGCAGTGTGACTTCCATAATACCAAATTCAGTGGGCTCTTTTTGGTCATCATCTTAAAGTAGGATAGAAGGAATAAAGAGAGATAGGAGACAAGGCAAAGAGTAATTTTTAAATTGTACTTTTAAGAAAAACTGTAGCTTCAGGACACGAAAGTTACTCTTTTTTCCCTTTCGGGAAACTCACACAAAATAATAATAATTTTTAAAATCCAAAGATCTTAAAGACCATAAGCATAATAAACTAGGCTCTGGGCCTGTGCCTTTTACCTGTAAATTGTGCCCCTTCCAACAACCCCCACCCTCAATAATGCACACTATTAAGCAGGCAGCATATCTCAACTTCAAACTCATGTAAGTGGTTTGCATTCTAACATAGCCCACCAGATGGGATACCTAGAGGACAGCAGGAATATGCATCCTAGAATCATAAAGACACCCCAAGATTGCATAAATATACTCAGCTCCAGGCTACAATATCTCTCCCATGGTCCACACTCTATTTTAAGTGTGTTCTTTTAAAATTCTACCTAATAGACTTTCTCATGCCTCTTACTGATTAGTCTTGAGTACTTTTTCTGTAACTCAAGTCAGTGAGCCTACAACCTACTCAGGGGGTAAGATAAGTCAAGGTTGTTTCATTTCATAATATATCTTTTATGTATCGTGTATTTGACTGGTGCTTTATTTTTTTTAACCACTCATACATAGATATAAACAGGTTTCAAACTAGAAATGACTGGCAATGTGGAAGGAATCCTGGGATGGGGCACAGAAGGCAGCAGGTACATGGGTTATAGGGAGAAGAAGGAGAACCACAGGAGGCAGAGACAGGAACTTGTTAGCATGGCTTCTGGGGCTTTGCTGTTTTTAGAAGAAAGAGATTCAGGGTATAAATGGGAACCTGACCAATTCACACTGTTAGAGAAACTGGAGAATTAAGACAAAGGAGCAAATGACCAACTCAGCTATTTTTGATTATATGAACCCTTGATTAATTACAGTCATTAAATCAGTGGTTTGTCTCTAATTACATGTAGTTCAATTATCACTGATACATGACATAAATTTGTGTCATTAACTGTACGCTAAATTTAATTAGGAAGCTTTACCTACTGGTATTTAGTGTTTTAAATTTGTTACTCTTCTAGTAAGAGCCTTCACAACCTAAAATTAAAAGAATGTTTCACTAAGCAAGATCTAATAACATTGTTTTCTTCTACTTGAAACTTCGGCTTCCAAACTGAGTATAGCAATTTTTTTTTTTGTACCAGGGATCGAACTCAGGACCTTGCACTTGTGAGGCAGGAACCACTGAGCTAAATCCCTGGCCGAGTATAGCAGTTATGAAGCTTCTACATATTCTGAGTAGCATACACACCACTGCAGCCATTCCTTGGCTTTGGTGTGGCCTCAGTGGCAATGCCATGACACAGTCCTTTACTCATTAGACATTCACGAGTTTCTATGCTGCACCAGGAAAGGCAGAAAAACACCTGCCCACTGGTTGGTTCCTCACATCTACAATCGATGCCAGGTTATATACCTATCCACATCTTCCTATATACCCCCACAACATTGATTCATTGTAATTCATTGCTATTTTGCCACTGAAATATCTTCTTTATAAATGTATATATCTGGATATATATATAGTATATACTTACACATACCCATGAATTAACTATAATAAATGTGTACATCCCAGTTGCTTGATGTGTGACTTTTCTCATACTCCACATGCTGGTTTGAGCCATTTGAGCCAATGTACCACCCTGGAAGTTTCCCTTACACATTAAGCATCAAAGCACAAAACCACAGATGCTCTTGATATAGAAGAAATACAAGTCCTGACCTGTTAGATGTCAAAGATGCCAAATTTGTGGTCCCACAATATCAAGGAATGAAGTTGCAAACCAAAGGAAGAAGTTGTAAGAGTTTTACTGGAAATAAGGAAAGAAGAATAGTTCCTGCATTTTCAGAAGGGATCCTGAATGGGGTGGCCACCAAAGCCCTTTTTCAGAGGTAATTTATACAGCAAAGTCATAACATGGGTCAAACTACAATCAATCTATATAGTATAGTTACTTAGCTGATATTGATCCAATAGGGAAATGAGTCACATAGCAAGGGTACATAGAAAGAACAAAGGCATTTTAGGGAATGGATGGGTCCGAATGCTCTGGTCACCCACCTGGGCAACTGATGCCTATCTGGACTTCCTGGACCAGGTGGTGCTAATTACAGTGTAATTTCAAGTTACTGTTAATCCCTTAGGGAGACATGCAGGCCTAGCCATTGGATCTTCATCTTGAGGCCTGTCCTTCTTCAGATGCTCCAGCCACAATTCTGATGTCTTTTTATGCTGACTTCCTTAACAGCCTAGTCCCTCTCTGACAGTGTATTAATTTCTTTTTTTTTCAAGTATCATCATATTTTTTTCAACTTTTTATTTTATTTGTACATGTTTGCAGTTCATGTACACAGTTGTCTTGGGGAATGGTGACATGTGTGTATTACAGCATGTTTCTTTTTTTAATCCCCTGCCCCCCTCATTGTGTATTCATTTCTACCTAACTTAGTTACCCATAATACTCTCAGCTCCTGAGCAGTGCATCACACTTTTCTTAGTTGTATATGTGCAGTGCAGATTGCTACTTCCTCTGTTGCCTGTCCTTATGCCATTATTTTGTATTCTGGTTGATAGCTTTGACCCACAGTGACTGTTGAAGTATGTTGGTGACTATTCAGGGCCTGTGGGAAGCAATGAAATATTGTTGTCTCTGAATGCTACCACACAGATTTTATAAGGATGCTAGGTATATTGAGGAAGTGGTTAGGGAAACTCAGGTAAACACCAGTAGATAAAGACTTCATAAACATTTTTATAGCCAGAGACAGTGAACCAACAGTAGTGGGAAGCATAGCTGGAAGAAATGATGACTAGCAGCAGAATGTGACTTTAGTAGAAATGAAGATGGATAACCAGGTGCCATGGTTGACACTGTAAATATCCCCCTACAGGGACCATATTGTACTGATCTGTCCCACACTGGTTCAGTTAGCATCCCTATTTTCAGAAAATAATTCCCTACACTGAATGCTTTTGTACATAGCTGTGGTGGATCCTTCCAAGAACTTTTAGAAGGTGGTCATATAAAAATCCCCAGGAGGTTTTAATACTTCTTCCCAGGGTAGTGGTAGGAGAGGCTTTTCTACCCACTCTTGCTTTTCCTAGCTACCCTTAACAGCTCAGAGGATTCTGTTGACATGGAAAATATAGTAGTTTTATTACTTATTTTGTGTCTAGTTGATCTATCTATTTGTGACAGTGGGGTATTAAGGTCCCCCACTACTATTGTATTAGTGCATATATGACTTTTCATGTCCGTTAGTATTTGTTTTATATAGTTGGGCACACTAGCGTTTGATGCATATATATTTATGATTGTCATCTCTTCCTGTTGGATTGTTCCCTTTACAAGGATGTAGTGTCCTTCTTTGTCTCTCTTGATCAGGGTTGGTTTGAAATCCACTGATCTGCAGAGAGGATAGCTACTCCTGCTTTTCTTCAGGTTCCCGTTGCATGGAGTATTGTTTTCCA
>NW_004624748.1:13564607-13605822 GCF_000247695.1 Heterocephalus glaber
TTGAGGGTTTGCATTGAGAAGTCTGCTGTGATTCTGATGGGCTTTCCTTTGTATGTGATTTGTTTCTTTTCTCTAGCTGCTTGTAGAACTTTGTTCTTCTGTTGGGTTTCTGGAATCTTAATGATATGCCTATGTGTAGTTTTTTTTTGATCAAGGCTACTTGGAGTCCTATATGCCTCACTTATCTGTATGTCAATCTCTTTTCCCCTGCTTGGGAAGTTCTCTGCCATCATTTCTGTGAACAGTTTTTTTATGTCATCTGCACTCTCTCCTGTTTCTTCTTTGACTCCAGTCAATCTTATGTTATTCTTCTTTGCATTGTCTAGCAGCTGCTGGATTGATTTCTCGTGGTCCCTTACAGTTTTGAAGCAATTTTTCTTTTCCTGGTCATTTATTGCAATCTTATCTTCTCTGTCTGAAATTCTGTCCTCATATTGGTTCATTCTGCTGTGTAGACTTTCAATGGCATTTTTTTTTTTTGGTACTGGGGATCGAACTTGGGTCCTTGCACTTGTGCAGCAGGCAGCGAAACCACTGAGCTAAATCCCTGGCCCTCAGTGGTGTTTTTAATCTCCTGGAAATCTGTTTGCATCTGTTTTATGGATTCCATTTATTTCCTTTGTTGAGATTCCACCATGTTCCTCAGCTCCTCTCTAGATTTATTAATCATGTCTTGCACTATGAGTACAATCTCTGCTGTTATCTGAGAAATTATTTCTGATTTCATTTTTTCCAGATCCTTTTTTGTTGCCAGTTCAGGGAGTCTAGGTGGTTGAGTATTAGAGTGTTCCATCTCATTTCCCTTTGGGGTTGCTGTAGGTGATCTGGAAGTCTGGTTTTGAGACTTTACATGTCTTCTCATTTCAATGTTGGGGGGGGGAGGTGCTGTTGCTGCCCCTGTGGCTCACCTCCTCTGCACTGGGAGCAGTGGTATGGCGGCCTGGAAGCCCCTTCCTCTGTGCTGGGAGCGGTGCTACAGCAGCCCGGAGGCCCCCTCCTCTGCACTGGGAGCGGAGGTATGGTGGCCCGGAGGCCCCCTGGTCTGCGCTGGGAGTGGTGGTATGGTGGCCCGGAGGCCCCTTCCTCTGCACTGGGAGCGGAGGAGCGGTGGCCCGGAGGCCCCTTCCTCTGTGCTGGGAGTGGTGCTACACTACTGCAGTGGTCTAACGGAACAAGTTTTCCTTGCTCTTCATGGCTCTGGTTTAGTAGAGGGCCGGTGAATGCAATCAGGTCTTGCCTCAGGGCCTTGATGGAAGAGCTACAGCCTCTGGCTCACCCTGGAGTGTGGTAGCCACTAGGGCTGTTCTTCTAGGTCCTGTGTCTTGTCTCTGGGTAATGTTGACCCCCTGGAAAATATAGTAACTCTAAAAACTGCCAAGTCAGTTTTCTATTTTGGAGAGAGCACAAAACTTGAATATAAGGCTAAAGTCATCTGTGTGGGAAATGTCATGAGAGGTCATTTAGCTTTAATAATAATAATACATGACATTAAATGTCTGGTGCCAGGGCCACATTATATAGCAAAACCAAAGCATTTGCCCACTCTGCATCACTAATCTTTTCCTTGGCTATGGAGTTCTATTGACTGGGTATTCATTTCCTCTAATTTTGAATATCAAGCATTGAAGGCACTTAAAATAAGAGGCAAAAGTAGAAAAGGTAAGATATATAAGGCCCTGACAACCTGCCCTACCCCTACTATCTCAGGATTTAATTAGCAGTTGTTTCATGTGACTGTTAAGACATTGTATATGCTCATATGAGGTGGTATTTTTGTGCCATTATCCTGTGCCCATGCCAGTAATGTGTGGGCTTGTAACATTTGTTCATGACACTCATCTGCACACAATGATAACATCTGGTTTCCCTTAAAGACTTGTTTATATGTGTGGCTTCTTAATAAATGAAACATCCTTATGATTCCATCATCCTGGATTCTGTATTCCCAAATTTTCCAAAAATCTTCATTTTTGGGTTTTTTTTATTTAAAAAAAAGAGAATTAATAAGGCATGCTAAGTAACGTAAGAAAGTAAAGTTTCTTAGGGTGGGTTTTGCAGCCCTGTAATATTAATTTGGACAGCCATTCAAACAACTCTATGTGGGCCAAGGAGCAGAGGGGCCATCCTCATAGACTCCTGTGCCATAGTAGGGAGCCCATCTAGGGCTCAATGAGGGATCTGGACATAAAATCTTGATGGATTTTTTTCTGGCATCTCAGGTCACATGCCTTGCCCTAACCTAATCATTGGCAAAGGAGAATGGGATTTCTGTGCTTAATTCAACCCAACCATGATCCATCTGAGTTCTGTTTAAAACAGGGAATGGATATTGGGGAGCCTGCTAGAAATGTCTGTTGAACCATACCTAGACTCCAGCTGGAAAATGGAAATCAACTGTGTATTCCAGTCATATCTCAAAGAGCTAACTTTTCTCCCAGAACTACATCCTAGCTATTTATATCATTTTACTGAAGGTTTTTTGATCATGAACACAAGGAGGAGCTTAAAATATATGGGCCTAGCCCAGAATTATAGGGCTTCAGTGAGTCATGTCCTTTCCCTGAGCTGGGTTTGGGTTGCTTTACTCTGGAACATTTTTATGAGTTGTAATTTACAAGGTTTGTGTTTTTTCCAGTTTAATTCATAAGTAAGAGAATAATGATTCTCAGGATTATAGCAGACTTACCTAAAAGGCAGTAGGGTATATCTACTGTGAGAAACATGGCAAGTGCTTTAATATGTGCATCAGATTCTGTCAAAAGTTGTAAAGGGCCATACTATTTTCTGACTTGGGAAAATTTTTGATCCTCCTAAATGAATCTAATAGTGTATGTTGCAGCCATTAGAATCACTTTTTTTGAGCTTTTCCTGAATGAAACCAGCCCTTAAAGGAAATACATTCCCTCTGCTTCTCAACACATGCATGAAAACAGACAGCAGCTTATCAGCTTTCTGAGTGGCCAGTAGCTCCTTCATGCATCTGTCTCCAGGAAACAAACTTCCTCAGATGGCAAGCCTTCTCTAGTATCTGTTCCAGTTTCCAAAGTTGAACTGTCCAAACTTTCTTGCCTTGTACTTCTTATTAATCATTTGTTTTCTCTTGTTTTGAGACAGGATCTTTCTATGTAGTTCAGGCTGGCCATGAACTCCCTATGTAACCCAGGCTGCTTTCGAACTCATGGTCATCCCGCCTCAGCCTTTCAAGTGCTGGAATTACAGGTGTGTGCTACCATGCCTAGCTTTCTCTTATAAATCATTGTCAGTTCTTGGAACAGATGCCCTAAAAGGGCATTGAAAACCCCTTGACAGATGTACTACACTCGTCCACTTACAGAAATACATTTCTTTTAGTGAGTACAGTGGCCTTCATAAGATGGCACAAAATTAGCTAAATATTTCAGATGTCTTGTTTTTAGTTAAATATCGCTGAAATTTTATAGCATGTGTTTCTCGAAAACAAAGGTTTGGCTGGTTTTTTTGTTTTGTTTTGAGAATTTGCTGATTTTGAAATGTCTAAGGCTCCTATTTGGGCTTGGGATGAGGCTTCCTGGGGGCAATGTGAGCAGCTCCATTTGCCAGCAGATGGCCTGGCTAGACACAGAGGTTGCAAACACACCAATTCCTTTCTAATCAGAAATTTGTATCCTGGGTTTTTTTCTCCCTTGATGGCTGTCAGAGGTGTCTTTTTTCAAAAGCATGATTTTGGAGGTAACTGAGGAAGCTACTGGAGGGGCCTTTTCTTTAGTTTTATGCCATAATTTGTAGTATAGTTCTTATTCTTAAAAGTTTCTTCTCCTACAACAGACAAACTATGAAATGTCTAACAAATATCTAATAAAGAAAACTAATGTTTGACAAAAGTTAAGTTTCTAGACACGTAGGAATTTCTTTTTCATACTTCTCCAAAATTTTTTTTATTTATTGTTGAGCAACGTACATACAGACCATACCCCAAAGTAAGGGTTGGTGCTCAGAAAGGTTCTTCTGATAAGACTGTCATGGTCCAGATCATTTTGGGGACTTTTCTTTTAGAATTAGCTTGTAGAAAAGTCAGAATCCTTACAAGAAAAATGGTCTTATTATCATTTAATTGCACCTGGTCTTGATTGAAACTCAACTTGATCACCTTCATATTAGAATGATATCAGACCTCCAAATAATATAGGGGAAATAACTCCCAACCTGTTAGATGTCAGATATGCAGAGTTCATGCTCTCTAAAATAAAAAAATGAATTCTAGGAACAACAGAGCTTAAGAGTAGAACATATTTCTTAGAAGAGAGATTTTAGCTCCTGAGAGGTGGGAGGGGTCTTGAACAGGTGGTCAAGGACCCCACTTTTCAGGGGAAGTTTTATAAAGCATAACCACATGGGTACAATGTGAGTTAAAGCTTTGATCAGCCAATAAGGTTACAAGTATGTTTCCACCAGGAAGAGCCAGTAATAGCATTCCAAAAAGAGGGTAAGAAGGTCCAGGGAACTTCAAAATCCGATATGGCCTTATCCTGTCATTTAATATGTTGAACAGCCATCAAGATAGTAGCAGAAATATCAGGAATGCACACATAACATTCAGCTTTTATAATTGCACAAGTACCTCCTTGTGCTGCTGTTAGAATGGCTTGCCTCATTAATTTCACTTCTTCATTTAGGAGAAAGAGACTAGTTTAGCTTTTTTTTTTGGTACCGGGAATCAAACTTGGGTCCTTCTGCTTGCAAGGCAAGCAGCGGAACCACTGAGCTAAATCCTGGTCCCTATTTTAGCTATTTTTTTAAGGCCTATTGAGCATAGTTAGTCAAGGCCTTGATGTGTTGCATGACATCCTCTGATCTTAGGAAAGGGACAAAGATAGAAACCAAATGATCATACCAGTGAAACACATCCCTAGATCATCAATGTAGATGGGGTAAGCTTGCAGATTTGTCAATATTTTTGACATTCCTGCCTTGCAACACAAATTCCAGCATGTATTACCATATTCATCTGGGGGTAGGCAGGGCCACAAACTGGTTCCACAGGACCACTGAGTGCCATTGGGGGTTCCCATCTAATTCTAGGGTGACTAAACCAGCCTGTTGTAAACCGGTCTTTGACCTGTAATGTGATGGTGTGTATACACTGTTCAGGAGGTATCCATCCCAAGTATTTCGTGGAGTTAGGCTAATAAAAATAAGAGTGATTTCTTTGTTTCCAGCATGAGAGCCTTTTTACTAAGTTGTCCTATAGTTGGAGCTAAGGACATATAATCATTCCATATCTGACAGTAGCTATCTTGATACCTATGATTGTTGGCTCTCATGATAGGACATTTACTCTTACTTAATGGGGATTTTAATAGTGCCTGTAGAGAGGCTTCAGTTGCACTTTTAGAAAAAAAAATTAATTATATCCAGGATCATTAAGGGTGTAGTTTATGGGCCATTCAGTTACCTTGTAACAGTGGCCTAAACTATGAACCACTGAACTTTTTTGTGTCTCATCAATGTTGTCTTTTAGCTATTCTAGTCATTATCTTGAAGTGGGGCTACCAACCAAGGAAGTCTTGATGTACTAGACAAGGGGAGCAGGCCACATATCCAGCAAGATGTTTGTTCTAGTGACTCTGAATGTTCCTGTGCCCATGCTAGAAAGGAATTACTCTCTCCTTTAAGTGGTAATTAGTAAAAGGGCTAAGAGTAACATCTTAGATTACTAATCTGAAGACTTTGTTTTCTTTCTGAACAAAAATTTTAAGTCTTCTGTGGATTCAAGGGAGTATTTGGATGGTTGCTCACAATCAGCAATAGTCTCTGGTTCCTAGGGCTTGAGTCAGGTGTTGTATATCCTGGAGTCCAGGCCTGCTACCTTAACAGCTGATGGAGTGGACAGGATCACAGTGTATGGTGCTTCCCAAGTTGGTCCTAGGGAAGGGCATGATGAGGGAAGAGACTTTACCAATAACAAATCTCCAAATTGGAATATGGGATTTTCCTTTTCTTTAGGCTGAGCTTCTTTTTTTTTGGTACCGGGGATCGAACTTGGGTTTTTGCACTTGGGAAGCAAGCGGCTGAGCGTCTGTTAACGTTGAAGAGTCTGTTGGAATTTAGCCAGTGATGTGACATCTTTTAGTAAGGCATCTTCTTCTCTATCAAAAAGATTATTAGTGAGAAAAAGGTGTCCATAAAGCATTTCAAATGGACTGAGGCCGAGAATTTGAGGTGTATCTCTTACTTTGATAAGAGCTAACAACAAAAAAAGAGCTAACAGTAGTTAAGTGAGGCCACTATAGGGAGATTTTTTTAAGCCATTTTGTGAAGATGTCTCTCTAGGGTCTCATTCATTTTTTCTACCTTTCCTGATGATGGTAGCCTCCATGCACAATGAAGGTGATAGAGAATGCCCAGTGCCTGAGAGACACTCTATGTGACTGTGGCTTTAAAAGAAGGGCCATTATCACTCTGTGAGCTTTTAGGAAGTCCAAATCATGGGATGATTTCTGAGACCAAAACCTTTATCACCTGTTGTGCTTTTTCTGTTCTACAAGGAAGGGCCTCAACCCATTTTGTAAAAGTGTCTACCCAGACCAATAAGTATTGAAGTCCCTTACTCTTTGGCATATTATAAAATTGAGCTGCCAATCTTTTCCAGGATATTTACCATGTCTCTGTATACTTGGAGGGACTATGGTCTAATTAAGAGGATTAGGGGGGCAGAGCTCATGTCTTTACTATCTCTTGTATTGTCTGAGAGTCACTTTTCTATGAATAACTTTGAGGCCATCTGATGAGTCTTGTCTCTCCCTAAGTGAAAGGTTTGATGTAAAGACTTAATAATTTTCTATTGATTTTGACATTGAGTCTCCCATTCTGAAATACAAGAAATAGAATTGGCAGTTTCTACTTGATTTCTACATCTCAAGGCATCCCTCAGGTGACCTGCTCCAGAGCAAGTGGCTGCCATCTGGAGAGTAGAAGATAGGTCAGGCTTGACTAGCCACTTTTACCAACTTCCAGCCCTATTTTCCCTGGAAACTCATAGTCCTAACTCCAGCATGTTTTTTTCTAAAAGCACAAACTATGATTGGTTCCAGCTATAAAGATTGCTAGCAGAATTAAACCAATAATCAAGAGACTTACAACACTGCTTTCTAATTCTTTGAAAGAGAGCGGGGAAAACAGATCAAAGGACAAATTGGAGCAGTGAGAGCACTTCCTAGCTTGTAAAAGAGATCACCTCTCTAGATAGATAGAGTCAGGTGGCTTGGAGAAATCCTGCCCTGTTCCCTAGGGCAAAGAATTCTTTAAGACACTTGAGTTATCTACCTAATCACCTAGGCAATCTTCCTTAGCAGCAAGACAAGGCTAAGTTTTATTTAAAGTCCACTCTAAAAACTTTTATGTCTCTATATTTGTAACACGCTCATGAAACTCACAGGTTAAAACATACCCATCGTGGGCCGGGGATTTAGCTCAGTGGTTCCTCCGCCTGGCACAAAAGCCCAAGGTCCTGAGTTGGATCCTTGTACAAAAAAAAAAAAAAAAATACCCATTGTCCAGCACCCACAAATTACGTGTTAGTAAAGGCACATTTATCAGTTTTCTACATGCACATGAAAGAAGAGAAAGACTTGACTAAAACTTTTTTTTTAATCTTAGCATATGTAAAGCACAAGTGTACATCGCTTCCCTGATAGCTGTTTCCCTCTGTGAAAGGCAAATAGTTGTTGCAAGCTGGCTTAGCCTGACTTCTGGTAAGAAAGATGGTTTAGTGATAAGGTAATTTAGCTAGCAAAGGAGTTCTAAAGTTAACTCTCCATGACTTGGAATGAAAAACCTTGTGAAGAGGGGAATGTCTTAACTTACACCTTTGTCCCTGCAAAGATTTGTCAGGGTATCTAGAGAGTTACTGTTTTCATCTATCTACCTTACTAGCAGAGAGAGAAAAGTCCAAACCTGTAGCTCAACTCTTAATGGAGGCATAAGAGAGAGCTCTAACAGTGTCATCTCTGGTCACTCTGGGACAGAGGATACCAGAAGATAGCTGAGAGAGTTACCTCTTATCTCACTGAGGAGAGCAAGTAGAGATGATAGATAAGTGGAGATTTTTGCTGGTTACTCATTTTGGCTTTCAGGACCCAGCTTCCACACTGAGGAACCTTTGGGTATCCACCAGAGTCACCCTTACCATGATGCCTCAGTTGTCCTCTCAGCTTTCACTGGTTCCATGAAACCAAAGATTTGTCTCCGAAAGGAATCCAGCTACCTGTCTGGTCAGTGGGGATTGGCTTCAATGAGGATTGGCCAGAAGGTTCTGGGGAAACTTGTCCTCTGCTTTAAATGTGTCAGCTTGCACTAGTAGTGTTTAAGTAGCTGGCAGAGTAACCACTGTTTGATTTATCATTCTATAACGAACAGATAAAAACCTGAGCTGTCTTTATCTAAGATCATTTCCCGGTTTTTGGCATTAACAAATGCTCATTTTCTATGGGCTCAACTTAAAGGCTTTTAGATATGGAAAGGAAGGAAATGTTGGGACAGTTTAGGGTTCCTTTTTCTCTAATCTTACATGCCTTCAAGAAAGGAAAGTACAAAGTGACAGGAAAAGATCAGAAATCAGATCAGAAAAAGGAAGTCTTTTCTTCTCATGGTCATGGTGAGTTATTGAGACAACTTACCCATGATTCATCACTCTCAGTCTGGAAAGGCAAGAATGGGGACTCTCAAGAACTAAGACTGCCTCCTCACCAGTGGAAGATCACACCAGAAAGGAAACTGAGGCAGGACAGGCTTGGTATTCCCTCTAGAGTGTAGAGGGGGATTGGGGCCAGTCTGTCCCAGTGAAACCTGTCCCCCAAGTCTTAAGAACAGCTGCCGACCTATTGTCTTTTAACTGGTTGTTGGGGTCCCATGATTTATTAATAGGCATGTGTATTTCCTAAATGTAAACAAGATTTTATAAAAAGACCCATTTTATAGCATTTCATAAATTTACATTTTAGTTAACATCAAAGTCCATTAGGGGACACTCTAACATTACTTTTTCTTAGCATTGTCTAAGATAACAAATCACAACAATCAAAGCAAAAAGCAAAAAACAGGTCAAACACGTGTAAATGCAGCATATATAAAATAGGAATATAAGACTGCCTGCAAAAGTAAAATGCCTCATGCTTTGATGAGACACCATAATCTTCCCATGTTCTCAACTTAAATCTACCATCATTTTAACAAAAAACAATGTATTAAAAAGACAACACAGGGGCTGGGGATTTAGCTCAGTGTTTCTGTCACCTGCCTCGCAAGTGCAAGGTCCCGAGTTCGATCCCCAGTACAAAAAAAAACAACACATAAAATTCAGGGCATAAGCAATTAACAAACAAGGATGATAATTTTTTTGATTACCTAAACAGTCATAATCCAGAATCTGTGAAACAAAAGCAAACTCTTACCTCCTTCCAATTATCTTGATGGTACCTCTAAAATGATTTAGGTATGATATCAGACCTCCAAATATGTAAGAGAAATATTATAACTGCCAAACTGTTGGATGTCAGATACACAGAGTTCATGTTCTCCAAAGTTGAAAAATGAATTCTAGGAACAACAGAAGTGAAGAGTAGAAAATATTTATTGAGAAGAGAGATTTTAGCTCCTGAGAGGCAGGAGGGGTCCTGAATGGGTGGCTGAGGACCCCACTTTTCAGGGGAAATTTTTTTTTCAGGGGAAGTTTTATAAAGCATAACCATGTGGGTACAATGTGAGTTAAAGCTATGATCAACCAATAAGGTTAAAAGTATAGTCTCTTAGGTAATAGTGATCCAGTGGGGGAGCAAGTCACATAACAAGTGCACATGGAAAGAACAAAGAACTTTTCAGTAAGGTGATGGATCTAAGGGTCTTGGTCACCTCCTGAGGTGACTGATGTCCATCTAGATGCATTAGACAGGTGTTACCACTTATCTCATCCCTTGGGGAAGTATGTAGGACTGGTCATTTTGTCTTTATTTTGAAGCCTGGTCTCCAACAGATCAAACAGATGTGCCTCCAGCCACAGTTGTAATGTGTTTTCATCTCTTACACTGACTCTCTCAAGGGGGCAGCCCTATCTGACTGCTTATAATATTTTTACCTAATTTAACTATCTATAATAACCCTATTTACCAGATGTGAAGTCTCTGAATCAGTCACAACATGTCAGTGCTGGGTGGAATGGCAGTGGGCATTCCACGAATGATAAGCATTTGATAATTTCATTGGAACTGTTCTATGTATGATTCTTCACTTCAGGGTGTGTATGTGTGTGTGTGTGTGTATGTGTGTGTGTGTTCTCTATGTTGTTTAAAAATGAGTGAGGGCCGGGGATTTAGCCCAGTGGTTCCATCACCTGCCTTGCAAGCACAAGGACCCGAGTTCAATCCCTGGTACCAAAAATAAAAATAAAAATAAAAATAAAAATGAATGAAAGAACTTTAAAAATAGGGACAGGCACTAACAAAGGAGGGCTAATATACCACTATTCCATTTGACTTGCAAGAATCATAAATCAAGTTTTAAAATAAAGATGAATTAGGAGCTCTACAAAATATCATGATAAAATCACAGTAGGTCCCAAAAATAAATAAGCAATTTTTAGTGTATGGATATATAGAACATAAATCTGTCACTAAACGGCATACATGTGACTTTTCTGTTTGTTTTCTATATATTTATATAAAATGTAAGTTCTCAAAGTAATAGGATTTCTTTGAAAATGAAATAGGTAAATGTATATTTACTGACTCAGCTGGATCAGTTAAAGGTGATTCTTTTAAACCACTGGGAAAATGTCTGACTCTGGTGAAATGCATTTTCCCAGGGTTTTTTTTTTTCTGGTAAGTCTCAGACTTGTATAAATGCTCACAACATGTTCCACAAAGAGAATTCTGAAGCTGAAATCCAGCCCAGCTCCTTTAAAATATGTATAATTTATCTCCTTCCCAACTAAATGGATATTAAATCTGATAATGTTTTTTCCAGATACAAACAGCATCTATCATGTTGATGGCCTGAGGTTATGAGATAAGGGCTAACAGGAAAAGAGTCTATCTGTTATGCAGTTCCTGGTGTCTGGTCACAGAATAGTGATAACGTCTCAATCTCCATTTTCAGATAACAATCAACAGAGATAGTGGTGAAGATGTGAGCTCCCCCAAGCCTGGGAAGGAGGACCCAGACAACATGCCCCATGTGGGCGGCAATACTTGGGCTGGTGGAACAGGTTGGTAGCGCGGGCATTCTCTTAGTCGGGCTTCCTGAGGTGTCCAAGCCAAATAGCCCAGTCCACCACCTCTAAGAAGGCTCCAGGGATAGCTTTCCTTCTCAGCTTCTGCCATTATTTAATAGGATGTGTTCTTGCCCTCAGCTCCTTCATGACATCAAGACAAGCGTTTGGATTTCCTTGAACTTGGCCACTCTGTGACCTAAGACCATTCTCACCCTCTCAGAGTTATTTCCTCAGTAGAAGGGGGTGATATTAACTGCTTCACCAGGTCACGGTGAGGATTAGATGAGATTATGATTGAAAAGCACTGAGCACAATGGCTGACCTAAAGAATATATTCATTAATGTGTTAATTCCTAGTTTTGAATTCTGTGCTTTTGGGACTGTGCCAGAAATCTATAAATTCTTTCTCGAGCAACTGACTTTGAAAAGAAATAATACTTGTCTTCCACATCTCAGAAGTGAGTATATTGAGGTTGTACGATTTTGAGATAAGAAGGTCACAGTTTGCACGGATGGCTGTGGTCCACTCCTTCCTCTTGGCTGCCTGACTGCACCATTGTTTCAGTATCTGCCGTCTTCCTTTTTCCTCCTGGCAGCCCAAGCAGACACATCTGCTGGGCCACAGGAATAGGGCCAGACTGTATGCACTGTCTGAGCTTGTCTCAGCTGTAAGAAGTCTTGGCATGGGCTCTGTACTTTACCTTCCCTTAGGATGGTCTATACCTCTTGGCCTTGACAACAGCAGGAAATAGGTTTCTGTGCTGAGACAATGTGCTATCAAGTAGGTCTGTGGACTTCTTGCCTACTATGTTTATTCATCAAGCATCAGCTTTAAAGAAAGGCTATTTTTAAAAATGTCTTTGATCTGAAAGTGAGGGTCAAGCCAAGAAGATTTCATCCATATGGAATGCACTGTAGGACTAGCTGGCCAGATACAGGCTTCCCAGCAGTGGATGACTCCAGAGTGAAATTCTTCTTGTTACCCAGCTTAAATCCATGAGCTCCAATATCTGTCCAGACTGAAGACCCTGAATTTGTTTCCCCTAGCCTTTCAGTTTTCAATTGATCAAGGCTCTTTGACTTCAACTTGTCTTTTTCTCTCTGCCATTTTCCTCCCTCAGAATTCTCTGCATTGAATTTAGCTCTGGCCTAACAAGTCATTTGACTCCTTTTCCATCATCAAAGCCCCTCCTCTGGCCAGCCCTTGTCCATCTTCCACCTTATCTGATCAACTGGTTTGGGACGTCCAAGCTTAGTTTTAAGGTTATACCTTGTAGTCTTTGAACACCCAGCAGGCATTTTCATTTAAGTACTACAAATTAAAAGCTTCAGGAAATAGATAGCATGAAGAACTCTGTCCTCACACCCTCTTTACCTTAGTGTGACTTTCCTGAGGGACTCATTCTGGCCATCATTCACACCAATTTCTAACTGTTGTGGGTCTTTCCTCCCTTCACTGAAATCGTAACATCCAGGTGACTAGGAGGTGGTAAGCTTTATCCAATGTTCCATTCATACCTAATTAGAACCCCTGTAGAGAGGGAGTCAGGACCCAGAAGCACCTTTCCACTGGCAGCTTGTTGTCACTGCCCAGTGACTACCCTCTTGCCATAGGCTGACCTTGAGTGGGAGCCAGTAATCACACACATCCAAAAAGGAATTTTCTGCCACCTATTTCTAAATAAAAATGAAATAAGATATCTTGCAGTTGAAGGATTAAAATAGTGTCACTAATAGGCTGCTGGCATGGTATTTCTCAAAAGGAAATCACCTACCTATAATTTTATGACAGCAGTACTTCATGCTGAGTTCTCAGTTTATTAGACCAATTAAAGCTCCAAGGAAGAAAAAAAATAACATAATTTAACCAAAATTTCAAAATTTCTACTTTAAAAATATAGAAATTAACTCACTAGACATAAATAATAATTGTAAGAGCAGTCAGCAGTCATTTATATACCTCTTATTATATCCAAGATACTTATTAAGCATTTTAGTTTCTTGACAATCCTGTAATATGTATTAGTATCACCATTTTTATAGATGAGGCAAGACTGAGATACAGAGAGTTTAAGTAATTTCCCCAAAGACACAGCTAGTGAGTTAGAGCCAGGATTCAAACTCAGGCCATCTGCTTTACCTGTACTAGTATGCTGTACTGTATAATACTATACTGCCCATCTAATACTAGATTCTCTTCCAAGTTCCCAAGTTATGTGTGAGTGAACAAATGAAACTAGTTACTAGTATTCTAATCATTGTAAAGCAGAAGTAATAAATCAGTAGCCCAAAGGCCAAATTAGCCAATAGATGTATTAATAAAGTGTTTCAAAATAATTTGAACATATTCAGACAAGTTATCCAGTGTTGCCACCACTTATAGTGCTACCATCCTGGCTTTATTGGCATTAACTTTCATTTTTAACATAAACACTATGTAATATTACATGATGAATACTTATAACCCCGTAAACAGAATTTTAATTGAAAAATCTGATGTAAGGCTGGTGATATTTACCTGCTATATAGTATTCAAAGCTAAAAATCAAAGCAGCTATAATAATTGTCTTCAAATCTTGGGTAAGACAGTGATGTGAGGTTATGATATGAGGTCACTTAACCTTTCTGCAGATCAGTTGTATTATTTACAAAACAAAAGAAATTTTACCGGTAGCTTAACTATCTTTTGGTATCTTAAGGGGAAATAAGGTAGTATATGTGATGGAAGATAATTGTTCATTTATTTAACAAATATATAGTAAGCTATAACATTCAAGCTACTCATATGGCACAGTGGTACAAAGATATATAAAATGTGATCTCATCTATCACTTATTTGGTGGGAAAAGAAAAACATATTATAGGACAACAAATAATACACAAAAGTATTGTTCTGTATGAGGAAGAGGCATCAGTTAAGGTGTCAGAATTTGGACCAAACCTTGAAATATAGGTAGGATTTAGATTGATGGGAAAAAGGAAAAATCATCCTAAATGGAACACTTTTGTATTCATTAAGATAATTTGAATTTTTTATTGTTGTTTTGAGATAAGATCTAGCTGTGTAGTTCAAGCTGGCCTTGAACTCACTGTGTAGTGCAGGCTGGCCTTGAACTCGCAGTGCTCCTCCTGCCTCAGCCTCCCAAGTGCTAGGATTACAGGCCTTCCAAGGATTTCCTCTTCCATGCTCAGCCTGATAATTTGAAATTTTAACTTCTAGCTAAGTACAATTAAATACCTCAAAGGACAGTTTTAAAGCGATTATCTGACTTTGTTTTGTGGTCAGGTTCAGACTTAACCATCTGTACTCTCATGTTTCCCTTTCAGGGGGAAGAGACACTGCAGGGTTAGGGGGCAAAGGAGGTCCTTACCGGCTGGATGCAGGCCACCGAGTCTACCAGGTCTCTGATGCTGAGAAGGATGCAGTTCCCGAGGAGGTCAAGAGGGCTGCAAGAGAAATGGGTCAGAGAGCATTTCAACAGAGGTAGGTGTTCCCTTTGCATCTTGGTGACTGGTGCACATGTACGCAAACACACACACATTCACATGCACAGACATGTGTGCACACTGCTGAGTGCTAGAGTTACAGAGGCTAGGCCCTCTAGCAGTACAGGGCAGGGTAAGGTCAGTGGGCCTGTGCCCAGCCAGCACTTGGAAATGAGAAGAGAAGAACTAAAACGTTAAGAAAAAGTAAATGGGTAGGAGGCATCAGGGAAGAATGGGCAGTGACAGTGGTGTAGAAAGCCAGCTCATTTGCCCAGGATAAAGGGTACCAGCTGGGGAGAGGTGAGCAGTGAGGTGGGGAGGAAAGCCTTCAAATCCAGGCCCATGAGCCTGTGGTCCTCAGATGTGTCACAGCTGTTCTGGATCACTTTGACCCCATCTTAAAAACAAGAATCCACAGGATGCCTTTACTTGACGTCTACATGTGTTATTCATCTAAAAGTGAGAAATACCAAAGAACCAGCAATATCTCCTTTTGGACTGAGAGACTTAGTGATGGCTTGGAAAGCAGATTTACATTTTTGCACTCCGTAAAAGAAGCTGGGTGCAGTTAGAAAAAAACTCACTCAAGTACATTGAGTTATGAAATTCCTCCCACGTAGAACATCTGGTATTACATTATATGCTGTGCTTTCACATCTTGCAAGTAAACAGGACAGAACAATAGAGACACATATGTGGGCCCTGCCTGCCACACCCTCAGGAAAGCCTGCATGCCTCAGGACCCTCAGAGGCATAGCAGGTAAATAACAGGCCGAACATCAGTGGTAAGAGTGTTGCCCTCAGTCCTCTGCTACCTTCCTGGTGACCTAAGATAATTTATTTATCCTCTCTGTGCCAAAATTTGCTCTTCTCATCTCAAGATGGGGGACTTCCCTCTCCTTTCCTCTCAGGAAGGTGATGAGAACAGATAACTATTTTAGGAATGAAAACAGTTGCGATTTCTCAAAAAAAAAAAAAAGTGGGAGGAAGATTATACTATAGTGAAAAGTCTTGTTAGAATTAAAATGTTGCTGAATACGTCATATGAATAATAAAGTATGTATGTAAGAAAAGAAACAAACAGCTAAATATGCATAATTCTCCCCTCCCCAACTAATGAATTAAGCCCTCCCAAGCTTTTATCCCATCTGAGTGGGTCTAAGTGGACCAGTGGGTAAAGTGCTGTGGAGGAGAAGTCACTCACAGGGAGGCAGAAAGGCCGGCAGTGGCACTTGGGTACAAATTGCAACCCCTTCTCTGATTGCCACTAGGGATAAGGAGCCTGTTTTTGTTAAGAACCCTATTGCCCAACAGAAGAAAGAGGCCAAGGTGCATCTATGATAATAATTTAGAAACAAATAATGTAAGAGAGGATGTAGAAAAAGAAAAAAATAAAATTATACACCTCTATTAAAGAATGCAGAAAAGAATCTCAGTCAAAGTAAGAGAATGTAATAAAGTGGTTGAAAGACAGAAGAAGTGGATGAGAGTATGAAAAAAGGGAGAAAGAAATAAAAACACACAGAAATGCTGAGAAAGACAGTGGCACAGTGAAACACCAAGGAAACGTGTTGCTTCCTACTTCCGTGTAGAAACTGGACTTTTGTCCCATTTGATGAGTGTTCCATTTAGTATTGCTGAATGGAATTTTTCTCTAACTTTTTATTATAGATCTTCTACAGAACAAAAATAAAAAAAAATATACAATGAATCCTATAGGCCTGACCCCAAACCTTCTAGAAGGAAAATCTGACTCCCTGTCTCCACCCCAGATTATTTTGAATCTAATCCAAGATATTCTATTATTTCATCTTAAATATTTCACAGTGTATCTCTGTAACATACAACAACTGACAAAAAACCACAAACAATATTGTTATTATGCCTGTAAAAGGTAGTAATTTTGCCTACCTTTGTTTGGTAATGGGGATCAAACTCGGGACCTTGCGCTTTCAAGGCAAGCTGTGGAACCACTGAGCTAAATCTCTGGCCCTAAAAGAGAGTAATTTTTATTATCATCAAATAATTGGTTTTAAAGCTACATTTTCCAGTCTGAGCATAGGAGAATGAGGTCAAGTCCTAACATTTGTGCACCTGTACCATAGTACCTGTAACTTTTCTCCATAACCGTTTTCACTCTTTCCCATCTTATTATTTGTGTGAATAATTCATTGTTTCTTCACTGAGTATAAATTCTGTGAGGACAGAACCAGGTACCTGCTGAGCACTGTAAGGAGTGAGTAGTACACACACATATACAAGTAATGGTGTCACCCTTGAGTAGTCACCCCTTTGCATACAAGTAATGGTGTCACCCTTAGCAGCTGTCCCTAGGTACCCATGGGAAATTGGAACCCTACCCCCAAGTATACCAAAATTTGCAGATGCTCAAATCCTTTATATAAAATGGCTTAGTACTTACATGTAACCCATGCACATCCTCCCTTGTACTCTTTTTGTTTTTTGTTATTTATTTTTGGTTTTGTTTTTATTTTGGTGCTGGAAGTTAAACCTGGGGCCTTGCATGTGCTAGACAAGTGCTCTACAACTTAGTTATATCCCCAATCCTCCCACATACCCCTCATTTCTAAATTACTTCTAATACCTAACAGTGTAAATGCTGTGTAAATAGTTGATATACTATATTATTTAGTGAATAATGACAAGAAAGTGATCTGCATGTGTTCAGTAGAGATGCAATTTTATTTTCAAATATTTTGATCTAAATTGGTTGAATCTGCAGATGTAAAATCCATGGGTATGGAGGGTTGACTGTAATGGTATCACCCTTTCGTATTTGATTGACTCGTCCTAGCCATCAGGGAGAACATGTAGTCTGCTACCCTAAAGAACCTCTCATGATACTGATGGGTTCCTCACATCATCAGCATAGCATATAGTTAGCATCCATTTACGTCTGGTTTTAAGCCAGATATTTGTTGCTATATAACAAGAATTGATCAGTTCAGGCAGACTGACAGAGGGAAACAAACATCAGTCATGCATAAAATGTCACAGAAACATTGTATCAACAAAAGGTGAATGAAATAGTGAGGTTCTTGTGTACACTTAGAAAAGCATTTAGGGTATCCCGCCATGGAAACTGCATCCACTACCATTTGCAAAACTAATCAGCCTCACACAGTGAATCTCAGGTTATGTGTATCTTCCTCATAACAGATTCAGAATTATAGTATTTAAGTCTAACCTATAAGAAAAAGTAAAATGAGAACTAAAATTCCCAGACTCTTACATAACAATAAATATACCCTTTAAAAATACACTGTGCTAACAAAGTACAGTTCATCCACTTAGATTACTAGGATGTGAAGCAGCTGTGCCCTGCAGTGTTGATCAGAGGTATAAAAAAAAACCAGAAAGAAATATTTTCAGCTAGTTCTGTGGGTTTGAGAATATTAACAATGGGAAGCTTGTTGAATCCAGAAGCTAAAATTTCTCCATTCCTCTGCTTTAGTCTTCATCTTTCAGAATTTGTTATCCACTTTGAACACCATGTAGGTGATCCTTCTGAAAGCTGACACAATCTGGAATATGATTTCCAGATTCCTGTATAATTAAAACAATATGTGATGTGTTCTGGGGTGCAACACGATCGCACCAAAAGTAGCTGCTGTTCATATAACTAGAGTGAGTTCTGATCTCTCTACAAAGACCATTCTGCTCAAGGTGACTTATCAACTGTCGTATGAATGTGACTGTGTATACAGTATATGTGTATACCTGTGTATAAATGTATATATGTGTATGTTTATATGTATATAAGTGTGTGCATATACAAATGTGTGTGAGCAGTGTGATCAAAATATATGATGAATGTTTAAAAATTTTTAATTTATTACAGTAAAAGACATATTGACATTAATCCCCCTCAGAATATTCTTCCTTGTTTTAAACATACTTATCTCATCGTTCTTGCCCCCTTCTGAAGTAGCTCTGGAAGTTCTCTTTTTTGAGTGTCTTTGTGAGATGTGATGAAAAATACAGTGAATGGTGCTGCCAAATGCCATCTCATGTTCATAAAACTGTAATGATGTGTCCTCATACACCATATTCACCAGATCTGGCACTGTGTGACTTATTGCTCTTCCTCAAAGTCAAAATCATCGTGAAAGATAAATGTTTTAAATCAATTCAAGATATCAAGGCAGCCATGACAGCACAATTAAAGACACCCATGAAAGAGGACTTCCAGAACTGCTTCAGAAAGTCACAAGAATGGTAAGATAAGCATATTTAAAGTGAGGGTACTATTTTGAGGGTGATTAATGGCAATGTGTCTTTTACTGCAATAATTTTTTTTAATTTAAACATTTACCATTTTAATCGCATATCATATTATTATGTATGTCTACATGTGTGTGTGTGTGGATATGAGCATGCGTGTGTATTCCCTTCTCTATTCCCTCAACCATGTCAAGCTATGTCTGTATTTTTTCCCAATCAGCACTATTCTCTTCCCTTTCTGGAAGAATGCATAGACTTCCTACAAATGATGTGAGTAGGTTCCATATCCTGCCCTGCTCATTGTGCCCAGCTTCTGTCAGCTGAGGTTCTTGAGATAGAACCTAATCTAATGAAAATCTATAGAGATCTTGCAGAGATTGCCAAAACTAAATGGAAGAGGTATTTTTAAGAGGTCAAATCCATTACACATACCCTTTTTTGTTCAACAGAAAAGAGAGTTAATAAGATTTGGAAGGCCACCTTGTCATGTCACCTTGAGAGACAATCATTAAAATATTACAGTGGCGGGGCCGAGGATTTAGCTCAGTGGTTTTGGCGCCTGCTGCGCAAGCACAAGGACCCAAGTTCAATCCCCAGTACCAAAAAAAAAAAAAAGTGTATTTGTAATAAAATATTACAGTCGCCTTATCAGTATTTACCTTTAGATAGTGTTTTCAAAGTGTTGCCCAATAACATTTTTTAAGTGCCACTGGGTGCCAGGCATTGTGGTAGGAATTGGAGATTCAAAGAAAAAAATGTTATCTCTCTTTTTGAAGAATAGAAAACATCCCAACACATCACAAATAAACATTTTTCATTAAACTTCTGGTTTAGTTATACACACACATACATTTGTGTGCACTGGATCTCACTGTAAAACATATTTCTGTGGGGGAAAAAGTTTGTGAAGCACTGTGATTGGAAATGGATCTATTTGTTAAACCAATGAAGCATACAGATTGCATGGTGAATAACTGTAAAAGGTACATGAAAAAGGATTGGTCCGTTTTACCCTAGGGAGCAAGGAAGATTTCACAGGATATGACCTTTAAACTGGGTCTTAAAACCTGAGCTGAAACAGAACAGGTTGGTAGGGCAGGAATTGCCAGTCTGCCTATCACCTAACATGGGATTCTTAAGTTTTCAGCACTCTGAATGGATTCTTCCCAGTGCTGGGCTCAGTGAAGAAAATTAGAAACCACTCATGCTCCTTCAGCATTTGAGATTTCTCTTCCATGATTAGGCTTTTGAGAGATGCTTTCATTTTTCCCTGTCCTCGCATCAGCCCCTTTTATATTTATAGACATGTGTACAAATGTGTGAATAAGTTAGTGTATTATGGCTACAACATTATAAAACCCAAGAAAGGTCACTCAGTGAAAAAAACTTTCCTACTTAGGATTAGTTTACGATGCTCCATTTTAAATAGTCCTGAGTTTTGCTAGATACCCTGTAAGGTACTATACATGTAAAGATGAAAAGCCCAGCCTTTACCTAACAGAATACAGAGCCTAGGTGGAGAGACAGGAGGCAGGCAGTGATATCTTGGGTAAGAATGGTCTGACCAAGAGCGGAAAGAATAAATGAAAACACAAAGGATAGGCGCAGGGTTCAGAGCAGCCTTCTTAGAAGTAACAGTTGATTGGAGTCTTGAAGTATGGGTGGGAGTTAGTAGGGAAAGAGGCAGGAAGAGGAAACTTGGAGTAGAAATCACCTTCAGTAGTACTGAGTCTTGGGCACATGGCATGTGCAGGGAACTGCTAGCAGGTTGATAGGGCTGCAGTCAAAGCATGTGATGAAAATGACAAAAAGGAACAGTGTACTGGGAAGGGAGAATTTCAAAGCTATAATAATATTTAAAACACTATTCTATTTAAAATATGCCATCAGCAATTTTAGTGTTCATATAGGAACATGAAATGTGATCAGAATGTATGGTGAATGTTTAAATTTAAAAATTTATTGTAATCAAAAACACATTGCCATTACTTCCCCTCACTTTAAACACATCCCATCATTCTTGTCCTTTGCTTTTCTTTTTCCTGGTTTTTTGAGACAAGGTCTTGCTCTGTAGTCCTGGCTGGCCTTGAACTTTCAGTGATATTGCTGCCTCAGCTCCCAAATGCTGGGATTACAGGCATGTGCCAATGCACCTGGCCATTTTTGTCATTTTCTAAAGCAGTCTGGAAGTCCTCTTTCATGAGTGTCTTTATAAGATGTGATTAAAAAATACTGTCCAGTGAATGTTGTTGCAGAGTACAATCCAACAGAAAGGAAATATTGCAGTGTGTCCTCACTTGCTTATTCACCAGGTCTAGCCCTGTGTGAATTATAGCTCTTCCCCAAAGTCAAAAGGAGCAGAAAAAGAAAACATTTTGAATGGATTCAGGACATCAAGACAGCCACAAAAGGACTAAAGATACTCAAAAAAAAGGACTTGCAGAAACTACTTCTGAAAGTGGTAAGAACAATGGGATAAGTGTTTTCAAAGTGAAGGAAAGTATTTTGAGGGGAATCAATGGCAATGTGTTTTTTACTGCAATAAAAGTTTTAAATTTAAACATTCACTATATTTTTTAATCATACCTTATACATAGCAACACGTTACTCACTTTCTTTGAATGGTCATCTTGGTCAACCAATGACCTCAGTCCTAAAAAACAACCTATGGGAACTCTCTTAGGAATCTGCCACACGAATCAATCGCTGCTGACATCACATGTCTTCAAGATATAGCAGTGACATATTATAGAGTGATTCATACTGGCTCATGAAAGCCAGTGCCACACATTTCTTTCCAATTAACTCTTCAGTGATCTCACTGTTGTTAACTTGAAATTGATCACAGTGGAAATATTTATACAATGGAAATGAGCAAAAATTAACTGCAAATCAAGCCCCCCCTCCACTTTTTGTCACGGAGAGCAGTTTGTTAATCATTTACAGCACACCACTGAACAGTCACCTCTTTTGAATTTGCAAGCATCCCTAGAGACCTTTCTTGTTTTTTCTCCCTCAGAGTCATTCCAAGTTACCAAGGAGTTTGCAGTGGTTCTCGCAGTAGAGGAATGAAAGTAAAAGACCCATATAGAGATGATGTAAGCTGCTGTCTTTCACCCTCTTGTTTCAGGCTAAAGGAGATTCAGATGAGTGAATATGATGCTGCCACCTATGAAAGGTTTTCAAGTGCTGTTCGACGACAGGTGCACTCCCTCCGAATCATTCTGGATAATTTACAGGTAATGTCACATTATGGGACAAAAATATAATATGGGCCCAAACCTTGACCATCCCACAACTGTTGGAGAAAGTTATCTCACCTCTAATTAGTCAATGAGAAAAAATTAATCAGTGCCAAAGTGTCTGAATAAATCTGTGGACTCACCCCTTGGCTTTCTTAGTTGAGTTCTCCGAGGAAAAATATTTGCCCATGCCTTTCCTGTCATCCAGGAAGCAGTATTTTTGGCCCTAACCTTTGCAGATAGCCAATTTCCTGATTTCCTTTGAGTAAGATCTATGAGCATCTTATCTCTACTGGAAATTTACAAGTGGAATTTCTCCCTACAAATCATATTGCTGTCACAGAAGAAGCAGAGGAACATTCGGGATCACCCATGATACCTTCTGTGCCCCTGGCTCTTTCTCCTCCATCCCCTTGGCCCAGCTTTGCCTGGCTTTTGGCAGTTTCACAATATTGGTGCCTTAGAACTAGCTGATGCTGCTATTGTTCCTAAAAATATGGGTTAAGACACTTCAGTATCTCCTAAGCAGAGACTTACTTCTGTCAATTTATACAAATAATTAAGAAAGGGTTAAATATTCCCTAAAAGCAGTCATGAAGAAATTGATTTTGTCTAAAGAAAGCAAGACCCCATTTCAAGGAAGAAGGGGAAGGAGTAGGAGCCACACCATGACATGTTTCTTAGCTCTGCTTGGGAATCTTGTATTTCTTTTCCATGAAGTATCTGAAGTTGGTTACCTTCAGTTTTGCCATTTCGCTTTTTGGTTCTTTGGCTCTTGTTTGGAATTGTTCTTTTGAGGAAATTTTTTTTGACAAGATATTGAGGGTTAGAAGTTCTAATCCACTGTTTTACCCAAAACTCCGGGAAAACTCATTTTTTTTTAAATTTGGAAAACTCATTTTTAAAAAGATCTAAACTGTGTCAGGAGATGAGGAAAAATTCTGTCATTTCTAAGAAGACAGATCTTTAAGATAGTTAACTAGATGCTTAATTTCAAGATCTGTGGAATGTAACAAGCCTTCTGCTTTAAAATCTATGTGCAGTTATATAGGATAAAATAGCACATGATTTTATGTAAACTATATAAACAACATGAATTGAATGATTGAATTTTCTTCTATACTCACCTGCTGAACAAGTGCTCATTGCCCTGGGCACTGAGAGAACTGGAAAACTCCCAGGGGAGCTCTGAGCTTTAGAGCAGGGCAGTAGTCAACTGAGGGCTAAAATAGATAGTTCAGATGGGGAAGTAATGACAGGTGGGACTTGTACTAAGACTGAAACATAGTATAATTTAATCATCTATGTATTTCTTAAGTTCTTGATGCTCACCAACCAGACTCTGTCTGTCTCTGTCTCTCTCTCTATATATATAGATATATATAAATATATAAAAATATATATCATATATATAATATCTATAAACATATATATGATATCTGTATAGATATAGATATATATTCCCTGTCATCAAAGAAGACAATTTCCTTATGTTGCATAGAGAAGTTTGCACATTGTGGTATGGGATGGATAAGAAAAAGCTTCATGAAGAGTGTCATGTTTGAGTTCATTCTTGAGAAGTGCTGAGGAATTTCCCAGGTAGTTAGGGAACCAGGCATGGGAAACAGCAAGTAAAGGTGCACAGGTAAGGAGGAGCAAGCGCTTGACTGAGAAGAGCATGAACAGGCAGGAGATGGTGAGAAAGAAGAGCCTGGCAGAGGCTTGGGCACCAGATCATGTGTTGTCTAACTGTGCATGCGAACGTGCAACAATGCTGGGCTTTATCCCATGGGTATCAGAAACCATCTGAAGATTCACAGTACTAGAAAGGGATACAACATGCATTTAATCAATCAGAATAACCTGTATCAGGTAACGTTTTGATTGGTGTTCATTGGGCACCATGATATAGTTAGTTATAGTTACTTTTAGATCCCCACATCAACCGTTTAAAATAAGTGGCATTATGTTTATAAGACCAACCAAAAGGAAAGAAGTCAGATCCATTACTGTGACTTTTCACAGTATCACACAGCACCATCCTGATTTAGAAATAGGGTTAGCATTAAGGAAAGACTCCTGCCAAATACCACAGCCATGAGATCAGTTTTGCTTTCAGCTTTCAAAAAAAATGAAAGAAAGTTAAGAAAGGCTCAGGTGAAAGCAACAAATAAGGTTACACCGAAGGAAAACAAGAAATCATCACCTATTTTAAAGGGATTAGGGGTCAGAGATTTAGCTCAGTGGTTCTGCCGCCTGCCTCACAAGCGCAAGGTCCCAAGCTTGATCCCCGGTACCAAAAAATTTTTTAAAAATTTTTAAAGGGATTGGGCTAGTAAATTATTAAATATCCTCAGATAGAGTAGTTATCTCTGTGAAATTTTTATTCTCTTCTTCCCTATATATCTAAAATAGAGAAAATAGGCTTAAATAATAGCAAAATCTTAAGATATAATCTTCACAAATACTACTTGCATTATAATAACAGCAGGCATTTACCAGGCATTCTGCTATGTACTTTCATTGAAGCATAGTCATCCAGATTTTCTCCATCATCGTTGCCATCATTATTGTCGTCATCATAATCATCACTTAGTGACTAATAGGACCAGCTCTGGAGCCAGACATCCTGGGTTCTGTAAAATGGGAATGGTGCAGAATAGGACAGTGATGAAGATTAATTCAGATTATATGTGTAAGCCATTTAAAACAGTGCTTAGCACATAGTGTTCTCTCCTGGAGAATTAGATTCATTACTTTCATTATACTACATGCCAGATACCCAGTCAAGTACTTTTTTCATTCATTGTGCTGTTTAATCACTATAATAATAATGAATAACCTTGGAAGTATTGTTTTCTACATTTGATTGATATTTGGGAAATTAAGAAAGTTATCTAAATGGATTATTTCCATAATCCTATGAAATATAGATATTTTATCCTCACTTTATAAATAAAGAAACTGAAGATTAGAAAGATAGTGTAACTTTTCCTGAATTATATGACCAGGGAAGCAGGGAGCTGAAAGCTCAAGTTCCTGTTATCTGTTGAAACCCTGTTACCTTCTTCTACCTCTACCATTCCCTAAACAGTATGGTACTTACCTATACTCATAAAATATTTTGTGTCATTACCCAAATGCTAGCACAACATTTTCAAATCCTTCTCCTACTGAATTTTTATTTTAATCTATAGAGGAATTATTCTCATGTGGGCTTGCCAGTCCTCAATATAGGGAGCTAGGATTACTTAAAAACAAGCTGCTGGCCCTCGGTGGAGAAGATTTTCTGTAGAATATGGAACTTCACATTGTAACTTGAGCAAGGAGGCTTTGATTTGTCCCCTTCTTGTGATTTTCTGCTGGGCCTGTGTGGCCCTGCTTGACTAAAGTCTTCCAGCGTCTCTGAGGTTGCTGTGTAATCCCAATAACATGAATGTTTTCTTTGGTGAGCAACACAAAGTCTGGCCTGAAACTAGAAAATTATCATTTGAGATGACTTTCTAAGCTGGGTTGAGATTTAAGGAGCAGGAAATGCTCTCGCCACCTTTGTTGACATCAGCTTTAACACAGGCCTGTGTTGTAGTGTGCATCATTGTTCTCCACTTACATAGCTGCTAGTACTTTCCTTGCCCTCTTGACTATTCCATTTGTACTATCATATCCTAGTTATTGAAACTTCTTCTGAATTTATAGCAAGAATTTTCTCGTTAAAATAATAAAGTCAATTATACTTGATTCAAAATCTCATTCTTTAATTGCAGCATTCCCAAACAAAAGAAAGTATCAATTCTCACAAAAAAACCCACTGATTTTAATCATACTTTCTAACGTTTTTCTAATCTACAATCAGTAATTTCATTCTCAGTCTAAACTAAATTAGTTTTTCTCTGATTGCCTTGGCTAGCATGATATCTCTTCTTATCAACCAGTAATTGTGGGGTTTTTTTCCTCCAGTATTTCAGGATGAACTTTTGTTGAGATAAATAGTGTCTTGAAAGCTGAGCATGTGGCATGCCCTGTGCTTGGCACTGAGGGCACAAAGATTGATAAGCTGTTGTCCCCATACTAAGAAGGTTTTAGTGTCAGGGGGCAGAGAAGAGACACACTGACACAGATCGTTTCAGTTTAATACTCTAAGTGCCTAGAGGGAGGGAAATAGAATAGAGCTAAAGCCCAGAGGAAGGACACATGAGCCAATCTTGACATACACAAAAGTATTAACCAGAGAAAGGCCTTTCAGCAGAAGGCACAGCATAGACACAGCCTCGGGGATGAGCTGGCTATAGGCAGGACTCTTCCCAGTGTGAAATGTAGATGAGGATAGGAGGCTGAAAGGCAAGTAGGTACAGGAATAGGACCTTAGGCTTCACTCGAGTCCTTCCCTCATGTGTAAAGATAGAAAGCATTTTCTCATTTCTTTTACTTAATCTGTAATAACTTTTTCATTCAATGACATTTATTTTAAATCTATTTTGCCTAAGGATTCTCCCCTTCAATGACTAACCTTTTAGGGAAGAGGACAGATGTGTACTTGCTCAGAAGACATAATATGGTAAATGCCACAGGGAGGTAAACAAAGTGCTGTGGGCATGTTGACAAATATGTGAGTCATTTCTGAGCTGGACAGTCAGAGAGAAAATCACAGAGAACGTGTCCCTTGAGCTGCTACCAGACAGATGGACTTGATTTCCACTTGTAACTCTCTCCTAAGCACAAAGGTGAATGGACAGCGTTGCCAGCCTTCTCAAACCTTCTATGGGAAGGGGCCAGGCCTTTAAATCCAGCATGGAATAATATTTTTGTACAATACAATAGAAATGAATTACTAAAAAAAGAGCTTATAGAATGTAAGCCCAATTGCTTTTTAAATATTAGGTTTAACAAATATAAAATGTCTTTGTCAAATTGCATTCATGTTTCTAAATACTGACTGTTGATTTCTGTTACATATTGCATCACTGACCAGTTGTGTTTAGAGACTGAGGACAGTTTGTGAAGCAATAGTCTAGACAGAAAAAAACCTCTGAGCGGAAGATGGATGTTTGAATACCAGGCTGTTTGGAGAATAGCAAAGAGTCCAGAGTGACGGGAGTTCATAATTTGGGAGTGGGCTTGAGGGCAGTTGGTAGTGGGACAGAAGAGAAGAGAGCGTGAATCCCAAAGGGCCTGGAACACCATGCTGAGGAGGGTGACTGTAGTCTATAACCAGTGTGTCACAAAGGCACTTGAGAACAGGAATATATGGTTCTTTCTTCTTTAGGATGTGTGATATCCATAAGAGAAAAAATTTCAGGGAAGACAGAAGCAGAAACCAGAAATCAAACCATAAAATTATGTCAGTTTTTCAGATGAGGAATGATTGGAAGCTGAAATAGAATATTTAAAGTGAAAACAGAAAAGGTGAGATAATTTCAATAAGCAGTTTAGAGGTAGAACAAGAAAACAATAACTGGGCTGGAGATGTAGCTCAGTGATGCTGCGCCTGCCTGGGAAGTGCAAGGTCCTGATTTCAATTCCTGGTACCAAAAAGAAAAAAGAAAGAAAATAATAACTGACTGAATGTGGAGTGAAGGGACTAGAGATTTCAAGCCCTAGAGGACATAAATAAGGAACATAGGAACATATGGAAGAAGAAAGACTTGTAAAGAAAGCAAATGTTAGTTTTGGATGTTAGTGTGTTTTCTTATTACTGGGACACTCACATGTAAAAATGTCAAGCTTGGAATTTGAAGTTTTTCAGATGTGAACCTGGAGTTGAGGAGCAAGGCTAGGACCAAATAGGGTTACATATCTGTGTGGATATCTACATTGTTATGGTTATTTGCACCCCAAGCCTAAAAAGTTGTGTTGACCAAGGCAAGACTAGAGAGCAGAGAAGGGAGAAGGGTGAAGACAGCCACATCAAGGAGTAACTGAATTTCAGGAGAGAACAGAAATTGCCAATTATTCTTTCATAGCACATCAATGACTCATCTCAGCATATGGTGTTAGTGCCCCTGGGAGGACAATTTTGACCCAGGACAGCTTGGAAATAATGTCTTGACTTCCAGATTGCACAAGCATGGTTGTCTAACCCAATCTCTGCCAGATGACCATTAAAATAGTGAAACTTTATAAATGGTGAAAACCCATGTAATAGTAGGAATTAGGGAAGGGTGCTAGTGACATGCAAGAACCTTTGAAGAATTTTTGCCAAGTATTTATATAATGCAATGGGACTCCTATGAAATACAATTCAATAACCTTCCTAGAAATAGTGTTACTAGCAAGTAAGTGCATGAGTCCTAAGAGAATCTTAGGGGATCTCGTGATATCCCTTGATTGCAGAGGCAAGGAAAAAGCAGAAGCGCATCACCTGACTTCCATTTTGTCAGTGCCAAGCAGCAGCATCTGAAAGCAGCAGTGGGGGGGGGGGGTAGAGAGGTTTGGGTGTCATTCAGCAACAGCAGCAACAAGCAGAACTGGAAGGGTAGTAGCACTGGGAAAGCAGCCAGATAAACCCTAGCTTGTACTTGGCTTAAAGATGAGATCAAACAAAAGCCAAATGGTGAAAGTGAGCCTCACTGCAGTGGCTTTTCCAAACAAAATAAGAAATGATGTGGAGATGATGTTATCATGCTGGGAATGTCCAAAGTTCCAACTCCCACAGTTCTAACTCCTTCTCTGTGGAGTTCTTGAGCTGGTAATGTATTAGTTCTACTACCACCAGTGTTACGGTTTATATCACGATGTCCCTTCAAAGCCTCATAGGTGGGGCTTTTGGCAGGTGATTGAGTCATGGGGGCATAATGTGTGATACTCATCAGTGGATTGGTCCACTGATGAGTTTATAGCTAAATATGAGATAAAGTCTGGTTGGAGAAGGTCCCCACTGGGGACTTGGAAGGCTCCATCTCCTTCCTTCCTCCCTTGAGACCTCTCTTTCTGTCTGTCTCTGTCTCTCTCTCTCTCTCTCTCTCTCTCTGCTTTCCGACGCCATGCCATGAGCTGTTTCTCCTCTGCCATGCTGCCCTGATTTAGAACAAGCTGACTGTGCACTGAAAGATGAGCCAAAATAAACTTCTCCTCCTTTAAATTGTGGGTGTCAGGTATTGTCTCAGCAACGACACAGTATCTAAGACAACCAGTTTAAAATTCTCAAAGCTAATGGAGAGATGAGCACCTCACCACAGCCTCACACAATGTTAACATTTCACAACTGAAGAGCATATCCTAAAAGCTTACAAGCAGATAAAAACCAGCTATTGTCATGGCAAGAAAACTTTATCTTACATTAGTTCCCCCGAAACACTGAATGTGGAAGATAGGAGAATGTCTGCAGGATGCCAAAGGAAAAAGTTATGGCCCAAGAATTCTACATTCAACCAAAGTGCAAAGGTGACAGATATTTTCAGATATTCAGACACTTAAAATATGTCAAGTACCCATTCTGAAAATAAGTTTGAAATAAATATACATACACATGTGCACACATATGTACATATAGACACACATGCCAATTAAAAGAGGAATCAGACTTCCTTAAGAATGAGAACCTTGTGGTATAAAAGGAGTAGCAGTGAGCATTGAAAGCAGAGAATCAAGTCTAATTGTGGTAAATGAGTTTAAGAGGAAACTTAAATATCAAGAATGATTCTTTTAAAAACATATACAATTATAAAATTATACATTTAATAATAAACAGGCTAAATTCCATATTTTTAACATTAACCAAAAATCAAAAAGATTTTTGGGTAATTTTATTGGTTTTAATTAAGTTGGTATAAGAACTTACAAATAGAAGGAAATAGATATGCGATAATTCACATTATATATGGGAAAGAATTTGCTGTGAATTTAGCTCCGTGGTGCTGCCGCCTGCTTCAGAAGTGCAAGGTCCTGAGTCCGAAAAAAGAATTTATTCTTTTTTATTGGTACATTTTAGATGTACATAATGATGACATTCATCATAGAGAATTTGTACCTATTTTGCTGCTTCTTTTTTTCCCATTCCCCTCTCCTCCTTTCAACCCCTCATCCCCTCCTTATTTTTTTTTATTTTTTATTTTTTGGTGCCAGAGATCGAACTCGGGTCCTTGCGCTTACGCAGCAGGCAGCAAAACCACTGAGCTAAATCCCTGGCCCAAGCATCCCCTCCTTATTTACAAAAGCTTTGTTTCCACTTTTCCTTCTTTTTTTTCTTGTCCCTTCCTTCCTTTCTCCCTCCCCCCTCCCTCATTCTTTCATTCTTAAAAAAAACTAGAAAAATATAAATTCAACCTGGGTTTTTTAAGATATACAGTTATTCATGTCAGTACTTTTAAATGTATTCCTTGCAAATCACAACATGTTTTATAAAGATTCCTTTGCCTGCTATGTGAAGAGGGAACTGTGGGAGGGTTATGGCTTATATCTAGATGCCCTCAAAGCCTTATGTACTTGTAGAGGCCTTTGGGGAGCTGATTGGATCATGGGGGTTGATACTCATCAGTGAATTAGTCCACTGATAAGTCTGTAGCTAAATGTGATTTGGGGAGGTGGAGCCTGGTTGGAGGAAGTGGGTCACTGAGGGCATGTATCTCCCTTCCCCACTCCTCCCTTCATACTCTGCTTCCTGACCACCATGCTGTGAGCAGTTCTCCTCTGCTGTGCCGCCCTTCCTTGGAGCCGGCCCACTATGGACTGGAACAGCTTCAAACTGTGAGCTAAAATAAACCTTTCCTCTTTTAAATTCTAGGTTTCAGGTATTGTATCTCAGCTATGGGACAATAAGTAAGACAGTGGAAAGGGTGAGAGTAAGGAGACCAGTAGGAGGCTGTGTGGTATGGGTAGGAACAAATGCTGGCAGCACCAGCAACAGCATGGAAATGGTGGGGATGGCAGGTCCTGCCAGGAGTATGGAGATCTGCCAGTGCATTAGGTGTGGATGAAACAGGAGTCAAGGGTGTCTCCTGGATGTGTGGCCTGAGCAACTAGAAGAGTGAGGGCTGCCATTGCCTTTTCCTGAGGGGGAGGGACCTACAGACAACAGATATTTGGGGGTGGAATCCAGGGTTTTGAACTTGTTAAACAATTTAAGATGCCTATTATAGATGCACCCCTGATATGTGTAGTTCCCAGCTCCTTTGAGATAGAACATATTTAATTCTTGAAACCTATTGAATTCTTAACACCTGAAATTGTTTATGTTCATTAAAAAAACACTGCAAAATGACAGTAAACTGTCTCCCAAAGTAATGATTTAGTTCCACATTGGCACCCAAGGGTACAAACTCTTCTAAGAAAAATTATCTTTGTACATGAATCACCATTTCCCCTTGCAATGAGATGTTACTTAGAGAGAGAGAGAGAGAGAGAGAGAGAGAGAGAGAGAGAGAGAGAGAAAGGAAGAAAGGGAGAAAGGGAGAAAGAGAGAAAGAGAGAAAGAGGGAAAGAAAAGAAAGAAAGAAAGAAAGAGAGAAAGAGAAAGAAAAAGACCACACCTATAATCCCAGGTACTCAGGAGGCTGGGGTAGGATTGTAAATTTGACACCAGCCTGAGCAACGTAGTAAGACTTTGTCTCAAAAAAAAGGTGGGGTGGGAGGGAGAGTGTATTTCAGTAGTAGAGTGCCCCTGGGTTCCATCCCCAGTAATAGAGGAAGAGAGGGCAGGGGAGGGGGAGGAGAGAGAGAGAACAATCCTTGGAATAAGAAGATGTATATTTTCTCTTTTCTTTACCATACTTTTTCACTATTTAGAACCTAATATATATTTAGTAATGTTTTTTGTTTGTTTGTTTGTTTGTTTTGTACCAGGGTTCAAAATTCAGGACCTTGCACTTGTGAATCAGGCAGCGGCACCACTGAGCTAAATCCCCAGCCCTTAGTAATGTATTTTTTTTTCTTTTTTTTTGTACCCGGGATCAAACTCGGGTCCTTGTGCTTGCGCAGCAGGTGGCGAAACCACTGAGCCAAATCCCCGGCCCTAGTAATGTATTTTTATTGGGGTTTTTTTTGGTACCAGGTATTGAACTTGGGTCCTTGTGCTTGCACAGCAGGCAATGAAACCACTGAGCTAAATCTCCAGCCCTAGTAATGTATTTTTCATAGCTATGTCAAAATATTGAGAAGCACAAAGTAAATTTTTTGTTTCTACTTATTAATAATTTATAAATATGTACAAAAGTTTTCCTTAATCTAGCAAATATTCTTTGTTGGAACATAAAAAGTAGCATAAAAAGTATATGTTGACTGAGTATGGAGAAATGTGATAAAACAGTATGTTAAAATAATGGGAGCTAATGTTAAATAGGAAAATCACTGTTCCCAGGGAATCCTTAAATATCCATTTACAATTACTTATTCATCTATTTTTCCACATGCTTTATTCTATAGACTGTTAATATTTTCTATAGAAAAAAATGCTACTTAAGATCTCCAATTTCTTCTAATGGAATAATAGAAAATTGTCTGGATTGTAGAGTTTATAGGTAAGGGAAGTCTTACTAAATTATATCCCAAATAAGAGAAGCCTTGTGATTAATCAGAATGCTTTCAGTGCTAAAATCACAAGACAGTATCACAAACCACAAGATAATTAGTTTTGGTCAAGCTTATTCATTCTAACATCCTCAGTGCCACAGATGAGTTTTTGTGTGTGTGTTTGTGTGCACATATGGACTTTTTGGTTAACCAAGGTTTCCCAGAAAATGAATTAACCAGAATACCTCATTCTCTAAGCATTTCATTTAGTCTAAGTGTTCTTTACATGAAAGTATTAAAATGATATTTCTTTTTAGAAAGTCTGTAACTTCGATTTCTTAGCAGTACAACCTAACTTTATATATAATATAATGAATTCTCATTAATATGAATTTATTGTATAATACAAAACAGATGCACATATTTAAAAGGATACTTTGGTTCATGCAATAGGACTATATAATAAAGAACATATTTGGCCCCTTTTTATAAGTAAAAGCATTTATTTAAATACAGTAGGAACTTACTATTTCAAAAAGTATTTCAAGGAGTCACATAAAATACAGAAGTCTTTATATACTCAGTTCAAAATAATAAATGTTTTTATTTAGCCCTCAGTAACTTTAAGGGCTCCCTTTCCAGCCCATGGCCCTCAAGAGCATCCATTCTGTTAGGCCTCTTCCCGTTTTCAATTTACAAGTGTTAGCTTGCTAGAGGATAGAAAATAAATTTTCTTACCATATTCATCTGCAAGTTACATACTTAAGAACTAATGAATAGTTGGGCCAGGGATTTACCTCAGTGGTCCCGCCGCCTGCCTCACAAGCACAAGGTCTGGAGTTCCATCCCCTGAACCAAAAAAAAAAAAAAAAGTACCAAAGAATAGTGCTACTATTATTAAAATGTCTTTGTTCCCAGTAGTTCTGGTTTAAAAGGCTGATACATACTTCTCAAAACAAATGCTCCTAAAAGTATCAAAGACAAACTATACCAAAAATAATTCATTTATCTGCAAATATAAATGAAGGGCACATACTATGCACCCACCAGAATGTCTGAAGAAACTTTTTAAGCTATCAGTACCAGGTGTTGGTGAGGATATAAGCAAATGAAATCCTTGGGCATTGCTCACAGGAATGTAAACTGGAAAAACCACTTTGAGAAATTGATACAGTATCTACTGAAGCTGTACATAGCCATACTCTGTGACTCAGTACTTCCACCCAACAAAAATATATATCTGTTCCAAAAGACATGGGCATATTCATGATGGTATTACTCATAATAGCCCCAAACTGAAAACAATAGAACTGTAGAAAGGACAAATTGTGAAAATCATACGATCGAATACTGTTGCAGCCATGAAAAAGAATAAAATACTGCTGCTTACAACAACATGACAAACCTCTTACAGGGAAAACGTTGACCAAAGAAGCCAGAGACAAAAGGATATGTATTGTATGATTCCATTTCTATAAACAGGCAAACTTACTCAATAATAAGAGAATTTGGGATAGGGGCTGCCTTTGGCAGTGGTAAAGTCAAGTCCAGAACAAAGAACTGGGAAGTTTTGAAGGTGTGGGAAGTTAAAATGCTGTGTTTACTACATAACAGCTCATTCGGATCTGCACTTAAAAATGTATGCACTTTTGGGCCGGGGTCTTAGCTCAGTGGTTTCGCCGCCTGCTGCACAAGTGCAAGGACCCAAGTTCGATCCCTAGTACCAAAAAAAAAAAGCAAAAAAAGAAAAAAAATGTATGCACTTTATTACATTATACTTGAATTTGAAAGTTGACCAAAAAGAACAAGAAAAGGGTAGCAGATTTATTGAGGAAAAAAGCATATACTTCTCCCTCACTCAGAGGACAAATTTTGCCAAGTCCTTTTCTTTTATTAGCATGTGTAGTGGTAACAGTCTTCATGCTAGATGGTACTTAAGTTTGATAATCATTATAAGCAAGAAAGTGAAGAGGAACATATTTTACATTCTGTAACCCCCTTACCAAGGGCAATAAGGAACACATGTCCTAGTCAGGAACCTCTTTTAACATTTTTACAAAGCCTTAATTACTAGCATGAATACCAAAAGAAAAACTCCACAGTGCTGTTAGGTCTCATGTAACAAAATTTCACTGGATTTTAGCTCTATTGCTCTTCATCACTCTGCTACCTGCCCTCAGCATCCCAGATTCATGCTACATATAATTCCCCATGGGTTTATCTAGTCTGTTACAGCAACTTCTGGATTCTAATGCTGATCAGGAATTGATATCAATAAGTCAGGATTTCACAGTCCTTCCACAAGGAATTGACGTTTGCTCACTTCATGGTCTTGAAGAGCCTCATATTAAATTAGCCTTGAAAGTTAATGAAAGCTAACCAATAAGACTTCTGTCTTAAAAATCTATTAAAGATAGTAAAATAAAAATTTATTCTCTCCTGGTAAATGATAAATATCTTAGTATAGTTTAGTCAAAAACAAGAATACCTAAAACAGTGAAACATAATTACTCCAGATCACTTTATTACAGTGAGATCTTTATAAATAGATTTACTAGTTCATTCTTTTTGGTGCTGGATAACATTCCATTGTCAGGATGAATCAGGTTATACATTCACCAACTGAAAGGCATCTTAGTTGCTTCTAAGTTTTGGCAATTATGCATAAAACTGTTATAAATAACATGTGCAGATTTTTGTGTAGACTTAAATTTCTAACTCATTTGTATAAATATTAAGGTGCACAATTGCTGGATTTTATGGTAAGAGTATGTTTTGTTTTGTGAGAAATTGTCAAACTGTCTTCCAAAATGGCTGTAGCATTTTTAATTCCCAAGAGCAATGAGAATTCCTGTTATCCACATCCTTGTCAACATTTGGTGTTGTCAGAGTTTTGGATTCTGGCCATTCTAATACAGGTGTAGTGATATCTCATATATGTTTTAATTTGAAATTGCCTAATAACATATGATATTGAACATCTTTTTATATTCATATTTGCCATCAATATATCTTCTTTAATGTGCCTGCTCAAGTCTTTTGCCCATTTTTTAAATCTTTTTTTAAGTTGTTTTATGAGTTCTTCATATAATACAGATAAATGTTCTTTATCAAAATTACTGTAACTGAATATAGATGTGTTAATATAAATATGAAATAAAAGAGGGAAACTCCTAAGTCATCAGCATGAAGATGTTAATTTTGGTGGGCAGTCAATTCCTGGTACTGTACATGGTATATGTCCCCTGGGAATATGTTCTCGGATGTGTTCTTGGCAAGAACCCCATAATCTCACAGAGAAATCAGGGCATATTGGAGCATAGCTGCTATCATGTAAAACTTGCTAAGATACACAGCTACAGGTGGGTAGGAAGAGAGGTGGACATCACCTTTTAGAATCCTTTCCTACTGGTTCATGGATCAGGGAGACATCCTTGACCACACAGTGCCATCCTTCTCAGGCCCCCTCCCTTGTATCAATTATTGGGATCCAACTCCTATTTCTTCTTTCCTGTCATTCCTGGTGTCTGGAATGGATAATTCCCCAGGCTAATTTGTGCTGGGAAATGTTGTTATGGGTAATCATTTAGGTACCTTCCAGCCCTGACATTTTATGATTCTTAGAAGTGCCATGCTGTGGAGCACTGGCTTCTAATGCCTTTCATGGGTGAAGACAGACTCTCACAGAATAGTTGGCTGGGAAAAGAAGGAATAAAGAAAGTAAAAGAGAATATGGTAGTATGTTCAGCTGCCATCAAAACAATGTGAAAATTGAATACTTGCACTGAGTTTAAGAGGAATCTGGGATTCATATTGGAATAAAGTTATACGACATGTTAAGTAACAGAGGTGCCATTGTTATTGTTAAGCATTGACTTTTATAAGTTTCATGAACACATTGACAAGACAGCGACCCTGAGGACTCCCTACCCAATCTTAGTGTGGTTTTATTAACTAGTTTTGCTTTCGCTACTACAATAGCTATTCATTAATTTTGTAGGGGGTTTTAAATGCAGATCACAACTGTAGTAGCACGTTTTTTGGGGGTTTTTTTGGTACCAGGGATTGAACTCAGGACCTTGCGCTTTCGAGGCAGGCAACGGAACCACTGAGCTAAATCCCTGGCCCACAACTGTAGTAAAAATCAATTTAAATCCCATCCTCTTAGCTGCACATGGTGGCTCATGCCTGTAATTTCAGCACTTGGGAGGCTGAGACAGGAGAATTAGCTCAAGTTCAAGGCCAGCCTAGGTTACATAGTGAATTCAGAGCCAACCTGAACTACAAAGGGAGACCCTATCTCAAAAAAAAAAGTAAATCCCATCCTCTTACCATAGAAGAAATATAAAATACCAAAATACTAACTATAATTCCACCAACCTCCCATATTTTTGTGTGTATGAAGTATAAAATATCTTATAATCCTGTTTGCATGTATAAAAATATTTCAGCTGTTCTTCCCAGGTCTTAATCTAAATATAGTCATTGGCTATCATAAACATGTTCTGATTGGGATATTACAATTCTTTATCATTTATCCCCTCAATCTACCTGATAATGATTGTAAATTATTGTGGCAAAACAGTATGTAGAAGCCAGGGATTTAGCACAGTGGTGCCGTTGCCTGCCTCGCAAATGCAAGGTCCCAAGTTCGATCCCTGCTACCAAAAAAAAAAATAGTATGTAGATATACCTATGGAAAAGTAATTCAGAAGACTTTTGAATACAGAAGATCAGAGAAACGTGAGGGGTACAAAACATTCATGTACTATTGTTTGCAGCTGTTTCCACTTGCACGCCAAGTCACAGAGAACTGGAGTATCAAATTCTTTTTCAAAAGAAGGCGATCACATTTTCACTGGGCTTGCAGACAGTGTTAACAAGTTCAACCTGATTATTTTGGTACATGATAAATTTTTTAGAAGCACTGTGACAGAAAATCCATAAGAAATGCATCCTCATTACATTTCCAGATATTGAGCTTTTCTCCAGGGGTTCATTTGCATAGTCTTCCTGTTCGCATGTCCTTCAAGTGAGTTTGTTCTATTTTTCCACATGTTAAAACAATTAAAACTGACAAAACCCACACAAAGGACATTTCTTTGTCAGCAGACCAGAAACTAGTCCCTTTATATGACTGTGTTCCTGCAAAACTATCACATATTGAAAAGACTTCTGGTGTGTTTCCTGTTATTCAAGTACAGTATGTCAAAGATCCTGCAGAATTAATTAAAGATGTCTGTGTCTGGGTTTGTGTGTCATTGTAGGCTAAAGGTAAAGAAAGACAGTGGCTAAGACACCAAGCTACTGGGGAACTAGATGATGCCAAGATCATTGATGGGCTGACTGGAGAAAAAGCCATCTACAAACGTCGGGGTGAGCTGGAGCCACAAGTAAGTAATGAACTGGTAGCCTCAGGTTTCCATAGTTCACCCTTCTTTACAGAAATATGCTCCCTTGAGTTGTGCCCAAACACCATAAACCCTGAATATGGAAACCTAGGAAATGAAAGAGGGAAGGAGAGAAGGGAAGGGGGGCGGGAGCCTAAATATCATACTATTTATTGTACAAATGAAGATTTCATCAAAAACATAATGCACACTCAAGTTGCCTTATTTAAGGAACAGTCAAGACAAAGACTATTTACAAAGATAAGGGTGGGGTTTAGGAAAGCCCAAAACATTCAGTGCTAGCAACAACAGATCCAACAGGGCAGAGCAGGGCATCCTGAAACCTAGAAAAGGTAATTTGTGGAGTGCTGGTCTTTGGTAGAGGGAGAGCCAACCTCTGGGTTCCAGCAGAGAAGAAGCTGAAGGAACAAATAACCCAACCTTTGCCTGTAATCTGCTAATGCCACCCACCACAAGAACCTTCTGGAAGCAGACAGCTAAGAGAGCTGCCATGTGGCCCATAGAGATCCACTCCCAAGACACAAAGCAGGTGCCCTGAAGGAGAAACTGAAGGCACTGTTGTCTGTGACTTCCAGAGGATTCCTCAAGTGACCACAGTAAAGCAATCTTGGTGGTTTTCTACTGTTTGGTAACTTTAAAGATGTGTGACCACCATATGACTTAGGAAAATTTTAGGAAATAAGGAATTGTCCCTTAGAGAACTCTAATTGTTGTAGGTAAGGTTTTAGACAGCCATAATTCTAAAAGATTTGCTGTACAATTGCAAAAGGGTGAAATATTGAATCTCTTGTACAGCTTGGTAACTTCTTGCAACTCTTAATACCCAGACTTGCCGCTGAGTAGCCACTGAGTGCTGGGAGTGCAGTGACTCTGGGGCAGGGAGAGTCACTCTATTTAAATGTTTGCTCAGAGAGGATCTGGTGGTAATTTGGAGAGTTCTTGTTTGTGTGTCACTGATATGAGTCAACTGCTTTCTTTACTGACTCATTGTGGTCAGCAAGTATGTTTGGATACATCTGAAATTGTGAGTAGTCATGGAAACATGTGTGGCACTGTTGTTAATTTGGGCAGACTCAACAAGTTTTTCAGAAGTATATTGAATTTTCCTCAAACCATTATCCTCTAATACCCACAGCATTTTCCTGAAATTACTGGCTCTGCTCATTATTTTTCACGTATGTCAGCAACTATGTAATAACAGAATAATCTGTATTTTTTTTCCTTGTTTTGTCAGTGAAACTGACAAATAAGCTTTTCTTCAGTTCTGTACATTGGCAGATAGGAATCCAAAATCAAAATGAATTCTCCTAAGTTTTGGGGTTTTTGCTTGTTTGTTTGGTACCAGGGATTGAACTTGGGACCTTGCGCTTGCAATGCAGGTGGCAGAACCACTGAGCTAAATCCCGGCCCTAAGTTTTACGTTTTAATTGACAGTTGTGGCCAGACAGCAAATTGACACCACTTTCATGTTTTAACTCCTGAGAAAAGAAAAAATCAGTTCAGTAACTAGAAAGAAAAGAAAACTGAAAGCTTATTAAAGACAAAAGACATTTTAAAATATTTTCCTTAAGTTCTTTGCCAAACCCCCTCTCCAATAACCTTGTTTTGGAAATCTGACATTTTGTACAGCCTATGTGGAAAATGATTTTCAAGTGACTGCATAACAGGTACAAGTGAAATTTGTGTAGGCTTCCCTCCAAAATGACACAGACTTGCTCAAATCACTGACTCTGAGGCATGGAGTGAAAATGATACGTTGGAGTTTATATCTTCCCAGATTATTATTTTTAAACATTATACTATGTTTTAGGCATCATCCTCTACAAGGCCACTTTACTAGACTAGACTGGACCTTGAAAGAACTATATTCCAAAGCAAATCTTTTCCATATGGCTCTGACTACCAACACAAGTCTGGAATTCAATTTGGCTGAAATACAATCTGTGGTCACCTCTCCACCTGCCAGGACAGCACTGTGAAGGGCTGAGGCTCAGGGCTGGCACTCTACAGGCTGTGTGAGATCTCCCAGGACTGCAGCCACTGATGGGTAACCAACTTTTGCCATCATTCTCTCCCTCAGCTGGGCAGCCCACAACAGAAACCCAAGCGTCTGCGCCTGGTGGTGGATGTGTCTGGCAGCATGTACCGCTTCAATGGGGTGGATGGCCGGCTGGAGCGCTCAATGGAGGCTGTATGTATGGTCATGGAAGCCTTCGAGAACTATGAGGAAAAGTTCAAGGTAATGACATGAAGTAAGGATGATAGGTGTCATCAGCCATACCTGCCCAGGAGTGATGGGCAAGTGGATGCAGACTATCCAGAGCAGACAAAAAAAAAACCAAAGAAACAAAAAAACTTGGGGTGGGGATTTAGCTCAGTGGTTCCACTGCCTGCCTTGCAAGCACAATGTCCCAAGTTCGATCCCTAGTACCCCCCCAAAACAAAACAGAGCAGACAGAAATCTTCATCCTCTCACCAGCTCACTTATTTAGCGCAGACAAAGTGAGCTTTTTGTTTCATGTGCTCTAATAATACCATAATTTAAAGAACTGCTACCTTGGATTACTACAGAAGAAAACACTGCACCTTATAAGCTGTATATTAACCGTAAAATTAAGAAAGAGATGACTGGCACTGAGAAGTATCAAAGTCTGTTCCAAGATTTCTCAGAGCCCCTTGTCCTCATCCTAATGCCCTGTACCCATCTGCTGTTGCCCCATGGCAGCCAGGCAACTGTCCAAGGCTTGAGCAAACCCACAAAGTGTGCTGTTCTCAGCCTCACTTTCCCTTTCCATGTGGACAAGGATTACACAGTAAGAGATGTCTCCCCAACTGACAGTGAAGATGACCAGTCTGGAAAACAAGCAGCCTCTCATTTAAACTGTTTCCATTTTGCGCTTGCTTATCTTACTATAGAGCCTCCATTTCAGAGCTCTGAACAGAGATGGGATCCCCCATACTGCTGTGTCCTTTTTTTTTTTTCTCTTTTTTCGTTTTAATTCTTTTATTGGTACATTTCAGGTATACAATACGTTTACATTTATCATTGGGTGCTTGTACCTGTACATGATGCATCTTGGTTCTTATTTTTTTTCCCCCATTATCTGTGCGCCCTTCAGCCTCCTCCACCCTTCCCTGTTTATAGA
>NW_004624748.1:13616379-13775632 GCF_000247695.1 Heterocephalus glaber
TGAGAGAATGAGTGAAAGAGAAAGAAAAGATAAAAGAAAGAAAAGTAAAACTTTGCAGAGTAGAAAAAAGTAAAAATTAAGAATCAAAAATAAGAGAAAAAAATTTTTTTTCTTTTTTGCAAATAACAAAAAATAAAAATGATGGGCCTCCTTCAGGGTATGTCTTTGTTGTCACAGTAGGCAATGTTGCCAGCTGTGTGTATATACAAGTCAATGAGTCTCAGCAAGCCAGTAGCAGACCCATGAGATTCAGGCAGATTTCTGGCTGGGCTGCTAGTCCCAAGTTGAGCTCGCTGTCCTCCTGCAGGGTTGAACTCTGCAAAGTTCTACTGTAGGTTCCAGTTGCCTTTCCCCTGAAGATAGTTCAGGTTCTGATGGGAGGTGATGATCCCAGGTGGTGATCCCTCCAACTTACCAAGTATGGTGGTCTGGTGTGCCTTTATTGTAGAGATTCTCTTTACTTTTCCCCTGAGCTTCAGTTTTCCTCAAGGAGCCTGAGAGGCCCTCTTTCTATTACTAACTTCTCCTCTATCTTGTGGCACTCAGGACAAGTACCTTTATAAACCCCTGTACCTCTGTAGTGTGGAACCAGGTAGCAGAAGAGCCAGGAGGCCAGAGGTGGGGGAGTGGGACTGGGCCTTGCAGGCCCCCACGCAGCTAAGCGGAGCCCAGAACGGAGCTGGGGGCTTCACGCTGCCTGGCTCCTCAGCTTGCACTGGTTGGTCACACTGAGCGGAGAGCACAGGACAGGCCAGGGGCTCCAAGCCACACCTGGGACCTCACCGTGCCGTGGGCGGAGCCCATACTGCTGTGTTCTTATCCAACCAACGTGAGTTGTGAGTCTGCTCTTAATCAGCCACAGAGGGAACCTGCACCCCTGACCCCTACCAGAGCAAGTAACTTTGAACACAGTCACATGCCTTGTGATATTATCAAAAGTTCCATGGAGAGATGGCGTATGTACAAACATATGCGTCAGTGTGTGTAAAGGACACACAGTCTATCCATAGATGTTCTAGATTTTATTCTGGATCAAATATGTCTTTCAGGAATAAGCAACTTCATATCTTGACACCCTACCTGTACCTCACCAGAGTCATGGCTCTGTGTCATGCTGCATACAACAAGAAACAGAATGAGAAAACCCATCACTTCTTTCACTTAGGCTCATTACTAATGATCCTAGCTACTAGTTCTCTCAGGATCCCTTCTATGAAGTTCTATGTGAGAAATTGCTTTCAGAATTAAGTGGCAGGGAAAGGGCAGCTTTAAGCAGTAAATGCTGTGGGTTTCCAGGCTCTGCATAGGTATAGAATTCAAATACAAATGAGATGTGAACTCTTTGTGGTATGGCTGTTTCCCTTGAAGAAGTAGAATGTGTCTCCCCTTGTGATTAGTGAAAATTTTGGCACTGTTCAAGATTCCCTCTTGGTCCTAGTTTCTAAGAAGCTCATAGCCAAAAGCAAAACCAACTATGGTGACTACTATGTCTTACAGCCTAACGATGGGTATTCAGCTTTTTCTGTCCTTTGACACTCCCCTACCTCATATGTAAATTTGTCTTGATTTTTATTTTTTACTCTTTCATGTTTTATGAATCAAGGGAAAATAAGGAGAGTATTTAAAAATGTATTTTAGGACCTTTTTAGTATGTGGTAGAGTATAATTTCTTTCTCTCTTTTTTTTTGTACTGGGGACTGAACTCAGGACCTTGAGCTTCCCAGGCAGGCGCAGCACCACTGAGCTACATCTCCAGCCCCTATAATTTCTTAAAGCACTCAAGCCATGGATGAACAGTCATCCATCATATCAGCTCACATAACTAAATCCCCCTAATGTTTAAAAACCTTTGGGTTTTCACTTGCCACAACACCCATTCTATTTCCAGAGCACCAAACAGGCCTTCCCTCTACAATGGCACATTGGAGATTTGCGTCATCTTCCTGCCACCCTTACCACATGTGTCCAATTTGACTGGCCACAGACCACCCTCCCTGCTGGGGCTCTCCAGGCTTCCTCAGAAGAGGTCAGAAGGAGATGAGATGGAGCTACTTACATTTGTGAAAGGTTTTTCTTTTTAAAATTACATGTTTTGGAGTAGAAGAATGGGTGCATGCAGTACCAAATGTAAAATGCACAAAAGGAAGAAGAGGGAAGAGCCCTCCTCAGTCACCAGCTCCCCTCTCTGGCACCAACTATTGGTGGATTTCTTGATCTCGTCTCACAAATATTTGAGATCTCATTTTGGGGGGTTTTTAATTCTTTTTTTTTTTTTTGGAGCTGGGGATCGAACTCAGGACCTTGTGCTTGCAAGGCAGGCGGCGGAACCACTGAGCTAAATCCCTGGCCCTATCTTCTCAGAAATATTTGATGCATATATGTCAGTAGCTGTGTACAATGTGCTTTGTTCTGTGTCCTTATGTTATGTGATTATATTCAACTTAATCTCTCTACTTTCATTTTCTCATTTGTAAAAGAGGTACAAGGACTAGAAATAACTAACAAAAGGATATGATTTACTCAGAAGATAAACTAACACATGGACAGATGACAGTTTGAGGAGCTCTTAGTGAAAAATATATGTTCCAGGCAAGGATGACATCACATGTGATATCCTTAGGAATTTAACAGTGATCTGAGACTCCCCACCCCCAGTTCCAGACAGTTCTTAACATCCTCTTTTACCGTTATCCCTGGGCTGTAAAGGTGTCTAGTCTATATTTTCTTTGAATCCTTTAGAAGTCCCTGGCCTGGAGTGGTGATCAGACACTCCCTGCCTCTTTTGGCATCTGCTCTGTTTTCTTTGGTGTGGGCTCAGCTGCTGAGCTGGGGGTCGGCACAGCCTGGGTTCAGGAGGCCCATTTGGAATCTGCCTCCACTTTTTATTCTGCATTAGCTTGGCCCATGCCAAACCACAGGGACCCTTGAGCCAAATTTACTGAGAAGGAAGGTAAGTTAACGGAAAGATATTTCTAAGCCATTTGGAGTTTGTACAGTTTCTCATAATCATTCTACTAACAGAATTTGGTCATTCCCAAGCGCAGCAGACATTTGTCACTTAAAACAAAAGCAACATTATTTGCTTATAACCAGCATAAATTCTCCTAATTTTAGAATAATTTTAATGTTCATATACCACTTAAAAATTACAGTGAGAAGCAGAGTACTAGTTATATGAACCATTTTATTTTAGTCAGGAAACATTTTTCCCTTTACCTTTATTCCAATTTATTATTCAGGATTTTTTTTTTTCTTTTTCTTTTTTTGGTACTGGGGATTGAACTCGGGTCCCTGCACTTACGCAGCAGGCGGCGAAACCGCTGAACTAAATCCCTGACCCTTATTCAGGATTTTTTCAAGCCTCTGAGAATGTTTTCATTGTCATCTTAAAATAAACCTCCTTCTAAAGACCTCTTAATGCCTTATTTTTTTTTCTTCAATTTATTTAATAGTACCAAAAGTTTGGCAACTGTTTCTTTACTAAGCACTCAAATAGTGCCACCAGAAAACAGATTTATTCAGTTGTTCAGAAATAGAACTTGGAAAAAAAAAAAGGACATCAAATATACTGCTTCTATGAAGACATTCTAAAACAATTTTCTAATAGTATAACAGGGAATCTTTGAACACTGTTTTTGGGGGTCAGAGGAGTGGGCAGCATTTTTACCCCATCTCCCTCCATCCCCAATTCAACTAAAATAATTCCATTTACACTGATATTGCTTGATGGTTCATAAAGTGGGATTTTGTACAATGTTTCATTTGAAGAAATCATTCCATGGCTAAAACCTGTTTAAAAGAAAGAGTTAGAAAACCTCTATTCTAGGACCACTATTGGATTATTAGTTCTTACACACTCAAAAGTTTTCTTTTTGGAAAAGGTACCATCTATTTTAGTTCATTTAGATGATTTTACTCCTCCTTTGAGGTGAGAACAGACATAGGTGCTCTTAAGAAGAAGTTGGCTTTTCATTCCATTTCTTGGATATACCATTAAATTTTCATAGAATCCTGGAAGCAGTGACAATGACTTTGGAAATTATTTTCTCCAACCTCCCTTTTACAGATGATAAAACCAAGATTCAAAGAGGTTAAGTACTTTGCCCAGTGTTGCACATGTAGACTGTGAAAAGCCAGGAATTCTGAGTTCTTTCTTTGTTTTCTCCTTATTTTTGCCACTGTTTTATTTCTGCTTAATTAGTGCTTTTTTAAAAAAACTCTAATTCAGGAGCAAATATACCATTTACATACCTATCTTCTTTCAGCATCCCACCATTCAAAGGAATAAACAATTTAAATAATAGACATAGTTTTCTCAAATATATCTTGGTCAGAAAGCTAAGCTAACTCTTAGAAGGATAGAAAGATGTGACTCACAAACCAACACCTGCTGGAAAGTCATTCTATCATGAACTTAGTTCAGTATCTGTAATTACCCTTTCCCCAATGCCTCAGAAATGTTTCATAGGTTTAGAAATGGAGAATAATCATCCAAGCAGGCTCAAGCTTTGAAAAAATTCTTATTACTACACAGAGATAGGACCAAAGATACTTTCCAGAACCTATGCAAAATGAAACAACAGGCATTCTGAATTGACTCAATGGTTGATGTAGAAATATTGACCAAGCCCACAATCAAAAAAACTCAAGTGGAGACAGAGGAGTAGTTGGGGGAATGATTATTTCTCTATTGTAAAAACATTGGATTTAGAATCAGTTCACCTGAGTTTGTTTTCCACCTCTGCCAGCACTATATCTATGGCCTTACAAAAGCCCATTAGTCTCTCTAAGCATCAGTTTCTTCATTACTGAAATGGAGATAGAATAACACTACACCAAAGGCTGTAAAGAGAATTAAAATGAGATACATGAAATGCTTCGAACCCTTTGAAGTCTATAGTATGTACTCTATACAAATGTGGAACACTGTAGTCGTTAATTGTATTGTCCTACCCTGGGACCTCGGGAAGCAGTAAATCAGAAATTATCCCTATTTGTCAGAGGGGTCAAGTGATTTACAGTGTTAGAGGTCATCTAAACCAGCATCACTTACAAAGTGGGAAAGAGTTTTAGAGAAGTTTAGTGACTCTCTCTAGATTAAGAAAAAAAAGCCATTAATGTCAGAGACATGTCTAAAATCCTTGACCTTTCAGAACATTATTCTCTTTACATTGCCTTTTATACATGAAGAAAGATTAGCTGGGTAATACTATAGATTATTAACTAACACCCTGGAGCTTTTTGGCACTTCCCTTGACCTTTTAAGTCATAAATTTATTTTCTAACTCTTTGCTGCCTACAGTCACCAGTGCTGTTTTAGAATGGTATATTTGGATTTTAGAACTCAGTTAAAATTTCCTATGTTGTCAGTCTTCAGAAACAGCCTTGGGTGATTGTTTCATACCAACTTATAATGTGGGTACATAATAAAACTAGCCTCTTCTAAACCCAGGAAATTACTATACTTCATAACGGATTTAAATATAAGCTTTATTTATAAAAATGCTAATATCTCTGTTTAAATTACAGCTTTCTTTGCATTCCAAATGTTTTAAATTACCCTTATTTGACAGTAAATCTTCAGACCTTACCAAAACTCCGCATTTGTTTTCATGTATTGTACCTTTCTCTAAAGGAATGAGATTCTAAAAGCATGTCAAGCAAAGGGATATTTAAGCAAGTTTGTTGTTGTTTTGGTTTTTGGGGGGCTTTTTGTTTGTTTGTTTTGTGGTACCTGGGACTGAACTCAGGATTTTGTGCTTGCCAGGAAGGCGCAATGCCACTGAGCTAAATCCCAGGCCCTCGCAAGTTTTGAAAGCAAAGAAATGTTACGAGGATTCTTCTGTAACTGAGATTTTATTCTGTGGTTTAATATTTATGTTGAGTGTTAAATATAAGATCCCCCCAAAATTTCAGGGATACTCTGCCAAGAAATCATGATCATAAAAATTGTTAGCCCCTCAGAAAAGCTAGGATCAAAATATTAAGTGGTTGATAATGAAAGTGAGACTCTTGTTTGTTGACTCTTGGCTCTCCCATGGAAGCACACTCAAAGCCCTGTCAAGTCTGATTTCGCGTTGGTCATGGCAAGAACTAGACTGAATGAATGGTAGTCAGAAGTTAAAGAATGAAAATAAATGGGTTTGTATACATTTTCCTTGAACCCAAGAAATGTTTACAATTAGCAAAATACAGTTTGTAAAACATATTGGCTTCCTTCGATAGCAAACACTAGATAATTATGATAGTGAAATATTATTTTTAATGGAAGTGTAAAATGATCTGCAGGAGCACCAGGGAATGCCTCACTGGTGGATGTATTTTGGATTACTTTCAAGCATTTTATTTACTTAGGTACAGAATAATCCCCAAGTACATCTGGAATATGAAAAACCAGAGCCTGCAAACCATCTTTAAAGCCCCATCCTATCTCTGAGTGTCTTCTCAAGCCTTTCCAACACTAGCTAGGTACAGACTTAGGCTGGTCTTTCTGCAAATAGCACTTTTCTTACCATAAATAAAGACAAGAACAGGAAAAATGAAAAAAGAATGGGAAGAAGGGAGGAAAGAAAGAAAAGGAGTTTTGCAACCCATCTATCTTTCTACCTGAAAAAGTACGGTATGTTTTTATTTCTCCTAAGTGAATAAATTGTACATAGATATATTTACCAGTAAAATGATAGACAGATAGTTGCTATCAGATTTTTATCATCCAATATCTTGTTTTGAAATCCAACAGCTTATGTGATTGCTATTTAATAATTACCTAGCAACTTTTATCCTTGCAATAACTAGTTATGTTGACCCTGTGAACAGAACACATGATCAAAGATTTATATAGTCTCATCCATTAGCATCTGATTAGTAAGAGCTCAAACTATTAGTTAAAAGGGAGGGAAAAGTCAAACCAATCATAGCCCCTCTTACTGCAGCCAAGCATATGAAACCCACTTCTTTTTCAGGGAACTGATCTTATTTCTTCTTATGCAAGATCCTGTTTCACAGATAACTTTGCTCACTTTGTCCTCAAAGCAGCCTGACAGTGCTTTCTCGAGAAAACTTTCTACTTGGCTATAAACAGTTCCTGTATGACCAATGTCAAATCCGTCTGGTCAAGCTAGAGCACATGTCTGTGGAAGAATCACACAGGCTTTCTCCATGTCCCGGCCAGTCCTAACACTAGACACAGGGGGATCCCACTTGGACATGTACTACAGCTAGTCATTTCCTATACATGGCAGTTTGCAAGAGCTTTTACATTTCCACTTTTTATTTGTTACTTTTCACTATATCAATAGCAAACTACACTAAAAAATACTTTTTTCATATTTAGAGCATGTGTTACATGCTTAGCATAATGTATTAGTAAATTTTCCCCACAATTCTTTTGTATCATCCTTTGTACTAAAAAAAAAAAAAAAAAAGAGTCAGCTGTGGTGGTGCATGCCTATAATCCCAGCCCTTTGGAGGCTGAGGCAGGAGGATTGGTTGTAGGTCTAGGCCAACCTGGGCTACATAGTGAGATCAAGGCTAGTCTGAACTACATAGTGAAACTCTGTCAGAAAGAAAAGAAAAGAGAAGAGAAGAGAAGGAAAAAGAGAAAGGGAGAGAGAGAGAAAGAAAGAAAGGGGGGGGAGAAAGACAAGGACTTAAAACCAGGTGTAAAATGATCTCCCAACCTTCTGCCCCACTGTAGCCCTCCTCTGCCCATTCTCCTCTAGGGTTAGCAGGTTTAGGGGTGCTAGAGTCTCCTTCTAGAGGTGGTTTCTAGGTTCTTTCTGTCCTGAACAAAGAACTGGTCAAAGCAAGCACAAAGGTTTTTACATTTATTAAAGGTAGGAAAAGAAATAAGATCTGCAGAGTGAGTTTGGGCCAAGTAAAAGTAGGAAAATAAGTATACTCTACAGGACAAGAGCCAGCTACCGTGAGAGAACACAGAAGCAAAAAGCTGTCCACTGTCTTTGTATTTCCCCTTCTCCACCTGGTGCCAAGTTGAAGCTGTCCTATCAAAAACCTGCTGGAGAGGCCGGGGATTTAGCTCAGTGTCACTGCGCCTGCCTCGAAAGCACAAGGTCCACAGTTGGATCCCTGGAGTTCTCTGGAGAAGCCTGTATGCAGGAATTTGGGAACTGTTCTGTGCATGTGTCCTGGCATTTTGTAATTAACAGTTCACACCTACTTTCCCAGCCAGTCTGCCATATCCTACAAACCTGCTGCACTGGGAGGTGCCACGGGGCCAAGAAGGCTGTCCCTCTTACAGTTTGTTTGTAGGTCATGCTCCTAGAACCCAGGATCTCCACCTATCCTGATCAAAGGACCCCCACCTTGTTCCCAGTTGCTCTTTCCTATGTCTGTCTCCCTGGGGCAGATACCAGTGATGTAAGCACCCCATAGTCCTAGGGACCAAAGGACAGGCCAGAGGCAAGGACTGCCTATACTATCAAATTCAAGCCTAGAGCCTTAAACAATCCAAACATTTGAAATTTGACCCTGGCTTCCCAGGTTATCAAAGTAGGGTATGAGAGCATATTTTATGTAACAATTTGCAGCCAGTTATAGCTTTTAAAAATTTGAACATCCTATATGGGCCTCCACTTATGCCCCTGTCCTGATGATGACTGCTGGGTCTTCATCTCCAATCACCTCTCCCCCAGTGCACAATTTCAGCAAATCTAAGTGGATCTCATTTCCCTAGGTGACTCTCCCTTTCTGGCTTTCTATTTTTATATAATATCAAACTCAACAAGTATTTGTCTACTTTTCATTTTAAATATGATGGTTTCAGTTATGTTACAGGCTGCTTTTTGTCAGTTAGCTTGGGAAAATTATATTGATGTTGATGTGTATGTATGTGAATATGCAACCTCTTACAAACACATAAAGAGGAACTAAAAGCCTAGGAGCTTCTACAAAAAAATTATCAGAAGCTATCTTTAATGGAATTATGGGTCATTTTTACTTTCTTTTTTGTACTTTTCTGTAATTTCTACAATGAATATATGTTTCTTTTGTGAACAGAAGGAAACTATATGTATGTATTAGTTTTCTATGGTTGCATAACAAACTACCACAAACATAGCAGTTTTCAATACCTATTCAGTGATTCATAGTTCTAATTTTTAGGAGGCCCAGACAAGCCCAGCTGAGATCTTTGCATAGGGCCTTACAAGTCTGAAGTCACATGTCAGCAGCACTAGGCTCCAACCTGGAGGCAATGGGAAAGGACCTGCTAGCAAATCCCACTTCTTGGCAGAGTACAGTTCCTTGTGGTTGTAGGACAGAGGTTCCTGTCTCCCTATCTGCTCTCAAGCAGAGTTGCCCTCAGCTTCTAGATATTACTGTCAAGTGTCTGTCCATGGTTCGCTCCCCTCAAACTTCAAATCAGTCTTCTTTTGTCACCAGCCTGGAAAAAAAAGAAGTATCTGCTTTTAAAGGGCTTGTGTGATTACATTAGGCTCGCCCATCTCATCTTCCTTCTGAGTAACTCAAAATCAAATAAACTTAATTACATCTGTGAAATTCCTTTTGCCATATTAATAAACATAATCACAAATGATAGCCCACCTTATTTACAGGTTCTGGCCACACTTACGGGAAGTTATGAAGAGCGTGCATTCTGGGAGCCAGGAACTTAAGGGCCACTTTAGAATTCTACCAATCTGTGTGTGGGGTGTGGGAGGGGATGGTAAAAGCCTCCCTTGAAAGTTATGAATGGGATCCAGAGTAGCCTGAATACTTTCTCCCTGTTGCTAGAGAACAAGGATCACAAAAGAAGATGGATCTGAAATGAATGAATCTAGAATTTGTTTGATAAGCACATATTTGTCTCTCTGCATTTCTTTGGCTAAATACTGAGCAATTTGGATAATTAACAGCCCAAAGAGTTGGAGATTTATGATCCAATGATAGTTCCATAATGGACAGAGGTTTCTAACTCTCTGATTCTCTTGCATGTAGTATGATATCGCTGGACACTCTGGAGATACCTACAACATTAATCTAGTTCCAGTTAACAAAATCCCGAAGAACAACAAGCAAAGACTAGAAATTCTGAAGGTAAATGTATTGTTACCTCTATATTGTGAAACATTCTATTAAATTAGGTAAAGACTTAAAAAATATATAGGAAAAGAAAAAGACTTTCTGTTTCACAAACATTCAAGAATTAAACAGAAAACACAATATTCATTTTGCCTAAAATCCTTTTGTATGTCATCTAAATATAAATTTGCTGCCTAGATATTTTCAGAATAGTCAGTATTGGATTGTGATTGTATATCTAGTATTGCATTAAGATTCTGTAGCTGGAGATTTAGCTCAGTGGTTCTGGCGCCTACCTCACATGCACAAGTTCCCGAGTTCAATCCCCGATACCAAAAAAAAAAAAAAAAAGATTCTATAACCTGGATCTCCTCATATGTCCTACATGTTAAGTATAAGGAAAAGAAAAATTCCTTTTAAAGTACTCTAAGGCCCCAATTTTATGTATCTCTTCATATGTTTTAATAATAAATTCAATTTCACATACTTAAATCTGTGATAGAAACACACACTCATCATGATTTTCAACTAAATTTCCTCCATTGTTACTGATATGAGTATAGTGTTTAGTATTACAGTATTACTGTTTATTGGAAAAAACTCAATCCATTCCTTATTTTTCTCCTGTGTCACATCCATCCTCAACTATGTTACTAAGTTTTCTATTTTCCTACATGTTCTCACTTTAAGTGGAAGCTTGAATTTTAAAAGTAAGTGGCAACTGTGAGAGTTTTGGAACATTTCTTGTTTCTAATGAAAGTCTGCCAAATACAAATATCACCATGTCTTGTTGTCACTCTTATGTGCAAATTAATAAAGCTCACTCATGACTTATTGCTCAGCTATAATAATTGATAGTTATGCATTTTAATGGTCAATAGAAAAAAATCATCATGTTTGTGTAAAAATTATCTTCTCACCCTTGGCTTTTCTGCTGTTTCATATCTGTAGACAATGCATGCCCATTCGCAGTTCTGCATGAGTGGGGACCATACGCTAGAGGGGACACAACATGCCATCAAGGAAATTGTCAAAGAAGAAGCTGATGAGTACTTTGTCATAGTCTTGAGTGATGCAAATCTGTCACGATATGGAATACACCCTTCCAAGTTTGCTCAGATCCTAACAAGCAACCCTCAAGTAAATGCTTTTGCTATTTTTATTGGATCTTTAGGTGATCAAGCAGCCAGGTAAGTGTCATCACACATCATAGGATACAGCAAAGGGCAACTGTAGGAATAATGAGTACCTGACACATGGAGGAAAAACAGAATCTTGGAGATGCTACCCTCAAGGAGCTTACAGTCTAGTTGAGGGAATTGTATAAGCAATCATAATTTAAAATTAATTATTTTAGTTTTTATTTAAACTAACATTAACAAATTAGCAAATTGACTTGTCCATTAATAAGTTAGATAATATTTTATATATTTAGTACTTAATATCAAGGTCCCAAGCTCAGTCTAATTATTTTGTGTTCAAATTATGTTCAAAACAGTGACCGTCTAGTATTTTTGTAGCATAAAAATATGTATATTAATGTCTATATGTTATATATAGACATACATACGTGCATATATGCATATGTGTATATAAATATCTCCATAGACATGTCTCCCCAATAAGTTTTATAAATACTCAAAAAAAAAGTTTTATAAATATAGCCATCATTACTGGTGGTACAGGACAGATGTCTCTTACTTAGAGACAAAGTAAGACAATATATACAGTTACAGACTACACTAAATGTGTTGAATATTCACTGGATAAATTTACAGTCTGATAATAAATATCACTGGGGATGATGCGAAAGGAGAGATTTGGAAACACTTTCATAACATAAACACACTACCATTTATCTTTTTGAATTACAAAGAGAAAGGCCTTATGGTTTTTCTTTGCTTACAATACTTATAAAAAGCAGAAAACACAAGTGAAAGTATAACATCTCCTCCAAAAAAATCCCTGCCTAAGGCACAGGGGTCTATCTTTGCTATTCCACTTTTTAACCTGTCATAGTCTGTGGTCCAGAGTCCTATATAAACTAAGAAATGCTTTAGCATCTCAAACATTGACAACTTTTTCTCTTCCTATTCCCTTCACCTTACTTCAAGCTTGTAAAGTTGAGAACAGACTTAATATCATGTTAATCTCAGTCACTTTATTATAACTGACTTTTTCCTCACTTTTATGTGTCAAGACTTTACATCTTCTAGAACCTCCTTGCCCTTGAATGCAAACCGTATCTTTTCTACCCATATTTCCTCAGCACCAACTCAGTATTAGGCAGACAGCAAGCTCAAATAGTTGAGCTGAAATGACTATTTTGTCTTTCTAGTGAACAGATCTTGTTTGAATACTTAAGAAAGCACAATAATACCCTTGTGGTTTCCTAGGGAAATGGTCCAACATCCACTGGCAAAAGATATGATGCAGAATTAGCTGCTCTACTGGGCATGCCAAATGTATGATACTACACAGGATGGTTGACTTTCATTAAATGTCATTCCAAAACCAAACTTCGTTGGCACAGTCAAAGGAGGCATTCTTTTGAGTAGATCTGTATCTTGCAGTTTTATTGCCTTCAAAAATGGCCTTTTGTTCCAAATGGCAAATTGTCATAAAAAAAAATACTACCATGAGCGTATATAACCCCAGTGTCATCAAAGTAGCAACTGGATAATCCAGATTGCATTTCATGTTGCATAGTGTGGAACAAAAAAAAAGAGGAAGAAGAAGAAAGAAATAACTACTGGGAATGTTTTTGGAGGCCAGTTTTCTAAGGGAAAAAAAAAAGCATTTTGAAGTACACATTTTGCTGGACCCAGGTGAGCTAATTCCAGATGGGTCCCTAGGGTTCTGTTTGGAAGAGAGAATATAAAATACCAGGAAATGACAGTCATGAAAAGAGACAAATTTTTCTCTTCAAATTCACTGATTTTTCTCACTGAAAAGATCTTTTCTTTTGGTTCACTGCTTTCATTGGGTCTCTGCCTGTTGCTCTTCTAGGCCTTTTGTTGCCTAGCAACGGCCAATTCAATTCCAGGCAGTAGCAAGGTATTAGAAAGTGAAAACTTCCTTTCCTCAGAACCCATTTGGATGCTGGTGGCTTACCAGGGGAGGAGGTGAAAGGGAAGTCTCAATTTGCATTGGTAATTTTCTTTCCCTTCCCTCTTGGCAGGCTTCAGAGAACCTTACCAGCTGGCCGGTCTTTCATTGCCATGGATACCAAGGACATCCCTCAGATTCTGCAGCAGATCTTCACCTCTACCATGTTGTCCAGTGTTTAAGAAGTGCCCTTTACTTCCCTAATGACTCTAGGATTTGAAACAAGATAGGAGTAAAGACTATTCTGAAGAGAAGATAAATACAAAGCAAACCCATGCAGTGACTGTGTAATTCTGGCATTTCTGGCTCTTCCTGCGCTTGTTCCATAATCAGAATTCAGAAAAGCAGCCAGGAGACTTGTACATGGAAATTGACAACCACGGAGGGGTCTAGAAGTCCTCAAAAGAAGCAAGTTGACCTGCATTTTATAAAAGGTCAGGGTTAAAGAAGGTGGTATAAGAACTACAGTGCTTGGCCTTGCATTTGCCTTAACACATTATCTGTCATCACAGATAAGAAAAGTAACCACATCAAACTGAGCCTTTGAGGCTACATTTTGGTGTTACAGTTTAAGTCTGTGTACATACCACCTAACATGCTTCTGTGTAGTAATTATCTTTATTTTCTCCCTCTCTGTATTGTCCAGCAAACAATTTTTATTTCAGTGGGTAGTTAACCCACTGAAAAGTTCTTCCAACAGCAGTATTTTATAAAAAGTTGGATTTTCTCAGTAATTCCATTTTCTTGGCCAAAGCCAAAAGGAAGCAAAAAATCATTAGAGTGCTTGCTTTCCCTTGTGACTTCTAAAAGTCTCTTTAAATAAGCAATCAGACCAAATGTCTGATTCTTTCTGCTGCCTGAGTGGAAGATGTCTTGCCTCAAGTTTCCTGGTTCTTGTGCTTTTAATGCTTCTCAAAAGTTTCACACTACTCTTGTTTTGATGTCTAAAACAGTGGTCAAAATAACAGATGCTTATAAGAGAAACTATTTATTAAGAACATTCATATAAAAATTACTTAAACGTAAAATAAAAGGCAGTGTGTTTGAACTGAGTAGCAATTGAAGATTTCTTTCATTATTTAAAACAAGAGCTGGGAATTTAGTTCAGTGATTTCGCTGCCTGCTGCATAAGCTCAAGGACCTGAGCTCAATTTCGGTACCAAAAAATAAATAAATAAATAAAACAAGAAAAAAACCTTTTTTTTCATGTCCAGTTCTTTTTTCTTTCAAAGTATACCTTATTCCCACCCACTTTTGTCCTGACCTTTATCAGTGAGCTTGATGTCATAATTTAAAATCAAATGCTTCAGCAGAAGTTCATCTCTCTCCACCCATGTGATAAGAAGCTCCTCTTTGCCATTGACAATGAAGTCAGAAATACTGGGGGCACTGTTGTGTGTTTGTGCTTTCTTATGAGTTGGAAAAACTACTGTTGTTAATAATGTTACAATTATTCACCTATATACATTAAAATTGTTTGGGTCCATTGTTCCATTTTAGTTAATTAATAGATGGGACCAAAAAAAAGATAATGTCCATTTGTTCCACTAGCCTATTTTCTGCTCATCAACTGTAGAAGAAACAGGAATAAAAGCAAGGGTTGGAGTTGTAACTCAGTGGTACAGTGCTTGCCTAGGATGTGCTAGTCTGGGTTCAGTCCAAAGAGCTGCAAAATATAAAAAAACAATTTCTAAGAAAAGAAAAGCAATCAGATTTTCAGTCTGATACAATTACCTACTGAGTCTGCATAGTTTGTCTTGGTTTTCTAGCTAGATGCTTTCTCTGTGAATTGAATCATCCAATGATGCAATTTCAACCCAATAAGTACTTTTAAAATGTAATTTCATTATTAATACTAACAACAGCTTACATCTGGCGATTATTTATTGTGCAACACCAATCTGCTGAATAATCTCATACATTATTTCACTTAGTCCTCGCAAAAGCACATGCAAGGTGGGTATCTTTATCTTTACAGATAAAGAAGGTGAGGCTCGGATTTTCCAAGATTCTTGATCCTAGACTTTGAGTAACTATTCTTTGTACTGTTAACATCCTCATTTGACAAAGAATAGAAGCTTAGAAAAGCTCACAAAAATTGGCCAGGCTCACCTGCCCTCTAGCCCCTGAATACCCACACAGCTCATCTTGACCCCATCTCATGCCACTGTGTATTGACCTACCTGTCGCTCTCACTGCCTTAGTCTTGACTCTTCCAGTGTGGTTTCACTTCCTGTAACTTGTCCGTATTTTCAGAACCTTCTTCCTCTCCCTGTCCTCAGAAACTGTATAGGCACACATTTGGGCATTCAGAGGTGTGGAGACCAGGATGTGGGACACTGTAGGGAGACACTGCTAACTGCTCCTTCCTTCCTGGGCACAGTGATGACCTGAGAAAGTGCCCATCCAAGTGGCAACTTAATCCCAAAGGGGGCCCCTTTATTAGTGGGTCATTGCCCCTGAAAAGCCTTTGGAAGTTGAATACAAGAGTGATTAAAGAAATGCGCTTTTAACAAATCCTCCCCATGTATAACTACCTGAGTAAGCAGAAGCCTTTTTTTTTTTTTAACATGGAAAGAATGTTCTCCAGTAATTTAATTTCCCTTTCCTTACTAGCCAGATATCCTTTGCAAATGTTATTTAAAAAAAGAAAATAGAACTCCTGGTTTTTCTTATTTGTAAAAGAGAAGGCTAGTGTGGGAGGGGAAAGGAGAGGGAGAAGATCACTTTTTGCAATACCTAAGAAGTGTGTGGATTTGTTATTAAATGAACTTAATTATAGGCCCCTCCACACTGTTCCCAGGCCCTTCTTAGGACCCGGACATTATAATAAATGCATTGTGTGCCTCCAGGGGGTTCCCTTGAAAGACATCTAACCCCTGTCTCTGCAGTGGCAGTGAGCACATGTAATGCTGAGAAGGTTCATTGTTAACCCTGAGCAGCCAGGAGGAATGAATGCTGTGAAGAGCCACAGTACAGGATGTGTGTTCCCCTGGAATCCTTTGTGTGCCCCCAACAAGATGACCTCATCACAGATGAAACAACTCAAGCACAGCAGCAGTGGATCAGAGCAGGAGGACTGAAGGAGCCCATAAGATGTTTGGAATGAATCATTTAATTCTCTATACTGCACCCTTTCTTGTGAACTGTCAGAAGAGGAGGAATCCATCAATGCCAACAAGATTTTCTCTAAACAAACTCTAGGCCTTTGAAAGTCATTTGCAAGTGATTTTCTGAACACAGCATTGTCAAGAGTTCCTGAAAGACCAACTCTGGAGACTTGAACCCTCTCTGTACCTCGCTCCTTCCTGTACCTGTCAGAGCATCTAAAATTAAATGCCTTAGTGAATACAACAGAGAGAAACAGGGAGGAAGGAAACAACAGGAATCGTTGCTTATTCATTTCATTTCTCTATTTGTTTCCAACATTCTCAATTACAAGAGACATTCCACAAATTCTAAGCTAGCCTCTCCTGCTTGTATAACTTCTTTCTAGAATTGCATCTCAGGAATAGTCAAATGTCCACTTGTACTGAGTAAGTTTTACAGAGCTTTTTCATCTTATTAAGAAAAGAAATGTCTACTTTCGATTTCTTTTCTGATCAGTAAGTATGTGACTCCAGGCTTGGTGGCACATGACTATAATACCAGCACTTGAGAGGGTTGGGCCGGGGATTTAGCCCAGTGGTTCCGTCGCCTGCCTTGCAAGTGCAAGGACCCGAGTTTGATCCCCGGTACCCAAAAAAAAAAAAAAAATGAGAGGGTGAGCCAGAAGGCTCGCCAGTTTGAGGCCAGTCTGGGCTACAGAGTGAGTTTAGTGAATTCAAGGCCAGCCTGGAATACAGAGTGAAATTTTGTCTCAAAAACAAAACAAAAACTTAGATGAAAAGCCCAATGTCATGTATCATAAAGATCCAAGACTCATCATAAAGTTCTTACTTATAGCCTTTCTTTATCTTTTCTTTTCCTAAAATTTGCTGCAGCAAAAGTATTATAGGTAAAAGAAAGGAATTCCAGTTTTCCAACTTATGGTTGGGAGAATTTACACACTTGGTAGAAAGAAGTTCTAGACCCTGGTTAGCTGCTATGTACCTGTGCAAACTTGAGCTAGTCACTGCTGGGTCTGAAATGAATTCAATCCGTAAATGAAAGTGGCTAGAGGAAATGATCCCTAACACTAAAGTCCTGTGTTCCAGTATCTCACTCATTTAGGCAGTTGACGTGGTCCCTCTTAGATCTTATAAGAGCTGCATCACTTGAGTGTAATTTCTGTCGCCAGAAACACACACACACACACACAAACACACTAGCAAATGGCAGCCTTTCTCCCAATACACAAAGTATTTGGGCAACTCTATCAACTACCCAAACAAAATAATGTCACTGGCTGAATGTGAATACTAAAAAGTAAACATTGGAATTAGACAAGATTTCAGCCTAGCTGTCTTTGAGTAAAATTACATATCTGCTGATCTGCCCAGTGGTAATCAAAAAGGATCAGGAACTGGAAAAATACTATGTGCAGAGAGCTGACCTGTGTACAGTGCCCAGTTTCTTTCTCTCTCTCTCTCTCTCTCTCCCCTCTTTTCTCTCTCTTTCACACACAAACATTTAATTTTGAAATGCTATGAACAAAAATCTCCTCCAGAAGAAGAAGAATGCTTCTCAAGCACACATCTCAAGTTGAGAATGATTTGACACTTTTTTCAGACTAAGCACTGTCTGAAGCATTATCACCTTCATACAGACACTTCTGCACGGCTGTGCACACTGGCCTTGGAATGCCAGTGTTACACAAGTTAAAACTGAGTGGTGCTTGTGGTATTTGGCCACTAAGAGCAAAGTAGAACACTTTTAAAGTGATTTGGATCCTGAGGGTGGCAAGAACGTCATGTTCTGCTATAAGAAATCTCAAAGGCACATGTAAATGCCAAAGGACATTGGCCACTTCACATGGTCCTCGCTCTCGCACCCCTGGCAGGTACCAGGAACTCCTTGAGTCTCCCCTCTCCTCACAGGCTTCAGTGAAAGTACTTTGAAGCTGCCAGTTTTCTGAAGGAACAGAGTGTATGTGTCAATAAACTCAGACTCCAAATATGGGCATGATCACAGAGGAGTTTCAGAATATAAGTGTTTACTTTAACACAATGCTGAAGCATTAGTTATGGTAGCTGGAAAATGGAACAGAACAATGTCTCTCTGAACATCCTGGAGCAAGTCCACTCTTATGCAGGACCAAGTATAGTAAGAATAACAAGCCTGTCAGGAGTTCTTTGTGCAATTAGTCTCTTGATATCAGGGCCATATATGAAGACTTAGATTAAGACTTTGAAGTATATTTACTCATACAAGATATTAAAGTTGAGATTTTAAAGTGTAGTATAATTATATTAATAAATACTGATGCTAATTTAATAGGACTGACCATTTCCTCATTCCAGTAATAATTCTCCCATCACAGGAACTCCAAAAATAGAGTGAGCCTCAACAAAACTAGATTTCCTTTTATGAAAGATTTTATGGACCATATGCAATTCAGCCCTGAGAATGCTGGCCAAGTTAGGATCACCTCTGCACATGCCCAGTGGAAATCAGAGCAAAGCTGAGGAAGAAGCAGAGTTAGGCAGCCTTGACCTCACTCCTAGGGGTGGTTCCCACAGATCCTGGCTGGTGAGTCCAAGCGCCTGTGCAGCAAACCAGGATGCTGATTCCAGGGAGTGGTGCACAAATAATGAAAAGATGGGCAATGAAGAGTAGAAGACAAGGTAGGTTAGCCAGTGGATACATGGGCTGAATATTAAAATCATTTTGCAGTTGACAGAGAAGGGATCTATCTACCAGAAAATTTCCTTTAGAGCCCTGGTTCTTTTGTACAAGTGTTTTTAAGACCCATAGAAAATGCATGCACATACATTGCATCCTCAAGTACAAACATTTGATGCTAAATATGTTGATAATAAATATGTAGAACTAAAGAATCCCTTTATGAGCTTTTGCAGAGACTGGAAGAAGCGGGCAGACAGAGGGGAAGGCTGGGGCAGCTCCACAAAATGTCTGGCCAAAAGCAGACATTCAGTTGCTTGGCAGGAATACAGCTCTGCACAGCTGGCCTGGCTCCTTGCCCCTCACATCTGAAGTCGATCCTCAGAGTGTTATTTCCCTGCAAGAGGGGCTTCTCTTTCATAAAGCAAACAGCAGCTATCCATCATGCACATCTTGGTTCGAATTCTTTCATTCACACATTTCCCCCTAACTCCAGCTGAGATAAATCAAGGGCTTAGACAGCAGGGAAAGTGATGGGAGTGAGGAGATAGAAGGGGGGCACTCGCCACCCGGAGCATCATCCCTGAGAGGTCTGGGCCTTAGACTCAGCATGAGGGCACAAAACACGGGCATACTGCAGGCTGCATTCTTGTCCTGACTTCATAATACACCTCTGGGTCCTCTGGAGAACACCCATTAAAGGCTTGGAGGGGTGGTAGCCGATTTCTCTTATGTCTCGCTTTTAGAGATATGTAGATTTCTGCTTGCGTTTTTGCCCCACCATAGGGAAGCTCCCTGTCTTTCTGACATCCAGGTTTCTGGGGCAGACACAGTGTGCAGTCAGAGATCCTGGCTTCCACAAAACACCTTCTGCCCAGGGTGAGAACAAGGCCTTTCAACACTGGTCACCTACTTCACAACCACTGGGCCGTATTCTGATGACATAATAAATTAAACTCTATTTTTATTTCTGATTTGGTGTGCCGAGAGAATTCTTACCCTGTGCTCTGGACCTATAGAAAGAGAACCCCAAGGACCACCAGCACTTATTGGAAGCCACTCTCATTCCCTTCAGAAGCAGGGCCCAGGCCATGCCCCACTGGACAGCTCCCTAAGCCACAGGGGTTCTTATGGAAAGAGCTTTGGAATTCCAGGCTTCATCCTGAAAAGGTCAGCGTGAGCCTGTTACACTCAAAGATGTTCCTCCTGTCCAGAAAGAAGATGCAGTGAACTTTAGTGGAGCCTGCTCTGCTAGGAAGTTTTTGAAGTATTTGTGATCCAGCCTTTAGGAAGAAGCACTTGTGTAACAGTTTCTTTAAGCCAATAAGTACTATGTCCTTAGCACTAAAAAGATTAAAAAGATCAAACACCTCTGAGAAATGAATGTGGGCTCCTTAAAAAGTAGTTCCTCTTTTTTCTTTAATATACTTTCCTTTTTTCCTCTTCTAAGAAGATCCAGTTTTACTTTTTTTTTTGGATCTTAGTTTAGCCAGCTACCTCATTCCCTTTCATTATTGCCACCCCCAAAGTGCTTATGAATGAGACCCATGACATCAATTTCCCTCTTAAAACCTCTTCAGCTCCTCCCTATGATGATCTAACTTGTCCTGTCATTTGTACATCATTAAAACAGATTGTCCCACCCTAGTCTTCTGTAAATAGAGGCCACATGGCTGGCACCCTGCAAATATTCCATGAGTCAGACATGCCAAGGGATGAGCAAGACAGAAGTGAGAGCAGACCTTTTGGATGAGAAGATTCTCCCTAGTTCCAACCCTGTGGTCAGTTCCACCCCATGGGCATCTGAGCAATCTCAAACTCTACTCCATGTGGCACAAGCTTTAGAGTCGACAGGATGAGGAAGGAATCCTGGCCCTGCCTACTGGGACTTGGGGCAAGTTTCTTGGTCTCCCTGAACATCAGGTTCCTCACCTCTAAGATGGAGGACAATAACTCCATGTCTTATTCATGTGAGAACTGGAACAAAAGAATAAAAATACCTTATAAACCAAAAGTGCTTCCTAGCTCAAGAGGTATTTAGGGTTTTGTTTTGTGCAAAATATGTTCACTGGAATAGTTTCCCAACCATCCGGCTCCAAGGTGCTGTTAGTGCTGCTTCTGCCCAAAGGAGCATCCTTCTAGACGCCTTTCTTTTCCACCTGGAGGCTGACACAGTATGGTGGGGCAGCCAGACAAAGCCTGCCATGTGTGCCTGGCTGAGGGCTGAGGTGACCTCACAGCATCCTGCGATTCCCATCCATGGAGCAGGAGCAGGGCTCTGCCCAGGCACTGTGTCTTGAGTTCCCCTTCTCTTCTGGAGAGGATGGAGGTGATCCTCCGTAAGAGGGATGTTCTGTTAGGAAGATTGTCACTGCCCCAAAGTTGAGGGTCATCTTGCATTAGGCCCACAGAGGGAAGTGGCCCCAGAGGAGGTGACAGCCTCTTCGATTATGTTTGAAAACCAGGACATCCTGGTCAAATCCCTCAAAGCTGATGCAGAGCCCTGAGCAGCCTCCCCCTCGGGATGAATGTGTAAGACCAAATAAAGAAAGGCCAGGAGACTGCCGTCAGAAAGAACGAACTCCCCTTCCACAGCCCCTGGCCTCATGTGATCCCAGGCCGCGGCTGTAATGAGAGCTTCAGGGCGGCCACTGACAGTTCCTATGACGGACCAGAAGAGCTTGATGCTGATGGACTGTCTGATAAGAGCGCTCACTTGGGCCAACGGCCTCTGAATTGTGCATCTGCCCCTCAGGGAAACCCTGAGCTAGAGGACATGAAAAAAAAAAAAAAACAGAAAAGAAAAGAAAAAAGAGAGAGAGAGAGAAGGAGAAGAAAAAAAAGAAAAGGGCAAGTTGAAAGTCAAGGAGAAAAAGCCGAAAGAGGAAAATGAAGACCCAAAAAGAAAAATAAGAGAGGAAAGGATTTGGTGCCATGCTAAGACTTGGAAAGAAGAAAGACACTAAGAGTGGAAAGACTGAGCAGAAAAGTGCGCCACCGAAGCAAGGGACCCTGAGAGAGGAGGAGCTGGAGAAGATGAAGGAGGAGCGAGAACGGATTGGAGCAAAACATCAAGAGCTAAGAGAAAAGCAGGCAAGAGGTCTTCTCCATTGTGCTACTTGTACAATTGGATCAGTGCGTGATATGGATGATGATGAAATGGACCCCAATTACGCTAGGGGGAACCACTTTCGGGAATCGTGTGCCTCAGCAAATGTCTTTAGATCTCCATCTCCTCCTCGGCCTGGACCATTTGGTTACCCTAGAGATGGCCATCCACTGTCTCCAGAGAGAGACCACTTAGAGGGTCTCTACGCCAAGGTCAACAAGCCATATCTCTACCAACTCCAGTTGACGGTGGTCGCCCTGAGAGAGGAAGCACCAACCGCATCCAGAAGCTATGAAAGGAGTATTATCAAGCTCGCAGGGAGGGCTTCCCTTTATATGAAGACGATAAAGGAAGAATGAGGCCTTCTGATTATGATCTTCACTGGGTGTCTGCAAAGAGTCCAGGTGGGAATGCACCCAACCTCCACTTTGAGGGGATGGAGAGACAGTATGCATCTATACCCAGGGGAGGATCAGCAGACCCTGTGGACTATCTGACAGCAATGCCTCGAGGGCTCTACAAGGAAAGGGAGCTTCCATATTACCCAGGGGCTCATCCTGTACACGCTCCCACAGGGGGCTATGCCTGCCCTCCAGATCTGAGGGTGACAGACCTCCGGTATCCTCAGTACTACCCACCCCCACCAGTCCCCCACCACAAAAGACCCTTCTGACAAGACATTCTGCCTTCTCCTTCTCAGCACCGAGGAGTACTAGCCTATCAGGAAATGGGCAGAGCAGGGCCCCTAGGGGGCAGCCCCAACTGCCACCCCTACTGAACCAAGGATCCCCAGCAGAAGAACCCCATGACTGCAGCCATATAGCTGAACATCACCAAGACCACCCTCACCCTGCAAGGAAGAGGTCTAAAATCACGTTGCATTTCCTACACCTCAAGGCCTTCTGCTTGTTAGGAATTCTCCATGGTACAGATTGGCTTTTTCTCACTGAGGTTGCATCACTTGATGGCTAATCAGAGAGGAAAAGAAGGAACAGGAGGTAGATTCAGAAGGAAGAGGAAGAATAGGATCATAAAATACAGTACTTCCTGATACTTGAAAGTCTTCCAGAATTGGTCAAGCCAGTAAGAGTGGCAACTGAACAACAACTAAAGATGGAGATAAATCATGTGGTGCCTCCCTGGCTAGATAACCTGTGCTCATGTGTCCCTGCTGGCCATAGAGCTGCCAGTGCAGAGCAGTCTCTGCTAGGCAGTATCACCATTCCACGGCTCAGCTGCAGCCCCCTTGGTGGAGCTGTCAAGACAGCAGAGTGGGCCACTGTGTCACTCTTCCAAGGTAGCCCACCTTTACACTGCAAAGCATATTCCTTTTCCTACTTTTACTTAGCCCACACTCACTCTCCCACCTTCAATAAAACTTTGCTGTCATCAAAAATAAAGAAATTTAAAAACCCTGCAGAATGACAGAGTAGAGAGCCTGAAGACCTGGGCATCTTATTAAGTACAGTTTTGTCCCTGAGAAAAAAGCAACAGCAAACACAACTAGTGACTTGCATAAAATTTTTTTATACTCAGAGGAAGACTGTATTTCTTTATTTATAGTCTCTCTCAGGTTCCTGATTCCACTCATTTGATGTCAACATTTCAGTTGTTTCCTTGCTTTTTTTGATATAAAAGTCAGTGAAAAAGTGAATGCAGTATTAGTGTCCTGTAGAATGTGCAGACCTACTCAGAGCCCCCAGAAGGAATCTATCCCACGGACCACAGTGATCTGGTGAAGGTGTGTGACACTCCTGTGGTCCTCACTTTCCTTCCTCCCACATCCCAGGCATGAGAGCTTGGAGACAGCTCGTTCCAGGGTCATCCCCAAATCTCTTGCCTATAATTATTTCAATTGAGGCCTCTGTTTTAAGACTCCTACTTGAGAACTAAAGTGTTCTTGTGATAAAAAGGCCTGCTGGTAAGGTTGCACAGGAAGCAAGGCTCTAGGGTTGCTAGACTCAGTTCTGGACTCAGTGCCAAACCGTGCCCGTCTGCACCTGGGGACAGTGAGGAGTTCACTGTGACCTTTGGAAACTGATCACCAGCATGGAGTAGATGGAAGTGAGTGATTGTGTGAGTGAACGTGTGTACAGAAATGATGACTACTAATATGAAAAATAGAAATATGTTCTGGAAAGTTTGATGAGGAAAGGGAAGAAGCAACATAGGATTAAATCAGTCTGCATCTGCTATATTTTATTAACAAAACTCAGGGCAAGGACAAAATGTCTACCTGAGAAAGGAAGGTCTTACGGCTTGGAAAAACTGAAACCCCAGCTTCTAAACTCTTGAGTAGAGCAAATCCATCCCAATTTTTTTTGAGCTTTGCAGCTGTTTTCTATGGAAGCAGAACATCTAAAACTTACAGACTGATCTAAATGAAAACACAAGCAAAAGACTAAGAAATAACAAGGCCTGGGAGCAGCAGTTTGCATGGCTCAGCAACTGTGAAAATACTTCAAGCCTTTTCACATTCCTTCTTCCCCTCTTCATTCCCTCCCCCCAAATGTCTAAAGTTCATTTTAGACATATTTTGTCTGAGAGTAGGATAATTCTAACTGGAAGGATTTAATAAATTGTAATATTGAATACAAAAAAAAAAAAAAGAAAAAAGAAAAGGCCAGGACCAGAGATTTAGCTCAGTGGTTCCACCACCTGCCTTGCAAGCACAAGGACCCAAGTTTGATCCCCGGTACCAAAAATGAAAAGAAAAGGCCACAGGAAGGGAGGTGGAGTATAGGGGTAGATCATGAGGCTACACAGCTCCAGGGTTTCAGTTTATGTCCCTTCAGGACAATACAGGGCCCACGCTCTCACCTTCTTTGTAGACATGGTTATGACCATGAATGTGTTTCTTCATTAGAAATGTTTCTTGGGCTCTCATGGCCTTCCCCTGGCTGAGGTGAAATGGCCTTACTTGGGGTGGCTCTAAGCAGTTCACTCTGCAATTCAGATTCCCTCAGGAGGCTGTCAGAATTGGAACTGTCTTAAAAATAAAGACTATCTGGGATGTCTCCTCAGCCTGTACCTTCCCTCAAACCCAGGAGAGACCCCTGGCTCAGCTAGTATTCAGATATTCCGCCCAAAGTGCTGGTCCTTTTAGTTAGTCCCTTCTGGGCATCTTAGAAGGTTAAACCTGTGTTATGGCTGTGTCTAAATGTCCCCCCAAACTTCATGCAATCATAGGTGGGGCTTTACGGAGGTGGCTGGATCTAGGGTGTGTGCTGCTGGGATCAAGGAAGCAATACTAGGATTAAGGGTGTGAGTGCAAGCTGCCCTAAGGGTGGGTAGCTTGGATAAGGTATAAGGGACAGAAAGAGAGTCAGTTGTATATTACTGCTGCTGCTTGTCTTCTGCTCTGCGATGCCCCTCTGCCATGCCACCCTGCCTTGGAGCCAGCCAATTATGAACTAAAACCTCTACAAAGTGTGAGCCAAATAAACCTTTCCTCACTTAACTTGTAGGTGTTGGGTATTTTGTTTCAGCAATGAGAAAAGTAACCAAGACAGCCCGGGTGCCATGTTCTGGAATATGCAGGGACCCTAGTAAAAACTATTATTATACAAAACAGTAATAACTGCTTAACTCCCTATCTAGCACTTCCCATGTGCCAGATTCTTCCTAAGCATTTATATAGATAAACTCATTAAATCCTCACAATTACATGATATAGGTGCTATTCTTATTTCAATTTTGTTTTGTTTTTGTTTTTACTTTTCATTTTATTTTAAAAGCAAAGAAAGCCAGTCTGCCCTAAAGGAGAAAACAAAATGGCAACTTGTTGACTGAAGGAGAGAAAAGCAAGTAAGCCACCTGGGAAATCTAAAATCATGGCTGTGGTTCTTGACTTTCCAACGTGATGCTGCTTCTTTGGGGGTTCAAACGTACCCCTTTCCGGGAAACTCATAAGATGCCTTCATGTCCTCTCAGCATCCCCCTCACTTAAGTTATCTTGGCACACTCAGGTTCACACGCTCAGGCTCATTTGTTCACCGCTGACTAAATCAAAGGATGTCATTTATTTTGGTAAAAAGAAGGGAAAATGATTTATTCAAAGCTAGTTCCAAGGAGATGGATGAGCCCATTTGCCTCAAATCACCACTTCACTCTATACAGGTGGGTAAGGGTCTTTTATAGCAAGGAACAGAGGACAGGGGGAACAGAGAGATAGTGCAGTTATCCACACTTGCTTTATTATTTCCAGCCATCTTCAAATCATTGAGCCATTTACTGTGGAAAGGAAAGTGGGCTCCTGCCTCCTAGGGCCAGCCTCTGCATATTCTGTTCATTTATCTGGGTCAAGGAGAAGTAGGGATGGCCATTTATAGCCTAGCCCTGAAAGTTTGGAAGTTCGGAGAAGCCACTTATCTCTAAAGGAAAAAAAAAATCTAACTTTTAAAGTTCCATTTAGCTGGACATGGTAGTGCATGCCTGTGATCCCAGCGCTGAAGAGGCTGAGGCAGGAGGATAACCATGAGTTCGAAGCCAGCCTGAACTACATAGAGAGTTCAAAGCCAATCTGAACTACATAACGAGACTCTGCCTCAAAATAAAGAAAGACAGTTAGTTCCATTTTTACAGTGCTGGGTATACTCTTGCATTTGCTGGGAACCATAGCACTAGATTAGATTTTTTTCATAAAGGTACATAAACATGGGTGTCTCAAACCCACATTTATTCTTTAGAATATTTCTATGGATGGGGTGTTAATTTTAATTTTATGAGTTTTATTAAACAATTAGTGCTTAATAGGAAAAAATTACAAAAATAAAGTATTGCATTTTTAGTATTTATTGTTTATTTTTAAAAGCATCAAAATTTTCAACATCTACTGGTTTTCAGTTGAAAACCCATTGGTTTTAGGATTCAAAGTCTAAAAAAGAAAATCAGTGGTAAAAACCTATGTGAACTACAATGAAAATACCAATAGAACTCTACAACAAAAATAATCTTTGCTTCAATTGTCACACCCAAGACAATCTTCACACATGAAAATTGCATGTTCCATACACAAGTATCACTTACACTAATAGCACGTATGTTTTGTTTTCTTGTCCATTCTCATAGGGCACAGTTGATATCTTTTTTGTTTTCTTGTTGTCAACGTAGGTCTTTGGGATTCTGTGCCTGCCTGTTCAACTGTCAGTTCACCAATGTGCTCCCCAATTTTTTGATGTAATTCCCTGGGTGGAAACATTTTGCTTTTCCTCTGCTATAAATGATTTCTTATGAGTTCCAGTCCCAATCCTCTAAGAAAATTTCCCCATGGTATTTTGTACTTGTTATTTTCTTTGTAAACTATCAAACTATTTATGCCACACATGCTTAGGATTGAGGAAAACAAAACCATTGGCCAACGCGTTATGTTTTCAGTGACATCTTAGTCTGCCTTTGGATTTGTTGTAGAAAAGTTTCCATCTCAGGCTTTTATTTTGTCAAGGTTTCTGTATCAATATTTCCATTATGATGCAATGTTGACATCAGCAGGACCAGTTTGTTTTTCTTTGCCATATACAAGTCCGATGTAAGTCTTTCTGAAATCCAAAGATTGTATTATACAATCCTCTGTTTTGAAATTACAACATTTCATTTGGAATTTCTGCTTTGTTCCTGTTTACAGTTCCTACACTGGTCAACTTGTGCTCTATTAACAAATAAAATATCAATTGGAAACTGGTAAACCAATTGTCAAATATCACATTCTGATTAGTTTGGGAGATGGGAGCTACAAGTCTGTTTGCAGCATCATTTGGTTTATTACTATATGAATAAGGACCTGGTAGCTGAGTTCCAGGATAAATTTCTAAATCGAAAACATAAGTCTTCATACTTACAAGGGCATACATATTTATTCCATATTTTTAAGGTTTCTTTGGCATGTACTCCCTAAAGCTACAGCAGCCATGAAATGCTGCAAGATGTTCATCAGTAGTCGTGTATTCAGATGGTGTATAAATTGCTTGGCAATCACTCACAAATCTGTCAAACAATGAATGGATAGCAGCCAGATTATCGATTCTTTTTCTTTCATGGTGGGTGGTTTTGTCATCAAACCTCAGGCTGTTGTGAAGGGAACCAAATCTCCTCAGTGTCATTGTTATTATACAAACCTCCAGCCCACACCCATTGCTTTTCTATAAGTTATTTACATTCTTGTGATTACCATGAGAAAGCCCTAAGTACAGCAGAACTAGGAATGTTTTTAGTCCAGCTAGTGAGGTGTCGTAATAAATACATTTCTCAATATAGCTCTTGGTGTATACAGAATGTTTTACTTGTATTTCAGCCTTTGTGTATATCACAACATTTTGTAGCATTTCATCTGTTATAATTTCCAACATGGAATGCCAGTGCTGGCATTCTGTCCAATAGGTTTCACCCCTGCCAAGGTCCTCACTATATGCACTCACATTGTGGCTTTCTTCGTTATCTGAATCAAGGAGGTTTGCACTCCCAAGTCTGTATCCGTCAATTCTTGCTCCATTTCCCCATCACAGCAACTTTGGCTTAATTGGCCAAAATCAAAGTTATCATCATCATCATCATCATCATCCACCCATACCACTCTTCTGTTATGAAAATCTATTTTACCATAATGGATCATCTTCATCATCCATGCATGAGTAATCTGATGATTCACTTTTGACTTCCTCCAAAATTTGCAAGCTGGTTTTTCATGTGCCATTTTACTGAATTGGGCTACTTCTACCAGAAAAATGAAAAGAAAACTTTAAAAAAAATCCTGGAGTGGTGTGGATATGTTATATCCTGTGTAACGCTCAGGTAAACATATGCAAAACTTGTTAGGCAGAGCATAATGTGGGTAAAAATCCCAGTTTGACACTTGCACAGTTGCACACACCTTTCTGTTCCTGTACCAAGTGGGTAAACACAAAGATTGCTTCCTCTATTCCTCAGGGAAAGGTACTGAGATCCACAGCCAGCTACTATTATGCTAAAGTAAAATTTTACAGTAGAAAAGTAAGGGATGGGTATGTGAAATCCAGTGTTATTATGCTCCTTGGTTCATATAGATAGTACAACTAGGGCTGTGAGGCCACTCCTCTGCACTCATCTCAACCTGGGCAATGCCCCAGGGTCAACCTTCCAACCTTTGTCCTAAGGCTTACTACTGGGAGGCAAAGATAAGAAAAAAACAAAAAAGACCTCTCAGTCAGCCCTGAAAAATTGTGAAATCTCTAACTAGGATGCATGTGTACCAGACCTGTGGGGATGACCTGCAATAGTCTTTCTTTACTTGGAGTTCTTTGAAGTCTCATGCATATGGACTGCATCTCACATATCCAATTATAACAGAGTGATTTATGGGAAAAGACATGTGCAATAGATATAGCTGACATGACTCAGGACTCTGTCAATCACATTGTCAGTCATGTTCTGGAAGATGCAATGGGAGCTGCCTTAGACCTTTAAATGGGAGCTGTCTTAGAATTTTAAATTTTCTTTTAAATCCAGTGCCCCCAAGAGATTGTGCCATTTTCCTTTCCCTGATGAGAGGCACTCATTCTAAACATACTATCACCTGATTAAACTTTGCTGGTGTTTCTTTCACATACATGCCACATCCAATTTTCTGTTCATCACACACAAGAACCTAGAAATCTATCTTGGACTTTATCCCCCACAGTAACACATTGGGTCAATGGGCTGTGGTCAGAAATGATGTGTCACATTTGTAAATAGTTTCTCTGGTGTGAAAAACTAAAAGTGTAAATAAGGATCAAAATGTATAATTGATACTGTGAAATAGGAAGAAAAGGTCTAAAGGAGTAGGGGAAATGGGAGGGGTAGGGGAAAGGAAAGAAGGGAAAAGAAAAAAATGAGAAAAGGAAAAAAATGGAAACAAAGTCTTTGTAAATAGGGAAGAGTGGAGGGAGTGGAGGGATTGAAAGGAGGGCAGGGGAATGGGGAAAAAAGAGGAATCAAGATACACCATGTAAAGGTACAAGAGCCCAGTGAATGTAACTGTACTGTATACCTAAAATGTACCAATAAGGTTAATGGAAAAAAATTTCTAAATAAATTTTAAAAAAAGAAATGATATGTCAATAATGAGCTGAGGCATCTAAGAGCCAGTGTGCAACCCTTCAGCTTCATTTCTCAGGATTGGAGTGACTGAGAAAAACATCTTTTAAATGGTGGAGCTCTAAGTCAGCAGAGCCTCCATGAGTTTGGGTTCTCTGGTATTACGACTGAATATCCATGTTCTACCAAACAGCTTCTGTTGAAATCCTAACTCCCACTGCAATGGTATTAGGAGGTGGGGCCTGTAGGGGGTGATGGTCTGAGGGTGGAACCCTCATTAAGGGACTGGTCCTTGTCTTTGTCAGCTTTGTGCTGTTATTCACAGATACCACAGACTGGGTAATTTATAAGGAACAGGAAATGTATTTCCCCACAGTTCTGGTGGCCAAGGTGTTGGCATCTGGAGGAGGCCTTCATGATGCATCACTCCACGGCAAAAGGCAGAAAGGCCAGAGAGCTTGTGTGCATGCCAGAAAGCAAAAAGAGAAGAGGTTGAATTCATCCTTTTTATCAGGACAACCCCCCGCCCCCCGCAATTCCTGCAATAACAACTTTCACGATAACCGACCCACTCTCATGATAACAGCATTAATCCACTCATGAGGGCAGGGACCTCATACTAATCATCTCTTAAAGATCCCAGTTTTTAGTAGTATTGCAGTGGCAATTAAATTTCACCAGGGGTTTTATAAGGGACATTCAAACCACACCAAGACCCTTTGTTTACTATCAGCCAGGAAGACAGGACATGTCACCAGGAGAGCATGAAGCAATAATTCACAGTAGTGTTTGACACAACCCTGCCATGATCATGAGATAGTCAGAACAGCCATGGGTGTTCAGCAGCCTGTCTCATAATTCTTTCCACATCTGCCTTCCCTAGTTGGTGTGTGGGGTGAAGAGTGGACATAGACAGTTCAATTCTTGTTTATCTTTGGCTTGACCTGAAAAAGTGTGAATAAATTTTTGTTGAATGAATAGTTGTTGGACACAGAGTCACTATGATTCTAAGAGGCAGAACTTGTGCTGCTCTGAAAGATGACAAGATTTGAATGAGCCAAGAGACTCAGGTAATCCCAGAGGAAGATAGGGGAAAGGGGAGCTTGAGCAAAAGCCTGAATTTGGACTGTTCCCAGGGGTAGCTGAGCAGGCAGCCCTGACAGAAATGTTCTCCCTCAGCTGTCACTACCCAGCCAAGAATTTCTAAGCACCTTTCTTCTATGGCCCTCCAGGGTGACCCTGGGCTGCCCAGCTGCTGGCCCCCACCCTCAGGATGGGGGCCACAGGGCCTCCCAGGCCCACCCAGAACCCCTAGCAATGATAGCTCCACCAAGCAGGCCTCATTACATGGAGGCCTTCATGATGTGGCTGTTTTGTTTTGCTTGCATTTTTCCTCTTTGAAAATAAGCTGAGAACTTTTTTAAACAAGATTACAAGTTGGGTTGGTGGTGAAAGTCTGCACTTGGCAGAAAGCACCTTCAGGGAGGAGTGTGCACATTTGCAAGTCCTTTTGTTTTGAAAATGGCTTTCTCTTTGCCAAAAAAGAAAAGAAAAGAAAGAAAAGTTGACAAGAAGGAGCAGAATCAGTTCAGTCTTTATGAGGCTACCTGAGATTCCTTGGCTGGTCATCATAGCTGCCAAGTGTTTCCTACCTACACACAACTCAGTAAGACCCCCAGGTTCATAAATTCCTAGAAGACTTAGAAGATTTTATTTGGTATTCCTAAACCCAAGCAAAACAGTGCTTCAACAAGCCACTTAACACAGAGCCTGGAACAAGATGGACTAATAAAATGGGATGGATGGGTGGATGGATGGGTGGATGGATGGGTGGATGGATGGATGGATGGATGGATGGATGGATGGATGGATGGATGGGTGAATAGATAGCCGAATGAATTGCTGGGTGGGTGGGTGGATAGATGTGAGTTAGATAGGAAAATTAAAGATAGAAAGGAAGCAAGGAAAGTTGTAATATTAAAATTATACTTTTTAAGAAAAACTGCAGCTTTAGGACATAAATTATTCAAGCTTGTTTTCCCTTTCAGGAAAATTTCCTAAAAGACTTAAAGACAATAAGACTGTAAACTGGGCCGTGGACCTGTGGCTGTCACCTGTAAATTGTCGCTCCCTCCTACCACCTGCCAACCTTGGAAAGCTCACTATTAGAGATCAGCATATCTCAGTTTCAAACACATGTAAATGGTTTGCATTTTAATATAGCCCACTAGATGGACAAAACCTGACAGACACTAGAATACACATCTTAGATACCACATCTTAGAGACACTACACAACCCCTGAAAATCAGCCATCTCAAGGTCACAGATGCCTTTCCCTCTGGAGGGTCCACACTCATCTCTTTGAATGTGTATTTTTAAAATTCTGCTTCATAAATCTCTTTATGCGTCTTACTGATGCATCCTGAATTTTTTTTTTTCTGTAATGGGAGTCAGTGAACCTACAACTTGCCTCATGGGCAGGGTGAGTCAAGGTTTCCATCTCTGTTTTGGGGGGCCTCTTTGATCCTGTCTAGTGGCAGATGGGTTGGGGAGGAGAAAGTGTATCCTATTTAGTATACCTGAGGGAACGTAGATTGCCAGGACTTTTAATACTCACAATAATAGGGTGGCAGAGGTGACAGGACTAATGGCATATCTGCTACAATAGCAACACAGTCCACCCCAAATCCATCCACACGAGAGACGAGGAACTACCTGGAAAGGATTTCATTCCAAGAGAAGAGAGAATTAGAAACACAAGCTTGATCCTGTAATAAAACCCTGGTAGCAGTGGGGCAAAGATGGTTGTGTAATACTGAACATGAATTTGTGTCCAGGTCAGCCCCTGGTGACAAGCAGATAGAGGACACAGTAACACCCAGAAGAAGCCATTTTTCTTTGGTAACTGACACAGTTTCAAGGGAGAGTTCCATGCCGCCTAGCAAGATTTAGAAACTTTAATGACAGATAACCCTAAGTGCATTGGATTCAAATCATAGTCCTCGTATTAACTAGTTTTCTTTTTTGTTTTTCAATATTTTGTATTGAAAACTACGTACCATAAAATTCATTTTTTAAAAGTGTAAAATTCAGTGGTTTGGAATATTTTTGAAAGTTGTGCAAATAGCACCACTACATAATTCCAGAATATTCTCATCACATTCCACACATATACACAGAACCCCCATATTCCTTAGGTAGTCATTTTCCATTCCCCTCTTTCAACCCCTGGCACCACTAATTTACTTTCTGTCTCTATGGATTTGCCTATTCTGGAAATTTCATATAAATAGATTCATATAATATTGGACTTTTTGGGGCTTCTTTCACTTAGCATAATGTGTTCAAGTTTCATCTATATTGTATTTTTCCTTTTTATGAGCAAACAGTATTCAATTGTATAGATATATCATATTTTGTTTACCCATTGATCAGTTGATGGATCTTTTGGCTAATATGAATAAAGCATTCATATACGACTTTCTGTGTTGACATATGTTTTCAGTTCTCTCGGGTATGTAACTTAGGAGTAGAATTGCTGAGTCACATAACTCTGTGTTTAGTTTTTAGAGAAACTGTCATCCAAAGCAGCTACCCCATTTTACATGCGAGTTTCAAAAAGCTTACCAACACTTACTCTCTTTTTGACTGTAGTCATCCTAATGGGTACAAAGTGACATCTGTGATTTTAATTTACATTTCCCTTATGACTAATGATATTGAGCATCTTTTCTTGTGCTTATTGGCCATCTGTGTATCTTCTCTGGAGAAATGTCTCTTCAAATCCTCTGCTCATTATTAATTGGTTGTCTATTTTTCAGTTGTACAGATTCTTTCTTTTTCTCACAGGCCAGGAATTGGACCCATGGCTTCACACATACTAGGCAGATACTCTACCACTGTGCTACATCCTCACCCCTGTAAAAAATTCTTTATGTATTCTTTTTTTTTTTTTTTTTGGTACCGAGGATCGAACTTGGGTCCTTGCGCTTTCAAGGCAGGCAGTGTAACCACGGAGCTAAATCCCCAGCCCTAGAATTCTTTATGTATTCTTGATGCTAGACTATTACCAGATATAGATTTGCAAATACTTTACCTATCCATGGGTTGTATTTTTACTTTCTTGATAGTATCCTTTGAAGCATAAAAAATTTTCATGAAGTCTAATTATCTAATTTTTCCTTAGTTGCTTGTGATTTTTAAAATGTTATATCCAGCCAGGGATTTACCTCAGTGGTGCCATGCCTGCCTTGCAAGCGCAAGGTCCTGAGTTCGACCCTTAGTACCGGGGGAAAAAATTAAAAATAAAATGTTATATCTGCAAGGCATGGTGGCACACACCTGTAATCTCAGAACTTAGGAGGCTGAGGCAGGAGGATTGCCATGAGTTCAAGGCCCACCTGGCCTACATAGTGAGTTCAAGGCCTGCCTGAAATATATGAGACCCTGTCCCAAACAAAACAAAAATGTTATATCTGAGAAACCATTATCTAATCCAAGCTCATGAATATTTATACTTAGGTTTTCATAGAATTTTAAAGCATTAAGTCTTATATTTGTCTTTTGGAGTTAATTTTTGTATATGGTATGAAACATGGGTCTAACTTCATTCTTTTACATGTGAATATCCAGTTTTCCCAGCATCACTTGTTGAAAAGTTTATTCTTTCCAAATTGAACTGACTTGGTGGCCTTGTCAAAAATTAGTTGACCATAATAAATATATGAGTTTATTCCTGAACTCTCAGTTTAATTCCAATGTTTTATGCATCTGTCTTATGCTACTACCATACATCCCGATTACTGTTGTCTTAGAGTAAGTTTGATATGAGTCCTCCAGCTTGTGCTTCACTTTCAACATTATTTTTTGCTGTCCTGAGTCCCTTGAATTTCCATATGAATCTTAGGGTCAGTTTATCATTTTTGCAAAAAGTGACATTCTGCAAAATCCTAGCTAGGAATTTGGTAAGGATTGCATTGAATATATAGATCTCTTTGGAAATATTTCCACCTAACAGTATTAAGTCTTTCAACCTATGAACACAGGACGTCTCCTTTCCATCTACTTAGATTGTTTATACTCTGGTTTGTCCTCAGATTGCATAGGTCTTTTGCCTTTTATTTAGCACTTTTTTTTCCCATTAAGTTTATTGGTACATTTTAGGTATACAATACAGTTACATTCATCATTGGGATCTTGTGCCTTTACATGATGCATCTTGGTTCTTATTTTTCCCCCTTCCCTTGCCCTCCCTTCACCCCCTCCTCCCCTCCCTAGTTACATAGGCTTTCTTTCCATTTTTTTCCTTTTCTCATATTTTTTTCCTTTCCCTTCTTTCCTTTCCCCTTCCCCTCCCACTTCCCCTACTCCTTTAGACATTTTCTTCCTATTTCACATTATCTATTATACATTTTGATCCTTATTTACACTTTTAGTTTTTCACACCAGAGAAACTATTCAGTATTTACACATTTATGTCCTATTTATTTCACTTAAGAGTATGGCCTTAATGTGCATCTACTTCTCTATAAATGTCTCTAGTTTCTCATTCTTTATTGCTGAGTAGTGCTCCATTTTATATAAAAAAAAAAAAAACCTTCTTTATCCAGTCTCCAGTTGATGGGCAATTGGGCTGTTTCCAATTTTAGCTATTACAAACTGTGCCACTATAAACATGGGTGCACATTAGAGCTTCTTTTTTAAACTTAGATCTTTTAAAAATTCTTTCACAAATGTTTTGTAGCTTTTAGTGTATAAGACTTATGCTCCTTTTTAAAATTTACTCCTAAGTATTTTTTTCTTTTTGATGCCATTGTATATGAAATCATTTTCTTTATTTCATTTTCAGATTATTCATTATTTGAACATGTAAATATAATTAGTTTATTTTTGTATGTTGATTTTGTATCCTATAACCTTGTTGAATTTATTCATTATTTTTAACAGGGAAAGTTAAAACACCATAATGCTCACAGTTCTTACTGAAATTCAGCCATTTTCCTTGACTAACTTTTCCCTGGATTTCTGAAACTCTTTGCTTAATTTTCAGAGTTTTGAAAGTGTTGAGTCTGACCATTTATGCCAGTGTTCTCAATACTCTTATGAAGAAGGAGTTGTGAATACCTTTATTCTACTATTTTCACTGATGTCATCACTCCCCCATTAGGAAGTTTTGTATGCTTCCAGTTCTTCAGTTGTAAAATGCACCTGTCTGCATAGTATTTTCCAGATAATTAATGAGATAACATGGCAAAGCACTTAACTCTGCCTGGCACTGCTAGGTACTTGGAAAGTTATCATCATCAGAGAAAGAAGGAAGTAGCAGTAAATATGTAGAACCCTAACCAAATGAGTTCATGAGCACACAGCAGTGCAGTCTTCAAAAGAGTGCCAGGCATGGTGGTGTATACCTGTACACTGGACTCTTGACTTATGGATTCAAATTGTTCACAAGGGCTGGTTGTCACTCAAGTTGTTTGTAACTCAAGACCATTTTTCCCATAAGAAATCATGGAAATACCCATAACACATTCAGAACCTCCCAAAACACCCCTTAACCTTTTCATAATAAAAAGGGTTGTATAATGTGCATAATTTACCAGAAACACGCATAGTTTTCCTAGTGTATTCACCATAAAGTTATAAAATATGCCTACTTTGCCAGAAACAACAATTTCATACTGTACTCACCATTCAAGTTGACATCTTTGGCTTGCAGGAAGGGAGGATGAAACGGAAGGTGGTTATTGTTGGGAAGGAGATTCCCCTCCATAAGAACATCAGGAATCTGGATCTCTGGTGTCCTTTCTCTCCTTGGGAGAGTCTGTAGCCCACTAGGACCTGCTTCTGACTCACTAGGTCTCAACCTTTTCAGAACTAAAACCTGGGGTAAGGTTGTTTGTTTCTGTCTTTTCTTTAACACTGTTCTGCAGTATGACATGACATTGTCATTAAGCAAGTGAATGCAATGATTGGCTTTTTCTCTGAGTGGGTCTTCTCTACAAATATTTGTAGCTCTGTCCATTTTTTCAGGATTTCCTTCATTTCAGAAGAAAAACTTTGCTGCACTGATTTTTGATACTCCCCACCTCTTCAGAAAGCTCCTCAGCTGCCATTCTCAGCCAGAAGTTGCTTTGCTGCAGCTCCTCCATAGACAGTTCCTGTGAGTGTTCCTCCAGCAGTTCCTCAACATCACCACTGTCTACCTGCGAGCCTGTGGACTCTGCTGTAGTGACAGTGTCATCAACCACAGGGTCAAATGAAGGCTCAGGCTCCTCTACACAGCCTTTAAAATCTCTCTCCTGTATGATTTTAGGGTGCACTTTCTTCTAGGCAGATCTCAGTGTCCTTAGAGAGACATTGCCCCAGGATTTCTCAATTAATCTGACAAAGAAAGACTGGCATTTGAGTCATAACTCAAGATTTTGGTTGTAAGTTAAAACTAAAATTCCAGTAACAACCTAAGTTGTTTGTATGTGAGGCTGATTATAACACAAGGAGGATTGCTGTGAGTTCAAGGCCAGCCTGAACTACATACTGAGACGCTGTCTCACAAAAAGTAAGAGAGCGAGAGAGAGCGAGAGAGAGAGAGAGAAGACAAGACTCAGATTATAACTGATCAGCCTTCCAGCCAGTTCCCAGTCTGAGCCAATATTCAATTCTTCATGCACCAAAATCTGTCTCTCCTTCTTGTCTCCCTGTCAAAATTAACTTTCCCTAAGTTGTAGTTCCTCAGGGGCTACTCTCTGGACACTGATGATGGTGGTGACGTGTTCATTACTAGTGTGCTACCTCTCCAGGTAACCGAGTGAAGTTCCCAAACCCACAGTCGTCTTGCACCTCAGCCAGTTTGAAGGAGGCAGTAAAGCCCATTCTTCTTGAGCCATACCAGTTCTACTGCTTTTATCTCAGACTAACTCTGGCTAGGAGGATTTTTGCAGTTTATAAATGGTTTGAAGAAGACTAAACCCAAAGACTACAAGGTCTGTGGTGTCAACAGAAGAGAGCAGCTAAATAATTGTCATAAACCTTACTATTTGTGCAGGAGCATACCCTGGCTCCACTGGGCTTCTGTGCACATCATCTCAGCCTTGGGGCAGTGCTAAGGGTTTTATGGCTAGCAGGACTTCCAAGACCCCAATCCCAATATGCCACCCGTGTCCCATATCTAGCTGGTGACAGTTCCTGACTTCACATCTGCTGTACCCTTTGCAGGAAATGACCACACACACACACACACACGCACATACTCACTTCATTCCCCATCTGTTCACACTTGGTCCTTCAAGGCCAAGTTCACATGACCTTCTAAGAGAAGACTTTCCCAGGGATCTTCTTTGCTAATGCTTTGCCTCTTAAATATATTCACCTATCCAGCAAATATTTGCTGAGCACCTGCTAGGTTTCAGGCAACATCTTAACCATTGGAAATAGAACAGTGAACTTCATCCTATGAACATAATTTTTAGTGCCAAAAGCCAGTAAGTAAACGGGTAAATATATAATATGCATGTCATGATATAAACTCTGAGAATGGAAGGGGAGATTATTATTTTAGGGAAACTTTTCTGAAAAGATAACTGAGCAAAACCTTAAAGGGATTAAGGCTGTGCAAATGTCAAGGATATTCTAGACATAGGGAATAGCAAATGGAAAGATCCTGAGCTGGGACCCAAGCATAGAGAGCAACAAGGAGGTCTGTGTGGCTGGATTGCAGTGAATAAGGGGGAGAGTAGCAGACACTGGGCCCATAGAGGCAGCTGACCCCAGACCAGGCTGGGCCTCATGGATCATAGTAAGGACTGGGGATTTTGTACCATGTAAGTTTGGAAGTCAATGGAAGATCTGAGCAGAGGAGCAACACACTCTGAATCTCACTTTGAAAGGATCCCTCTGGCTGTCACTTGAGAATATTCTGTGGAGGGCCAAGGATGGAATCAGACAGACCAGTTAGGAAGTGGTTGATAATTCAGACCTGATAAGATGGTAGCAAAGGTAGTGAGCGATAATCAGAGTCTGGATACACTCTAAAAGTTGAGCCAATCACATTTTCAGATGGATTGGATGTGAAATACAAGAAAAAGACAGGAATCAAAGATGACTTCAAGGCTTTGGCTATGAAATTGAAAACATGAAGTTGCCATTTACAGTGATGAGGAAGCCAGGTAGAGAGAGTGGAAAGGGTGCAGCCTGACCCCTGCCTCTGCCTCCCAGGCATGCTCCTCCCTCAGAGCACCAAGCTCCAGGTGCAGCATGACATCCCTCCAGTGGTGGTTTCTGAGCCATCTACTGGCTTCTGCAAGTTCTATCCTTTGGCTGTGGACTGGAGACACCTTGGTCATCTCCAGCTAAAATTCTCCTTCCTTTGTTCACATTGTTTGAATAGACTGAGAACCAAGAGTTTCTCCAGGTCCCAGTGCCGACCGGAGGCAGACCCCAAGCTGAGGTCCAGGCAGGCTCAATCAAGCAGGGAGGTGGGGATAGAGGAAAAGGCATTAGAGAAACATGGGGAATTTTGTTTGGGGCATACTCTGGGCCAGTTAACCACAATGTATGGGAATGGGGCCAGGCACAGTAGTTTTTTAAGTTTCTCAGTATCCAGCCAAGGGTGAAAGCCTCCACCTTAGATCAACAAATGCTTCTTCAGTGCCCCCTGATGTTTGCTGGTTCTCACTGTGCTTAGCAAGGGGTTAGGCACCACAGGAGGACATCAATATCCTTGTCCTTACAAACTAAGGTGAACCAGAGAGGGGTTGCAGAGCATTCTTCTCCTACTCAGAACCGAAATCAAATCAAACTCTCCAGGAAAATATAAGTCCACCCCGTCTCACTCCACACCTCTCCCCCACCAGTCCTGCTCTCACCAGTCCTGCTCTGAAGGCAAAGTTGAAGCTTTTTTTTTTTTGGTACCAGGGATTGAACTCACAACCTTGTGCTTGCAAGGCAGGTGTGGTGCCACTGAGCTAAATTCCTGGCCTAGTTGAAGCATTTTAAAAGACTTTTTAATATAATCTGGCCAAGCTCTGCCTTCTCAGTAGGGCCTGCTGGTGTGGGGAAGGTGGCAGACAGGTGAGGTTACAGGGCCCAAGTCTAGGACGTTTGAGGTTGATCCTTTCCAGCCTGGGCACTGGGCAAACCAGAGTGGTGGCCAGGAAGCAGAGGAGAAGAACAGATGGGGGATCCCCCAAGGCAGATTGACTCAGGAATGGGTCCAATTTCAATTCCAAAAACAGGAGGCAGAGATGTAGGATCCTGCTCCCCTCATTAAGCACATTGGCCAGCCAGTCTGCGTCCTGCAGACAGACAACCGTTCATCATTCAGAAGCCCACTGCAGTCCTGCGGGGCCTGTGCCCCTCCTCAAACCTCTCATTCCCTGAACCTTTATGGATACGACCCAAATAACTTAAGGAAAGATGAAATGAGAAACATTTGCTCCTTGAAAATTACTAACATCTGACCTGGCTGGCAAACTACAGCACAGGCTCTTTGTAACTAAGCAAAAAGGATCCCTGAGGAGCCTGGGTGTGGAGTGATGGCTGCTTCTTGTACGCCCACCTACCCACCTGCCTGTCCACGGGAGGTGGTGCGGACTGTGGCATGGGGACCTTGGGGTGGGCCTGGCATTGCTGGATGCAAACTAGAATAACCATGGCTATTTGCATACCACTCTGAGCCTCGGTTTCCCTGGAGGGTCAAGTCGAGGATATGGGCAGATGCAGACACACATGGGTGCTCCATTATGTCCTTTCTTCTGCTTCTTCTCACCTGTCCTTTGGGCCCACATTTGACCGATGTGGCTAAGGCTAAGTCAGTTCTCACTCCCACCCAGAGACCTCTTTTTGTGAGTTCAGAAAGACAAGAGCAAAAGAACCAACCTGTGGCAGAGGCCTGACCTCAGACAGGAGGCCCCAGCATGTAAGACAAGGTCTGGTTTCACCATCCAGTTAGGTGAATAAATGCCTTTCAAAGGTAGTGTGCAGTGAAGTGGTTGGCAGGAGCACCCACGGCTGGTCCCAGTGCTGCTTTGCCGTTGATGATGAGGTCTCAGAGACAACTGAAGACGTTGCAATTGACCCTTGCTTGTCCAAGTCAGCAACAACACATGGAATGGACAAGGTTGGCAATTCTGGGTCTGCCACATCCATAAGATGGGGCTACAGCCCCCTCTTCCTTCTGTGACGAGACCTTCCAGGGCGATGCTGATGCGGGAGAAGAAAGGAAGGAATTTGAGATTGCAGGGGCCCATCTCTTAGAGGAGGGCCTGTGGTGGATTAACTAATGGTCAATTTGGAATGCCCAGCTAAACTGAGTCAGCGTGATTTTGGGTATGGAAGACCCACCTGAGGATTGTTGCCAATGGCATAAAAAGAGAACTGGAGGGGAAGATCATTTGCTATTGATTTTCTTGGAGAAACTTGCCATGGCTGGTTTTCCTGATTGTGAACTTGGCTGTTCTTGTCAGAGGAGGAGCTCAGGGCCTCCCTGTTGATGGGAATGGCTGCTGTTCTCCTCAGGGGAGCTCTGATCTTTGCCTTGAGTGTTGCTTCCTGGCTCCAGTGCAGATTCCTCAGCCTGCTGGCACAAATCCACCCCACTGGCACAGATTTTCTAGCTTCCATCACTGGCCTTTGGGCCTTCCTGGGGCAGATCCTTGGTACAGACTTGCATGAGATATTGCTGTGGGCACTAGGCCTCTGGCTGGACTCGCAGAACACACTACCTTGGGCTCTAGGCCTTTAGTTGGACTTGTGCAGGACATTGCCATGGGTTCCAGGCCCCCCAGCTAGATTCTTTGGGTCTCTAGTGTGTGGACAGACCTCTTGCACTCCTCTGCATTTGACTTTTTAGGTGAATATTATAAAATAATCCTGTAAATTATGTATCCTGTATTAAATCCATTCCCTTGCTAACCCTGATTACAACAGGGCCTAGGAACATCGGTAGGGACTTTTTCAGTCATCTATGATGGCCCAACAAGCCTCCCCAAACTTAATGTCTTAAACCAGCTCCCATGGTTCTGTAGCTGCTAAGGCTCAGATGAGAAGTTTTTGACTGTTCTTCCTAAGTCTCTCATTGGGTTGCAGACAAAAGACACCTAGGGCTGGAGGCTCTTCTGGGGCCCAAGGGCAGCTGGCCTCTGTATTATTTCAAGGTGTCGGCTTCCCAAATGGCCTCTCTACATGATGTCTCCAGTGGACTTGCTGGTAGAGGAGCTGGGCTGCTTATGGGGACTCAAGGTTCCCCAAAGTATCCGGGTATAAGTTTTCTCAAGTCTTGGCTGGGAGCTGGCCTTCAGTGGCTTCTTCTACCTACTGTTGGTTAAGTAGTCATTAGCCAGATCAAAAGGAAAGGACTGAATTCCACTTCACCGTAAGAGAATGATAAAGAATCATGTCCATCTTTAATCCACACTATAAGGACCCAATTTGGAGCCTGTATGGGAGGAGGGACCTGCAGTCACATCTATAGCTGTGGCAGACCCTAGAACTACCACCCTTTGCTTCCCACAGAAGGCTGTGGAGGGATTTGAGGAGGCTGGGTCCACATTCATGTGGCTGTGAGGACTGTGCTGACCCAAAGCTGGAGATGGCCCTGGAAAATGGAGCTGAGGCCTAGAGCAAATGGTGACGCTATGGCTGGATCAGAAAAAGTCCCAGGTGAGGAGATGGAAGAGGACTAAAAGGCTTGTTTGTATTTTAAAGCTCCCATTACTAAGAGAGTCCTGAGGTCCCACAATTTGAAGTCTGCCCTACCCGCTGTGTCCTCTGCACTTACACATTGTGTGACCCACAATACTGAAATCACCTGTGTCCCATGAGAGACTCCAAATCCCCCAGTCTCCCCCTTGAGGCAGCCCTCCCATGAGCCCGGGCCTCATCCTCAGTAGCACATCCAGACAGACCTGTCCATTCCACCCCATCTCCTTGGCTGCACAGGCAGTGGGGCTGCTGCCTTCCAACCCACCCCTTTGTCAGAAGCCCCAACCTCCCAGATAAAAGGATGATATTAAGAACTCTCATTCCAAACCTGGACCTACACTCAGAAATGAAATCAAATGACATCCTCCAAAGGAGAACTAGAAGGCCCTTTCCCTCAACTTGGCAACTAACCCATGTCTTAGGCCTTGAGGGCTGAGTGTAGTTTCTAGATATCTTTATGGAAAAGTTCAAATGTGTGCAGGAGCAGAGAGATACGTAGATTTGCCAGGGCCCGTGGCAAATCTTGTTTCTGTCACCTCACTTCTCTCTCTTTACACCCATGCTCCAGATTATTCTGGAGCAAATCCCAGATGTCATTTCATTTCATCTGTAAATATTTCAGCATGTGGCTCTAGAAGAAAAGATTCCTCCTTTCACCTACAATACCAAAGGGCATAGATTCTTGAGCAATCTCATCTGAGTAAGCTCTGCCCAGAAAAGCCTCCAAAGACATGGCCCTTCTGTGGAATGTGGCAGAGATGAGAGGGCATTGGCTGGTCCTGAAGTGTTGGTCCCCTAGTTTGGGTTGCTCAGAAGAGCATGGTGAGGCCAGACACCACAGAAGAGTGAGAGAATCACAGAGAGACATCAGTGAAGGAGATTCCCAAAGCTGACTGGACTTGGAAAGCAGCCGCAGCACAGCTCTGTGCACTGAGTCTCCTTTTGTCAGAACCCATCAGAATCAAATCTTGTGACCTCACAGCTGTGGAGCTCCCGAAGGGAGAAAGTGTCTAGTCACTGTCACCCTGAGAACACAGCAATTCCATTAAAGAGCCCACCACAGCAAGGGTCATAGGGCCATCACCTCAGCTCCAGGGCTCCTGTACACTCAGCTTTGGCACTGCCCATAGTGCATCCTTCAGAAGCAAAACCAGAATCCTGGCTTTTCCACACATCTGGGCCATGTGGACCAGAAGAGGATGAAGATGTGAGGAAGATTAAAGGCTGTTTCCATTATGTACCATTTTGAAAATTACTTAGTGTAAGACCGAGGGCCTTACCAAACGCTCCAACGAGCTGACTGCAGCGAAGAACACCTGGGAAGGAACACACCAGACAAGTTGGAAAGTAAAACAGACCTTTATTAGTCTGGCCAGACGGCACTCCCAAAGCAAAGTAGCTTAGAGAGGCAACTGGCTCAGAGTCCAAGGCTGTTTTTATAGGGGGTCTCAGGGGAAGTTGGCAAGCAGAAAAACAAAAGCGGAGGAGAGAGATAAAACAGACCTTTTACAGATTGTCCTTAAGATAACATATTCAGATATGGAGTTGGGCAAGCGTGACAGAACACTACGCACACGACAGACCTTCCTGGCACAACAACAAGCACATCCCTGGAACTCGATGTCTACCTGGTGATCCGTAACAGAAGCAGACAAGTTGGGGCCCTATTACAAAGATGGAGTAACTGTTGTTCAGTCTTACACTTAGCTTGTGAATTCCTGAAAAACAATGTGCCTTATGCCTCTCTACATCTCTCTCAGTTTCTATACTAGGGTTTCTCAACCTCAGAACTATTGAATTTTAAACCAGATAGTTTTTTGTTGTAGTAAGCTATCACAAGCATTGTAGAATCCTCTCGATGCTTGTAGGACCCATTCTCCTTCAAGTATTGACAAGTAAAAATGTCTGAAGACATTTCCAAATGTCCCTTAGGAGGCCAAACCACCCTTGAGTTGGGGGCCACTGATCTACACCATAGTAAGAACTTTATTTGTATTTTTATGTATTTCTGTGATTTTTTTTCTATGTCTTCTGAAAAAGATGGTTACTTAGTGTGTGAGATTAACTAGAAATGAAAGAACAATTGGGAAGTTCTCTTTATGAACTTAAGTTTGTCTGTCATAAGTTTTAATAAAATTTGTCAGAAGTTTTGTAATCATAACTGTTTGTAAGACTTAAATATGTGTATTTAACTACAAGCAGCTCAATAAAATAAAAACTAAGCTATCAAAACAAATGATTGGGGTGGGCTAAGTAACAGGACTTTGTGTATAAAATATTTTTTCCTTTTTTTTCAAGTTTTTATATTTATAGTTATAAAAATAAGACACTGACGTGAGGTTAGAGACAAGAATAAGTCTACACCTTTAATCCTGGCATCAAAATATTAATCCCAGCACCAACACCTTTGATCCAGCCACCTCGGAAATGCCTCACCTATGAGCACATGAGGCTTTGGGGGAACATCTAGATACAAGCCACAATGCAAGGTGTGATAAGAAAAAAATACAGCAAGCGCTACTGCTGAGTGCCCTCCAATCCAAAGCAGTCTTGTAGAAACATTATAGTGTGTCCTCATTCACCTTATGCAGTGGATCTAGCACTGTGTGACTTCTGATTCTCCCCCAAAGTCAAAATTACCATGAAAAGTAAACATTTCAAATTGATTCAGGACTTCAAGGCAACCATAAAGCAACTAAAGGCACTCCCTCAGAAAATGACCAGAATACTGTGTGTTTGACACAAGAAGTATTTTGAGGAGGATTAATGGCTGTGTGCTTTAACTGTAATGATTTTTTAAAATTTAAACATTTACCTTATTTTTCACTCACACTTTATACATACGATAATTTTTAAATGGACTCTCTGAAAATTCAGGTCTCAGTTTTATTGGTCTTATCTAGAAATTCTATTCACTTTTTTATTTCCTTTTTGCCCCCTTTCCTTTCTTTCTTTTTGTTTTTTTTTGGGGGGGGTACCGGGGATCAAACTTGGGTCCTTGCGCTTGCGAGGCAGGCGGCAGAACCACTGAGCTAAATCCCCGGCCCTCTTTTTTTTTTTTTTAAGAGACAAAACACCTTTCAGGATGCCCACAGTGCACCACAAGCCATGATGTCTGGAGAATATTTACACTGAGCCAAACATTTGAAATTCCTGGAGCTAAGGGTCTTGTGTTCTTTCACTCCCACTGACAATTGTAGCTGTTGGGATTTTCCTCCCCTCTCCACTTGGAAGTTAATACGTCTTCCTTGAACTCATAAACGCTAAGGCCAGGGAAGGTCCTAAGATTAAGGAGCATCAGGAGAAAGGCTAGCTGGCCTGAGTTGCTGTAGAAATGCTCATTGTGGTTCCGGGCTCTGGGAGGTCACACTGGTAATGCTGTGGAGGCCACTGAGCTGGCTGAGAGTTGAGCCCCACTGATTCACAGCTATAGTGAAAGGGGTCTTCACAAATAAATTGCCACTTTAGAAAGTGGAGTGACAAGTGGCCTGATGAAGATGGGGAGTGTCTGTGGCCCCCAGGGGGTCCACAGGAAGTGGAGGCTGGGTCAGGGAGGCTGACCTGCCTCCCCACACTATACCTGAGACCCAACTTCCTTCCAGACAAAAAGAGGCCAGAGGGCCTCTCTAAGTCCCTGGGCCCAGGGCTGCCTGTCCCCACGGCCAGGTCAGGGGGAGGATAGCAAGAGTGCTCTTCCCAGCAGCTCGTCCAGGCCTCTCCCACGTTGTCAGCCTGCATGGAGGCTTCAGCCTAGGAAGAGAAGAAAAGCCTCTTGTCACAGGCTGAGTTGCAGCAGGAATCTCCTTAAAATGGACGATGGAAATTTTAACCTTTTCTGCTTCCTGAGCAGGACTGTGAAAAGGGAGGTTGTTCTGAAGGATGGGGGCTCTGGGGCACACTCTGTGCTTTGGGGCCATGATGTGCCGGTGACCACAGTGCTCAGGGCAGGGGGTTGGAAAGCCCTGACCCTTCCGCACAGGGGAGGCATTCAGTGCCCCGGGTTCCCACAGTATAGTACTGGCTGATCAGCAGCACCTCGTGTACCCCAGCTGGGCTGGAGCTGTCCCTCTCCCACGGTGGCAAACAAGGATGGCCTTGGGAGGGCCACCCAGACTGTATGGTACACCCAGCCTGCTGGGCCCCTCATTCCATTGCTGCCTCAGGGGCCTTGGGGACTTAAACAGAAGCCGTGTCTGCTAACAGTGGGACTTTGTTTTGTGGACTGGGCTGTGCTTTTTCCTCCTCTCCCTTCACAGAGGGCCAGGACTACTGAGCCGTGTTTATGTTATTGTTATTTCCAGCTTGGCAAAAATATAAATGTGAGAGTTCATGCTGACAGGAAATAAATGGTGCTTTCTCTCTGGACAGCTATGGCCATCACTCCCTGCTCAGACCCAAGAGGACAGCTCCCCTCAGAGGGGGTGAGGGGCAGAAGCTGGGCACACATAGCTCTCCTCTCTCTGAAGGACCCAGGAGGCTCTGTGCCACATGCACACAGAGTCAGAAGTCACACACTCACACACACACAAACACACATGTGCACGCGAGCACACACGCGTGCACCCACCAAGGTCTCGACTCTGAAGCACCCAGAGACTCTGCAGTAGCACCCAGGGTCTCCTGCTGGACCTGTCATCCATCCCCAGTCCATAACCCTTCCCCACATGAAGAGTCATTCTGGTCCTAGACCTTTCACAGTAGCCCCCTTAGTCTTCAGAACAACAAATCCATCCGTCCCATCCATCTCTCTACCGAAATACAGTGGTGCCTCAGTTTAAAAACTTAATTCGTTTCACATCTTTGAGGAAGACAGTCATGTCTGTGTTTGAGTGAGGAGGATGGCTGTGGTTGTGTTTGTCACCCGATGTGGTGTTTGCAAACAGAAGCAAAATTTTACCAAATTGTTTGCAAACAAGAACATTTGTGAATTGAGGTATTACTGTATAGTGATGGCCAGGCTCTCGAATCAGAAAAGTAGGTGTTACAGATGTGTGAGTGAGGAGTGAGGAGGTACTGGGAAAGACAGCAAGTAAACTCCTAATTACAAGAGAGACTGATAAGTAGAAACCACAAAAATAACAACCACTAATGATTAAGAACATGTTCAAATGGGAAGGGGAACAAGGGAGGAGGAAGGGAAGAAAGGGAAAAAGGATTTTAAAAAAGAGAGAATGGAAGGGAAATAATGGAAACAAAGCTTTTGTAAATAGGAAAAGGAAGAAGGGTTAAAAGGAGGGAGGGGAATGGGGAAAAAATAATTAAGACATATATACAGGTACAAATTCCCTATGATGAATCCAATCATTATGTATGGCAAATATGTATTCGTAAAAATAAATTTTAAAAAAGAATTGGTAGCCTGCTGGGCATCTAAAAGCTTACTTAATCCTCCCAATTCTGGACAAGGTGACTCACACCATCCCAATTGTACAGTGAGGGGTAAGTAACTTGGCCCAGGCCTATAGCTGGTAAATGGTAGATCTGAGGTGACTGCTTCCCAGAGGCAGCCCTCAGTTTTGGAGGGCTGGACAGAGGAGACCTTGAAGCCCTTCTGGGGGCTGAAGTGGTTTGCAGAGCCCTGGCTGGTCCTCCAAGATCAAAAGCTAGTCCTGCCATGAGTTAAGCTGCACTTAGGGAGAGGTAAACCCTGCTGATTCCCATTCCTACCCTTCACTGGCTAATCTCACAGATGTCCTCTAGCACCATTCTGCTGAAAAAAGAGCCAAGGATCTGGTGAGTCCATGTCTGGGTGCCACGAACGACAAGTCTAACCTGGTGCTTCAAGAAATAACTCAGGCAGCATTACCAGTGTAGGGACAGCCAGTGCCCAAGGCCCAGGAAGTAGCTTGGAGGTCAAACAGTCTAACCATGGATCATCCCACTAGTGCATAAAGTTGACCAAGCCATTTGCAGTGATGAAATGGGGTGCTGGGGTGAGGGTAACACCAGGTTTCCAACCTGTTGAGTGGTTTCCTGTGAACACACAGGGAACACAGGCAGGGAGCATACACAGTCAGTGAAGGTGATGGTTGGCACTCAAGGTTGGAGCTCTGCTGTAAGTGGCATCTGCTCAACCTGTGACATGAAGTTGAGGGGCAGAGGTGGTGTTGAACAAACATCCCATTTGAATCCAGGGAATGACCCAACATCTCAAAAAACCAATACTCCAAAGACAAATCCAAAAAAAAATATCAAAATCCAACATTATCAACCAAGGTCAACAACTATAAAAATGATGGAGGGCCGGGGATTTAGCTTAGTGGTTCTGTCGCCTACCTCACAAGTGGAAGGACCCAAGTTTGATCCCCAGTACAAAAAAAAAAATGATGGAAGTTTGAAGCAACCAGAAAGGGAGTGTGGGGATGGTGCTGCTCTTGCTAATCCCAGCCCCTTGCTTGTTCACCTAGGAGAACAACAAAGCACTGCTTGGACCCAGAGATTGTGGTGCTGATCCTCCTCCGCTGTAAGATGAGACTTGGGTAGGAGCCTCAGCCCAGTGTTCTCTGGACTTTGGGAGGACATTTTCCTCATAATCACTAGAAGACAAAATCAAACTGTAAACTGTGGCTTTCTCCAGCACAAAGCTCTAAGGGAGTCTTCCCCTCAAGCCACTTTAGAATCCAAGTGCTGGGACAACAATCTCTTGGGCAGTAGCAGTTGCTCAATAGTGAGAAAATCCAGTGGAAAAAGCTTCCCAGAAGCTAGGATACTATTGAGCAACCACTCTGAAGCTAGTCACATGGCGAGGTGGGCAGTGGCAAGTTGCCTCATGCTCTGGGATAAAGTACACATGCTGGTCCACATTCTCCACTCACAGGACCTGAGAAAAGTTGCAGATGGAGGCTTCCACGCTTCTTACCTTAACCCTGGCTTCTGTCCTTGCATGCACCCTCATCGCATGGGTTGTAGTGCAGTTGGAAGAGAGGCAAAGCAGCTTTCTCAAGAACAGGACCCCCAAGCAAGGATTCTCATTCCCTAACTCTAATGGCAACACTATATGTGTGTATGGGAGGGGGCGGTATAGGGATATGTATCTCTATGTCGGGCGCTCTCTCTCTCTCTCTCTCTCTCTCTCTCTCTCTCTCTCTCTCTCTCTCATACACACACACTATCAGGATCCACACACTCATTAAACAGATCTTTGCTTAAGCAAAAATTATGCTTTGACTAGATAGGTTTTCTTGTCCTTACTCAAATATTTTAAGTCTCACCTCTGGTGGGGAAGGAGACTTATTGTTATCATATGAAATCACATGTGTGCCGAGTAGAATTTATGTTCATTTGAATATAAATTCATTTGCCTGCCAGATATCCACCATAATAACACAACCACCGTTGCCCTCCCAGGATTGGGTGAGAGCAGGTTGCCTAGGGTAGAACGTGGGTCATGAATGGGTCACTCAACAACTTGGGTCTGGAGAGAGACAGAAAAAGACACCGAAGGAGAGCGGACGTGGCCCCAAGGCAGTCTGAAATGTGTTCAGCCCCCCTTCTTTGTGTCTCTCTGTGTTGTTTTCTTTTCTTTTTGTTACTGTTTTTCAGGTCTCTGTTGTCATGAATTGAAAAGCTTTCGTCCTCTGTACCCTTCTGCTGTGATGTTTCTGCCTTGGTGCTAGATGACCATGGACTGAAGGCTCTGAAACCAAGAGCCAAATTAGACTTCTCCTTCTTTAAATTGTGTATGTTAGCAATGGAAAGATGACTAATACATCTGTTTTTTTAAATTAAAAGCTCTGGTCAAATATGGATGTTAGATTTTACCAAATAGCTTATCAGCATCTGTGAAGGCAATTATGTTCTTATGTTCTATAGGGCAACAATCTATTTTTGTTATTTCCTCATAATGAATTATCCTTCCATTGTTGACCATATCCTGACCATAGTGATTTATTTTTCCAAAATATTTTTGGATCCTGTTAGCTAACATTTTAATTTAAACTTTGTACCAATATTCATAAGCAGAATTGCAGTTTTACCTTTTTTGTTGTTTTTATAATATTTGTATATCAGTGTTATGTTTAATTTGCTATCTTACCTTCGTTTTCTATGAACATTGTATATGTGCCTTCTTCAAAAGTTTTGGTGGAAACCAGTCACAAAAGTACATGCCTAAAGACCCAGCTACTTTAGAGGCTGAGGCAAGAGGATTGTTTAAGCTGAGAAGTTCAAGGACAGTCTGGATAAAATAGTGACCCCTAACCACTAAGAAAAGGATAGCAGTCTTCTGTGATGCCATCTTTGATTGGGTGTCTTTTAAGAGGTGGGGAGCAGAGAATATAGGCACAAGATAAATGTATTTTCTCCCAGTCTGAAAAGATTGGTAACTACAGGGGTTGTCACAATTTGGCCCTTCCTACCTGTCTGCCTCACTCACAGACTGCTTCCTGCTCATCTGTGATTTCATCTTCCAGCACAGCCTGCCGAGATGAAAAGAGTCTAGAGAATCTATTGGCCTCAGTCCTAGTCCCATGTTCTCGTTGTTTCTGGTTTTTGGGGCCCACTTTGGAGAAGTGCTTTCTGCTGGAGGTGCTGTGGCCACAGATACCATTCATCTCCATTGATCTCCATTGATCTCCATGGCCATGGCTCCTTCAGCATCTTCACCCCACACTGTTGATCTCCCCCTCTCTGGGCAACCTTTCCTCACTGTCATGGTTCTGGATCTCAGATGGTCCCTGATTTAATCGAAGATGAAGTTTATATTTCTATTTGAAGACCGATATTGAGAAGGAAGGTGGTAGGGTGGTAGGTCCCACCAATACTCTGTCACCTGAGAACTAGAAACTAGCATTCCTTTGACTTTGAATGTTTCTATACATTTACTTTATGTAGGAAGTTGAGGATCTGTTTTATCCATAGCATAAAAAAGTATCAGGTTATAGATTACCTGGGTCTTTTTATCCATGAATATGTTATCTACTATTTCTTCACTTTCCTCTTTTCCATTATCCCCACTGGATCTGCTATGAATGTAGAAAGCTCTAGATCAAAACGGGTCAACCCCACTGCCTGCCTCATAAGTGCAAGGTCCCGAGTTCAATCCCCGGTACCAAAAAAAAAACCAAAAAAAAAAAAAACCCGGGTCAACCAGGTCTCTCAACTATATCTTTCAAATCTTCTTTCTTTTTCCTTTTGCATCTCCTGAGAAACCTCCTTTGCTCGAATTTAACTACATATTGGAATTACCTGCAGAGTTTTTAAAACTGATGTTATCTGGACCCATTCTTGGGCATTCTGATCTAATCAGTACTGTGCAAATGAGGAAGTGGGAATTTTTAATCTAATGATTCTAACATACAACAAAATTTGAAAACCATGTCTCTAGCTCACTAATTCAGTCTTCAGCTCTGTCCATTCTGTTATTTAGCTCATTAATTGAGTTTTTCTTGGCAAAATTGAAGTCCAGAAAATTCTAATTCATTTCTCTTTGATAGAGATGTTTTCATTTTCATGGATAAGTTAACTGTCTACATCTGAGAATAGTAACAATATTTAGTTCAAAGGTCTCTTCTCTTCTAGCCATAATCACTTCAAGGTATACTTTTTATTGCCTTATGTGTTAGTTACTTTTCTCTTGTTTCTGAGACAAAATACCTGACACCCAAAGTTGAAGGGGTTTATATGGCTTATAATTCATAGAGGTTTCAGTCCATAATTGGCCAACTCCAAGGCAGGAATGACAAACAGGCATGGGAGAGGAGAAACAACATGCCTTAGTAATAACATGCCCCTGATCCCAGCATCACACATTCCAGATTCACCTACCTCTGACGGAATGAGGCTTTGGGGGCCATCCAGCCCCAAACCATAACACCTTAGATACTAACTCTGTTTCCTCAGAGGTGAGTTATCCTACTTGGGACACTGTGGTTATTTTTATACTGTTTCTTTCCTCAAATAACGGGAGAGTCTTTGCTCTGTTTGTAGTACACCTGAGGACTTTGATTGAACAGAGTTATTTCCCAGCCCAACAGGGCAGCAATGCACATTCCAATACATCAGCCTAGCTCACCCCCTGAAGCTGTGCCCAAGCCTTGTGAGCGAGGCAGGCTGTGCAGGAGCTCACAGCTGGCAGCTGAGACAGAGCCCGCCCTGCCTCTGCAGCCCAGGGGCCCAGTGGGGGAGTCTCTCGCATCCACTCAACTCATGGGGCACAGCTACTCCCCATATTTCTCCTTGTGGAAATCTGAAGTTATCATGGGCTTTTTTCTATTTCTCTATTTTTATTTGTTATGTATAATATTTGTATCTTTATTTTATTTTATCTGTATCTTTTATGTTATTTTACATTGTTCAGTTACTTAAATTGGCAATCTTTCCCCCACCTAATAGAGGGAAGTTGTTTCATAATAGTTACATACTTTTTCATACCCTTCACTCCATTCTCAACTTCCACCAACATCCTAAATATTTTCTTTTTAGTTTCTTTCTATTAGTGTGCATTTGTGATACATAATAATTATATTCATCTTGGGGAACTGGTACATATACATATCACATCTTACTCATTTTACTTCCTCTTCCTTTCTTCAACCTCCCATCTCCCCCCTTCTGGGATCCCCTTCCTGGCTCCTTTTTAGAGCCCCAATACTGATGTCCTTCTCAAGATTACAAACATTTCTATAACTCAATGATCAGGCTGGGCCTTTCTGAAGAGGTGGCATGAAAGCTGATACCCAAAGCATACGAAGGAGTCAGAATACAAGGGAGAGGAGCAAGGGGTGAGGAAGGGTGAGAAAGAACTTGGCATTTAAAGGAGTTCAGTTCTATCAGCCTCAGGTGGTGTGGCTGGAGAAAAATGAGCTAGGAGAGTAACTTAGATGCAGCAAGAGAGGCCAAAGGGGAGGGATCAGGCAAAGGTCTGTGAAGGCCGTGCCAAAGGCTTTGGTTTAAGTGCAATGGGAAGCCACTGCAGGGTTTTATGCAGGGGAAAGGTGATCAGAATATAGTTGTTTTATTAATTTTTAATTTAATTTAATTTTTAAATCACACTGGCTGCTGTGTAGATAGGAATTGGAAAAGGACAGCAGAGAGAGCAGAAGAGAGCAGAGAAGGATGTAGCAGGGCTCAGGGGAGAGATGATGTTGGTTGGGATGTGGACTGTGGGGATAGAAATAGAAACAGTGGGAGGGTCAAATGTGTTGCAGAGGAAAGAGAACTTATTCAGGAATTAGGCGTAGGGTGTGGGGGAAAGGAGGCATCAAGGATGACACCTAGGTTTCTGGCTTGAGCAATGGGGTGGAGGTAAGAACACTCTCTAGAATGAAAAAGACTAGTATGAGGTGAAGATTTATTTGGAGTGAGAAATTAAGAGTTCCATTTTGGACAGATTAAGTCTGAATCATCTATGAGACAGCTGAGCATTAGAAAAATGCACTCTGAGCACCTAAAGAAGTATAGTGATGAACTGTCATCCACTCAGAGTACAAATTCACAAGTCCACACCAATAACAAACAGCTAAACCAGTAAGGAGATGGATGAGGAGAGGGAGGGTCCTTACTTTGGCATAATGCCATGACTTAACAGGTCGGCCCTGGAGTTGGAGAAGCTTAATATTCTAGCCATCCTAGTAAAAGCACAAATCATCAATGGATGTGGAATCCAGGTACATTTTGGTTAGGACCAGGATCTCATGGTCTTAAGGTGTCTCCTCACAGACCACATGTTAGTTACTGGAAGAGGGGAAGAAGAAACAAACAGTAATTATACAGCAGAGAAGTCAAATAGCACCTTGACAAGGTGATCATAACTAAGAGTACCAGTGAGGCACAGATCTTGTCTCCAGATGTGCTATTTTGAGAAGGACACAACCCATCCTATGTTGTATTTAATAGACCATTTTTAAACTCTGAACTTAATCATAAACAAAATCAGACAAATCCAAAATAAGTAAAGTCCTATTTAAAAAAAATTGGAGAGGGAAGTGTATTCTTCAAACATGTCAATGTCCTAAAGGACAAAGAAATGGTACAGAGGGCCGGGGATTTAGCTCAGTGGTTTTGGCACCTGCCCTGCAAGCACAAGGTCCTGAGTTTGATCTCCTCCGGTACCAAAAAAAAAAAGAAAAGAAAGAAATGGTATGGAAATGTTCCAGATTAAAGGAAGCCACACAATACAACCATTAAATGCAATATCTTACCCTAACTCTATTCTGTACTTATGCTGGAAAAAAATAATGCCATAAAGGACACTTTTGGGCTAACAGGCAAAATTGAGATGTATTTGGTAAAGTATGATAGCAATGTTAAATTGACTGAGGTTGATAATTGCATTACATTTATGTAAGAGAATATCCTTCACTTCAGAAAACATTGCAGTGTCTAAGAGTAAAAGTCACAATGTAACTTAACACACACACACACACACACACACACACACACACACGTGGCCTCTATATCACTCCTTGTGAAATCACATCTCACTATGACATCCAAAAATGCCAGACCATGGCTTCTCCAGCCCCCTGAGAGGGAGGTGAGGTATGTGGCCTGCCTTTGTCCCTCACAAGAAGCAGCAGGCCTCCCTGCACAGCATGCACTATTCTGATGATAACCAGTCACAACACACACACACACACACACATAGATGATAGATAGATATAATATTATATATTGTGATGGTTAATCTTTTGGGGTGTTTTTTGTTTTGTTTTGGTACCGGGGATCAAACTCAGGTCCTTGTGCTTGAGGGGCAGGCGGTGGAACCACTGAGCTAAATCCCCGGCCCCGTTTTTGTTTTTTTGAGACAGGGTCTCACTATAGTTCAGGCTGGCCTTGAACTCACCATGTAGCCCAGGCTGGCCTCAAACTCACCGATCCTCCTGCCTCAGCCTCTCAAATGCTGGGATTACAGGCGTGCAGCACCACACCCGGCTCAATGTATAATGGTTAATCTTGGCTGTCAACTTGATTGGCTTAAGAGAAGCCGGGAAGACTAGTAAAGCACACTTCTGGGTGTCTAGATGGGTCACAGGGACATGACTTTGGGGACTATATCTGGTCCCCAGCCCTTTTCTCTCTTAATTTTTCCTTGCTCTCTGTTTCCTGAATGCCATGAGTTGAGCAGCTTTCTTCTGCCATGCTCTTCCGCTATGTTCCTGTCTTGGAGGCAGCTGACTATGGACCAAAACTTCTGGAATTGGGAGCCAAAATAAACCTCTTAAATTGCAGGCATCAGATATTTTGTCCCAGCAATAGGAAGCTGACTGATACACATTTATGTAATAAATATGCACAAAAGACTGAGAGGGAGAGAAGGAGATAGAGGGAGGGAGTGCGGCTCAGAGGGAGAAGAGAGCGGGAGGGAGAGGAAAAGGGAGAGAGAGAGAGCCAAATAGAGCAAAATGTTAATATTAGGTGAATCTGAATAGAGGCTATACAGGTGTTTGTGTGTGCTGCTTTTATTTTTGCAAACTTTATATAAGTTTGACACGGTCTCTAAATATAAAGAGTTTTTTTATGCAATTGAGTATACACGTCTGGAGCTTCAAGGAGAGGACTGCCCTGGAGACAGAAATATAGAAAACATCAGGACACAGATGTTCAAGCTCATGAGAATGGATGAGATAACTGAGAATGTCAAATATAAAAGGAAGGGCCCAGACCACGTGCTGGAGAACACTAATATTCAAGGATCAGGCAGAGGAGGAAGAGCCAGCCAAGAAGCCAGAGCAGAAGCCACCAGAGGGAGAGGAGTCATGGAAACAAAAAAAGACAATGTCTCAAGAAATGGCTAACTATGACAAATATTGCTAAGATGCAGACAGAGATATAACCAAATTCAGGGAGATGAAGGGCATGGAACAGCTTTACAAAAACAGTCTCAATGAAACCACAGTGAAAGAAGCCAGAAGCAGTGGTTCCCAGAGTCAACATGAGACAGAGAAGTATGAATATAAATAACTCTCAATAAATGTAGCTACGAAAAAAACAGAAACTTTCTACATCACTTCAATACCATCTACCTGCTATCTTCCTGTGACTTCCTCAACTTTTTGACTTGATGAGGGCACCCTTTCTTCCAGCACAGTAATGAATTTATTATTTTAATAGCTTTTCTGTAATTTTGATGGGATTCTAGGTGGACAAAATACACAACTCTGCTCAGTGCACCATTTTGAAGCAGAAATTCTATGTTACTTGAATCCAGTATTTCAAGTCCTCACCACAATCTTGCGAGAAAAATCTTATTGGCCCTGTATTACAGTTGAGAAACTTGAGGCCCAGAGAGGTAATGTGTCCAGAGTCATCACATGCCTAATTACACAAATGTGCTTTCCAAGAAAACACTCCTCTCCCCTAGACAGAACATTCTAACATTCTAACTAGAACATTCTGGTAAGCAACAGAATTAACCATGTTCAATTAAACTAAGAATATTGATTGCTAAGTGCATGGGTTATAATTTTTTCCATTTAGGATTTTAACAAGAGCATTATACCAAGAGGAACATTAGATCCTAACATACAGCATGAAGACTATAGTTAATAATACTATATATTTTTTTAATTTGCTGAGAGAGTAGATCTTAAGAGTCTTCACACACATACACACACACAAATAGTATCTAAGTGAAGTGATGGATATGTTAAATAATTTGATTGCAGCAGTCATTTACAATGTATGTGTACATTAATTCATGTCAATGTATACCTTTAATATATATAATTTGATCCTATGTATTCAATTGTATATATTAAATATGTAAAACTCAATATATACAATAATACTTCAATAAATCTGGAAAAATAAAATGAAATAACAGGAATTGTTTCCTGTTTAGTATTTTTACACAGAAGTTCTGGTGTTCAAGAACAGACAAGGGACCTTACATGGGAAATATCTGAGAGAATCAGCACAGTGTGCCTCACTCCCAGAGGACAGAGGACATCAAAAGGAGGTCATGTCCAGGGGAAGCAGAGTCAAGTGCCCTATAGTCAGTTCCTCTGGCCTTATAGAGGACAACTGTCATCCATTTGCTCACCAAGGATCTGAATCTCATTCTATGTTTGTTCTCCCCAACCCACCCTTTGTGAAGCCACTTCTCACTATAAAATCCAAAAATACCCAACACTGGCTTCGCCAGGCCCCTGAGAGGGAGGTGAGGTATGTGGCCAGCCTTTGTCCCTCACAAGAAGCAGCAGGGCTCCCTGCACAGCACGCACTCTTCTGATGATAAGCAGTCACAGTTTGTGGTAACAGGACGTCATTTCTAGACAGGCCCCGCTTCCAGTTAGCACTCAGTGCCCAGTGTGGGATGTCACAGTGGGCCCACCACAGAGCGATGATGAATGGTATCTTCACCAGATAGGCCCGATAGCAGAAGTTGGGGTGTCCACCTGGCTATGCAACTTGCAATCCTGCTGAGAGCTCCTAGGACTCTGTGAGCCTGTAGAGGGGAGAGGAGGTACTGGGAATTGAATCCAGGGCTTCATGCATGCTAATCAAGCACTCTACCCCTGAGCTATTTCCACAACCCTTTTTCATTTTATTTTGTGCGTGTTTGTTTGTTTTTTGAAACATAGTCCCATTAAATTGCCCAAGCAGGCCTCAAATTTGTGATCCATCTGCCTCAGCCTCCTACATATCTAAGACTGCCCAAAGCCTTGTTAGTAAAATCTCTGCTTCATCAGCCAAGGTCAGTTGCTTTTATTGCAACTATGATTCCTGACTGATAAAAGGATCTTGCAATTTTTTGGCTAAAGAGGGGATTCCTTTATGCCTTCATATCCCAAATGCTGCCTCTCACAAGTACATCCAGTAACTGGCCAATGTGGACAGAATGACCTTCCAGTGGTCACACTCTGAGATCTGATATCTGATACTTCCAGCTTCCCATTCAGTACTCATGAAATTGACCACCTCTCCAGCTACTGTGACTGAAATGTCCCATTGTGGGTATGTGTGCCTGCTTCCCATGTTATCTTAGCTCTGTGAAAACCCAGCTCTCCCTCAGCACCACCCACTCTGTCCAAGGATTCCTGGAACCTGTGGGTTTCTATCTGCCTTGCTGATGAGTGTGGGAAAGGAGAGAAAGAGAAGAAGCACAACACTGAAAGTTTCCCAAAGCATGTAGTAGGCTTGTCACATGTTCACAGTGGTTTGCCGTTCTCTGCCTGAAATCAAACTAATTTGTCATCACTGATTGTGGGCTGACACTGGATGAATCACACCTGCAAATCTGGGGAGTCCTCAGTGGTCTACCCAGCCATTTTGGCACAGAGAGACACCCAACATGACTGGCAGAGAAACCCCAGATGGATTTCTAACCATAACCCTGAAAAATGCCTCAACCAAGCATCAGAACCTCCTCCTCGGTGATGTTTCTTTTCCTTCACATATGGCAGTTCTCAGAAAATCCAATACCTCCCCAGAGGCCTTCCCACACTAAGTACACATGTGTTCCATTGAGGAGACTCTTACTTACCCAAGAGTTAGACTGAAAGAAACTATGCTCCAAATGCTCTCATGAGTGTAAGGTGGTCAGATCAACATTCACATTTTTCCGAAAGCTCTTTGTCACATAGGTTTCCTGTTGATGTGTCACAGCTTCCTTCTAGGTCGGGAAAAGTATAAATTATGTGATCCAGCTGCCAGAAGTAAGGCCAAGGAGGGACAAGGACTTCAGTATGGCAGGGTAATTCATGAAAAGCCAGAACTGTGCCAGCACTGCTGACTTGTCCATAACAGCTACTGAAGTCATTACCCACTGGGCTTTTAACAGTCAGGTTCTTCCCATGTAGATTTTTTTTTTTTTTTTTTTGGTACCAGGGATCGAACTCGGGTCCTTGCGCTTGTGCAACAAGCAGCGAAACCACTGAGCTAAATCCCCAGCCCTAACAGTCAGGTTCTTATTGCCTCCCTTCAGTTTCTCATCTTTCATCTGTTAAATAAAGCATTTTTTGGCAGCATACAGTTCTCTAGGGATCCACCAAGGTGAAGAGTGAGACGTTATGATCACTAGAATCTAGACCAACAAAAGGATACTGTAGCTTTGTCCTCTAAGAAGTAGCTTATTCTCCAAACAAGATCTGTGTTGCTATGTTCCCCATCTCCTGCATCACACATCTTCTCCTGGTGGGTCCGGGACATTTTCCCACCCATGGGTTACTCTAAAGGAGGCTGAGAGGGGTGAGAAATGTGAGCAAAGTGAAATCACCATGAGGCCTCTTCTTCTTATGCCTCAGAGACCAGAACAAAACAACCCAGCCTGGGTGTAGGAGATGGTCACCAAGGCAAACAGCCCATCCTCACACCATATCCTGCTATGAGGATAGAGCTGATGATGGAAATCTCAGGAATGCTCAGGCTTCATTGTTTCTGACTCCCAAATTTATTTTCCATGTCCTTTTCCCAACCACAAACTGTGACACTTGAGAACTTCAGGGTCTTAGAAACTGGTTCCGACTCCTTGTACAGTGAAGGTGATCCTGCCTCATACTTAACACAAGGAGAAGACAGGAGGTAAAGCAGAGGTGCATTCTGGGATGTAGTGTGGAGGATACACTGAGGTTCATATATGAGGTTATTTATCCCAGCTTTGAGCTCAGCATTTGGTATTAAAAAGAAAAATGGCTGACCCTGCAATTATGAATTCTCTGCCGCACAAATCTAGCCAAGTATCTAGAATGGATGAGAAACAGACCAGTGGCCAATTGGTTTTGTAGTCCAATTCCAATGCTCAACCTCTTGGAGAGATGCCCAAATACCCTGATCTACTCAGAGTTTCTGGGGTTCTGGTGCTGAAGAGGGGCTCAAAAGCAGTGAGTTTCTAAGGAAAATCTGAACTCAATTTGGACCATCTGGTAGACCTCTGTTAACAGTATCTTTTTCAGCTTTCCTACAACTGACAAAATGCAAGACCCCTATTTCTCTCTACTTTGAAGTGACTAAAATTCATTCTGCATCCAATTTTCATCTTTTTCTGCCTCTCAAATTCCCCTCTCCCACAGGGAGCAGTCCTGGAGCCCAAGCCAAGTCTCCATAGCTAGGTGGTAGAAATGCTAGGTATTGTGTGTGTCAGACTGGAGTCCAAGAAAGTTGTGCCCTGGAGGGGATGCCACAAGAAACACTAGTCTCCATAGAGCCCAGATGGAGACACACAGGTCATTCTTGGTAAGGAAGATGTTAGAGTAAATATGCCATACCAAAGTCATCCATGCCCTAATCCCTAAAGCCTGAGAGTACATAGTTGTATTGTTAAAAGAGACTCTGCAGATGGACTAAGTTAAGGATTTGAGAAAGAGAGTACAGTATTGTATAATGAATTATCTAGTTGGGCCCAAAGCAATCACAAAGGTCCTTATAACAGGGCAGAAAAATTCAAGGGCCTCTAAAAGTCAAGAAGGGTAAGGAACCAGATTCTCCAGAAGCTCCTAGAAGGAATATGGCCTTATCAATACCTTGATTTTTAGACTTTTGATCTCCAGAGTGATAAGAAAATAAATATGTGTTGTTTTTAACCACTGGATTTTTGGTAAATTGTTCCAGCAGCAACAGGAAACTAACACAGAAATCTTCAATGGGGATTCACAGGACCAAGTGGGAGAACTGGGATGGCTCCTCCAATATGGGATGTACTGGAGTACAGTCCCCCAGGTCACAGATCATCTGGTATTGGTGACCTCAAGTAACAGAACAACACAAGTCAACTGGTTTATACACAAGAAGTATAAAGGCAGGTGTTTCCACACTTGGACGACTCCATGTCAGCCAGGACCTTGTTGTTCACACCATTTCCTTCTGCTAATCTCACTGCTCTCTTGGTCATAAGATAGCTGCCAAAGTCCTAGATAATCCATCCAAGCACATCATTGCCCAGATTCAGGAAAAGAATCCATTTTCATTGAGTCTCTTGTTGAGAACAAAAAAGCTTCCTCAGAACATTCTCTCTCTTCCCTGATCATTCCCCAGGCCAGAAGACATCCCTTCCCACCTATTTGACTGGCCAGAATTGAACCACGTGTTCAGGTTAAAGGCAATCACAGGAAAGCAAAATGGGAACATTTTGATGAATTTAGTTGAATGGGGACCTGCCTGGAAGCCAGCCTCTTTGCAACATTTGGAGAGGTGGAGCAGAGGTGGAGACCAGAACAAAATTGAATTGTTTTAGGAAAGAAGAAAGTAAATCCATGTTGAGTAGTATCCAAATTTTCTGCTTCCCTGTTGTGGCTGGGCTTCATAGGGATCCAGGAGAATCTCTCCCTGGTGCTCCAGACAGCTTGAGAGCTTATGTGGCTTATTGTTCATGGAAGGAGGGATAGGACAGCTGACTTGTTTCAGTCACCATGAAGCACACCCTCTGAGCAGCATTCTGCCAAGCTACCTTAGGCATGAGCTATCCCATCCCTGGCCCGTTGCCTCGATCTGCAGTGTGGAGCCTGATGAACCATCTGGGCCTCACATAACAGACGTGGGTTCCACTGCCCCACCAAACTTCTCTGGCACCCACAGTTGGGTGGGTGAGAATAGGTGGAGCTACTTTCCTCAGAAAGCCACTGTAGGTGTGGCAGGCTTTATGAATTTCTCGTCAGCCCATCCTGTTATCCCCCGATACAGATTATCTGCCATCCCAGCCCACCAGCCTGCAGCTCCCTCGGCCTGCTCCTGATGGGTGATATGGCCCACGGAACCTCTCCAGCTGGCCACACCATGGGCTTCTCCCTCTGCCCACTCCATCTGTCCCCAGTCCTGGGGACTCCTGTGTTCACTTCATTGTTCCCTCACCTTGCTCTCCTGTCTCACCCTCAAGGTGGGAGAGGAGGGAGAAATGAGGAGAGGGAAAAACAAAGTGGGAATGAGAAGGGTAAAGAAGAAAAAAAGGAAAACAACCTAAATGCAATGTGGTGTCCTGGTCTGGATCCTGGAATAGGAAGAGCTCAGAGTCAAAAACTGGTGCTACCTGAATAAAGTCTGGCAGAGTTCACTACTGTCCCAGGGTTATTTTCTTAACATTGACAAATGGCTTTGGGTATGTAAGGTGATATAGCATTAGCATTAGCTGGGTAAGGCTGTATGGGAAATCTCTTGTACTATCTTTGCAACTTGCCTATAAATCTACTATTTTTCCAAAATAATAAGATTATTTTTAAAGGAAAATAAAATAGTGTCAGGCCTGCCTACCAGGTTCTCCTCTGTTCCCTGATCACTGCCCACGGCTGGGGACACTTGAGAACCCTCTATCTTGACCTCAACAAAAGGAAGAGGACATCACAGAGGAAAAGAATTTCACAAAGTTTCTGGCACATATAGTTCCCAGGATATTAAAATATTCAGAAAGAGAGGGAAAAGTTAGTATGAGAATCAGTGGGGTTAGTGCTGTTTCCTAACAGCAGGACTTCTCAAAACCACCCATAGGATCACTGTTTAATAACTCTTCAAGAAGGGGCTAAATCATGAAGTGTTTTCCAAAAATTTATCAAAGTATCTTTCTTACTCAAGTCACCTAGTGGAACTAGTTCTACCCACCTTGTGGGGAACCCATTCTGGCCTGATTCTCTGATCTTCTGCTTTAGTTTCGGCTGTTTTTCCAGCCCCACCTGGAAGCCCAGTTCTGACCACACAATTTTCCAAATTCAAGCCACACATGGCATTCCAGTCTGAGAACTGGATTGTCATTGTGCTGTTTTAGCAACTTGCCAGGAGTCCAGGCTTCCATTATTCTAATTATCTCGTTTAAATCATAAGCCCCATCATGTGAGAAAGGACATAGTCGACCTTTTTGACGGATGAGGAAACTGAGGCCCACAGAGATTTAATCTCTTGCCCAAGGTTACCCAGCTGTCTGCTAACGAAGCTATGCCTTACTCTCCACCATCCAGTTTCAATATGCAACAGCCCCTCTCCTGCTCCCTGAAGAAGTTGGGACAGTGTCCAGACCTGAGCATTTGAATGTCACCTGGTGGACCACCACTGTCCCACCAGCCAGGACCCCCAGCACATGCAGTGACTTCATGTTTTGTTGACATCCGCTGCTCCTTGCCTTTATCCTTCCTCTAAGAAGAGGAAGATTCCTGTGGGAATCTGTTCTGTCCAAGGGTCCCTGCTCTACCTGGTTGGCCACCTCTCGCCCTGAAGTTAAGCTGTCTCTCTTCCCCTCATGTCTCAGAAATAGACAAAGAGGAAGGGAAGTGGGGAAGAGACCAAATGAGAGTGCAGAAGCAGAAAGAAGGCTCCTGTGATAGGCCTCTATATGCACCTGGCACCCAGGCCTCAGTACCCTGACCCCTTGCCTACTTGCTGGGCACTGTCACAGGCCCAGAGATGTCTACTACACCTGCCAGCCGAGCTGTCCTTGTTTCCTGCTATCCTTCAGGTGACCCAGCTGTTGACCAGGAGTTATGTCAGAACCCTGTCTTGTGTATTTCCAAGCTCCTGGGGCTGTGGTGAAGCCTGGGGGTGACACAACACAGTTGAATGGGCCAGGCTGAGAACCAGTGACACTGGTGCCTTACAACTCCCAAAGTGCTTTTATGCTCCACTTGTTCATTTTGAAAAGGGAGGTCCCATGCTAAGGCACTGGCCTTTCTCTGATACTTACTTCGAATTGCATTAAAATTGTGACATTTTCCCTTGCCATTTGCAACCCATCGCAGAAGGATAAACACTTCAATAAAGCAGTAACTTTAGGACTATTGGGCCAGGAAAACTTGTAATTCAAATGTTACGAGCCTTTGATCCTTAGGGATCACTTTTCAAGTGTAAGTCATAACACATTTAATGTTAAAATAATACATAATGAAGAGCCAAACTAAAAATCTAACTTCACTGGACAAATGGTAAAATGACTTTTTAAAATACTCCTTTATTTTTTAAGCATTAAACTCTACGACTGCCACAACTTTGGAGTGGCTCCTCAGTCTCTGAGGAAACAAAACAGCCTGGATGAAACTGCTTCAGTGTGGCTGCCTTTACAGCATCTATCCAGATTTGGGAGGAGTCCCCCGGTGGCCCACTTTTTGGCAAGTAATTAGGGCTGGCCTCAGTTGATTAGATTCTGACAACCTCCACACCCCAACTGTTGGTACATTAATTCACTTGCTGAGCTTCATTTCTCATCATTCTTTGTCACATTTCCCTGTTTCTTTTTTCATAGCACTTGCCACTCCCTGGGATTATTTTTGTCTTTTTGTTTTCTCATCTGTCTCCCCACTAGAACATAAGCTCCACAGAAGCAGGGACTTTTTGGTCTTACCACTGAGTCTCCAGAACCCAGAACAATGCCTGGCATGAATAGGAGCTAGAGCATGATAAATATTGGGTAGGGTAATACCATCATCATTATCTTCCATTGTCACTAAGAGGTAGGATAGCACCAGATAACCTAAGTTCAGATCACAGCCCTCTTGCTAAATAGTGCATATTAGGCAAGTTACTTAGCCCTTCTGTGCCTTAGTTTCCCTATACAGTCATGAAGTGTAATAATAGACTCTTCTATCCCCACAGTCTTTTGAGTTCCTATATGTGAAGTGCATAAGGTGGTTTCTAGAACATAAACAATCAATAAGCATTACTTATTATTATTACTATTGTTGTTGTTGTTGTTGTTGCTGTTTAGTCAGCCCCAGGCAAACTCATGGTCACCTCTCCCATTGTTAGTATAGTCTCTTCTCATTCTCAGCCCCATTTGATAAAGGTCTGGGTGGCCTTATGCTCATCCCAGATTCTCAGAACCTCCTCCTGAACACCTAGGAGAAGTACTTTCTGCAGCTGTGTATATGAAACTTCCAGCCTCAATAGCCTCTGACCCTCTGTGTGACAGCCTCCAGCCCATCGCCTGGAGATTAAAGAATCTAATCAGTCAAACATCCCCAAAGCTGTAACCAAACCCTCTTCTTCCTTGACAAAGTAGGCCCTGTAGCCTGCAGGTCTGACAGGGGAGTGAAAAGCTCAACGTGAGCAGAGCCAGCTGAAAGGCCAGGCCCATGTCCTGAGAACTCCTGCTTCTCGGGAATCTTTTCAGAATGACCCATGGCCTCGAAAAGGGCATACCAAGCACAGGCATAGGACTGCCCTATATTCTCCCACAAGACAGTCAAGGAGAGTCAGAACATTTATTGACTTTCCTAAGGCTCAGGGATGGTGAGCATCTCAGATCCATGGTGCCACCTTCATTCTACATCATCAACTGGAACACTTCCCTCTGTCTGTCTCCTGGCTATGTCCACTCACTCTTCAAATCTCTGTTTAGATGCTTCTTCCAGGAAGCCTTCCCTAGCCTTAAGTCTGGGCAGTATTCCCTTCATGTGCCCTGGACCATGTCTCTGCTCACACAGCATCGTTGCCGTCACCTGATTTCTTTTCTGAATCCCTGAGAACAGGGCCCTATGGTTCTTACACAAGTCATTATCCCCAGCACCAAGCCTAGGTCCTGGCACAGAGAGGGAGTGTGATGATATTGAAGTGGGGCCTTTGAGAGGTGATTAAAGAAACCCCAGGCGAGCAAGCTTGCCCTCCGTGTAAAGATTTCAGTCTGCAACCTGCAAGAGGGCCCTCACCAGAACATGACCTGTTGGCACCCTGATGTCAGACTCCCAGCCTCCAGAACTGTAAGAAACAAATTTCTGTTTTTTATGAATGACTAGTCTTTGGTACTTCGTTATGGCAGCACAAATGAAGACAGTTACTGTTTGTTGAACTGCTAACCTGAGATTTATTTCAATTTCCGGTCTCCATTGATGTGTTCATTGCTTCTGGTCAGAAATGCAGCTGCTGCTATATTATTAGAAAATCAATTTCTATAAAACATGATAAAGTAAAGCACTTAGAGGGAAAACAAGAAGCTTTCCTTCTCTATCATGATCCTGTGGCTCCCACCCTTTCCTCCATGGCCAGTTGCTGTCTTGAGGCTTTAGGAGGCTGGGGCTGAGCTGTTCCAGAGGGGCAGGTTGCAGCTGCCTGGGTGTGGGGGAAGCTGAGGGTGGCTGGCCCATCTCCTGGCCCTAAATCAAATGTTTTCTCAGATGAGGAATGTCTTCTCCCCACACTTTCCTACTATCCCCCCCTCCCCGCCCCAGTGTGCAGTGATGCCATACAGGACCCATGCAGCTTGGGAAGGCTTTGTACAGCCAGGATGCTCAGCTAGCTCTTGCTTCTGTTGTGTGGTCCTCTGATTTTAATGCTGGAAAAGACATCAGAGTTCACCGCTGGGGAGCTAGGAGCGAGCAGAAGAGCCTCCACCTGCTCCTCCATGATAGTAAGGCAGGGAAGAGCCTAAGTTACAGGTACTTTCTGAGCACAAGCTGAAAAAAGTTAGATATGCTTTCAATAGATATCAGTATGTTTTATTAAAAAGGGATATACTCACATTGAAGAAAAGAGTACAAAAAGAATCTAGGGAGAATAAATTTCTTCCTAGCTAAGACTGCAGCCACTTCCTGGTCCAAACTGTTCCAAATTTTTATTTTTATTTTTTTATCATTTTAATGGGCTACTTTAATTAAATGTTAGCTTTATTTTAATTAAATGTTAAATAGACAAATGTTAAGTAATAAAACTATTCATTCTTATTTAATATTTAAAATATTCTTGAGAAACATGATAAAGCTTTTTGAAATAAAACTGAGGAAAGACAAAGTAGAAAAGCATCAAAGGCTGGGTGTAGTGGCACCCGCCTGTGATCCCAACACTTGGGAGGATGAGCCAGAAGGATGGCTGCGAGTCTGAAGCCAGCCTGGGCTAAATAGTGAGTTCAAGGCCAGCCTGAACTACATAGTGAGACCCTGTCTCAAAAAACAAGAAAAAAAAAAGCAGCAAAATATTGACTAGTAATAGAACTATTTTTATTTCCTCTTATTTTTCTACTGCTTTCTAAAGATACTGTAATAGTATTATATCATTTCAAAAATATTTTTTTAGCTATACTTGAGATTGAACCAAAGGCTCATCTGCTGTACCACACAGTCCCTAAAAATTAGTAGCCCAGACTGGCCTCAGATACACAGCAATCATCCTGCCTCAGCCTCCCGGGTGCTGGAAGCACAGATGCATGCCTCCATGCCTGACAAATACTACTTTTTGAAAGCTATACTTTCAGGGATCATTTTTATAGTTTGTTACTAAAAATTGTCATAGTGTACATAGAGAACAGACAAAAGGAGGGAAGTGTAACTGCAAGGACTATCATATAGAAGTGTTGTAAGATTGAATCTGTGGATGCTGTTATAACCAGAAGTAATTCTTTTGGCAAAACATAGAGACAGAGTCCAAATCACTTAAAGTAAATAACAGGAGTAAATACTAGCACTGGACATAGACTCATGAGGAGGCAACATCCTACAAAACTCTCCATAAACTCTCCTCACTTCTCTAGTCCCCAACCTGTAGTAACCCCTCCCCTCAAAAGGAGGGGGCATATATATACATATATATATGTATGTGTGTATATATATGTATATATATGTGTGTGTGCATATATATGTATATATGTGTGTGTATATATGTATATATGTGTGTATGTATATGTGTATATATGTATATGTGTGTATGTATATATGTGTGTGTACATATGTGTGTATATATGTGTATATATGTATGTATATAAGTTTGTGTATATATGTATATAAGTGTGTATATATGTATATATATATGTGTGTGTATATGTATATATGTGTGTGTATATATGTATGTATGTGTGTATATATGTGTGTGTATATATGTGTGTGTATGTGTATGTGTATATATGTGTGTATATGTGTATATGTGTGTATATATATGTGTATGTATATATGTGTGTATATGTATGTATATATGTATGTATATGTATATATGTGTGTGTATATGTATATGTGTGTGTGCATATATATGTATGTATATGTGTGTATATATGTATATATGTGCGTGTATATGTATATGTATGTATGTATATATGTGTGTGTATATATATGTATATATGTGTGTGTGTATATATGTACAAATAAATATAGAAACACATAGGAGAATAGGGAAGCAAGGAAATAGAAGATCTCCAACCACCACCCCCACTCTCCCAAGGCAGAGCAAGGAGTCACGAAGGGAGAAGAAAACAAACATCAGGTAGCAGAAATATATGAAAAGTTCATACAAGGGATGAAGAAAATGGATGAGTTCAAAGAGGACATGAACCAAAAGTTCACAGTAATTTCACCCAATATGCCCACAGTTAATGTGGGGGAAATAGGTAAAAAACTGGACAAGCTAACCAAATAATTCAAAATCTGAATGACAGGTTTGACAAGGATATGGAATCCTCAAAAAGACATCAAACAGAAATATCTGAAATAAAAACCTTCATAGAATTCATACATTACAGAAATGACCAATGTGAAGACAGAGTGTCTGATATTGAGGACAAAATAGTGAATTACAAAAAAGACCTCCAACCTGCTCTCCGCTGCCCCCCACCCAGCCCCGAAGTCTGCTGAGGACGTGCCTAGGCTCTGGTTGGCCTGCTTTGTCCTTAGAACAGCACAGATTCTATGACATCTCCAGATGGCCAGGAGGAACCCCAAGCTGCAGGAGCCAGCTGACTCCAAGAGCTGCACTCAACCACTTAACTAGAGGACAAATTCAGAGCCAGAGAAGAGGTTTTTCTGGGATCTGCCACTTTGGAGTTTCAAGTCTCAAAATAAACTTCCAGTCCCTAGGCCCAAAAATTTTAGAACGGAAAAAAAAAAAAAAGCTCAAGGAAGCCAAAAGAAAACAAGAGAACAAGAGAAGATTATGTAACAGCTACTAGATGACAACAAGGAGACCAATTGAAGGCTAACTGGAGTTAAACAAAAACTAGAAGATAGCACAGATAGCTTCACTAACATGTTTACAGAAATCACAGAAGAAAATTTCTCAAAGAAAAGAGTTAAAAATACAAGTAAGAGGGCCAGGGATTTAGCTGAGTTGTTCTGTCGCCTTCCTCAAAAGTGCAAGGACCCGAGTTCAATCCCCGGTACCAAAAAAAAAAACAAGAAGTAAGTGATATTTATAAAACACCAAACAATTATGTTGAAAAAAGAAGCTCACCAAGGCACATTCTTAATAAATTACCAGGGCTGGGGATTTAGCTCAGAGGTTCTGCTGCCTGCCTCGCAAGCACAAGGTCCCAAGTTTGATCCCCAGTACCAAAAAAAAAAAAAAAAAAGAAACATACTTATTAAATTACTAAATATCCAGAAAAAAAAACCCAGAATTTTAAAAGCAGCTGGTGGGGAGGGGGGGATCACATATAAAGATAGACCAGTTAGAATCATAGCAGACTTCTCAACACAAACTCTAAAGACCAGAAGAACTCAGAGTGAAGTATTTCAAGCCCTAGGAGCAAATAACTTCCAACCCAGATTAATTTACTGTGATGGTTCATTGATTCTGTCAACTTGAGTAAATAATCCCCAACTAAATTGGCTCAGCACAAAAAATTTAAAAAAAATAAATAAATAAAATAAAACTTGCTGGGGATTTAGCTCAGTGGTTTGGCTGCTTGCCTTGAAAGCACAAGGACCCAAGTTCGATCCCCGTTACCAAAAAATAAAAAATAAAATAAATAAATAAATTGGCTCAGCATAGTTCTGGGTGTGGAAGAACCACCCGAGGGAGGATTATCACCAGAACACTATTAAAGGGAAACAAAGAAGGAAGGATTGCTTCAGTATCCTTCAGAGGAGCTGAGGTCCTCACCTTCACCTTGTACATCATCTCATGGCTTTCAGCACAGACTCTTCAGCCTCCAGAATGGACCCTGCAGCCTTTCTATTGCAGACTCTTTGGCCTCCTGATACAGACTCACATGGGATACCACCTGGAGCTCCTTTCTCTGGATACTTCCGATCCCCAGTGGGAAGACTGAGCTTTTGCACTCTTCTATACCCGACTCCGTGGGCACCCATTGTAAGCCAATCTGTAAATTCTTATGTATTTGTATATCTTGTATTATATGTGTTTCTCTAGTAAACACTGACTAATACATTTACCCAGCAAAGCTATCCATCAAAATAGGTGGAGAAATAAGATATTTCCATGGAAAAACCAGCTCTGAAGATACATGAGTGCTAAACAAGCTCTAGAGAAAATACTTAAGAATATTCTTGACAGAAACAACAAATCGGACACAGCTAAAAACACAGGGGAAATTAGTGGGATCAATGGATAAGCAACAACAAAACACATCAGGAAAACAAAAACAGATAAAGAAGGCAATGGCAGTAGATAACCAATATGTCTCAGTAATATCTCTCAATGTTAATGACCTCAACTTTCCAATTAAAAGACATAGACTGCCAGACTGGATCAAAAAACAGAATCCAGGGCTAGGGATTTAGCTCAGTGGTTCTGGCTCCTGCCTGGAAAGTGCAAGGTCCCGAGTTCAATCCCAGGTATCAAAAAAAAGTCTCAAAAAACAGAATCCAACTATCTGTTGCATTCAAGAAACTCATCTAATCCAAAAAGATATTCATGGACTAAAAATTAAAGGTTGGAAAATAACTTTTCATGCACCTGGATCCCCAAAACAAGAGGATTAGCTAGCAATTCTAATATCAGACATGGTAAACTTCAAGCTAAAACTGATTAGGTCACTACATACTACTTAAGAAAACAATCCAACAAGAAGAAATAACACCAATAAACATACATGCACCATGGGGCCAGGGATGTAGCTCAGTGGCACCGTCCCTGCCTCGCAAGCGCAAGGTCCTGAGTTCGATCCCCGGTACCAAAAAAAATATATATGTGCCTAATACCAGAGCACCTATCTTCATAAAATAAAAACTGATGAAATTAAAAGATGAAATAAACCCTAACACAATCATAGTAGGGAATTTTAGCACCCACTTTTGCAAAGAGATAGATCAACTAAACAAAAAAACTAATGAAGAAAGTTCAGAGTGGAACCACACCCTTGAACATATGGACTTAATGGATATATACAGAGTATTCCACTTCTCTAAAACAGAGTATTTATTCTTTCCAGCCACACATGTTACTTTTTCCAAAATAGATTACATGCTAGTCCACAAAACCCACTTAGGTAAATATAAAATAATAGAAATTACCTTATGCATACTATCAGACAACTGTGCAATAATAATAGAAATAAATGAGAGAAGAAATTTCAGAAAAGGCAAAGGCTCCTGAAAAATTAAAAATATACTTTAAACAACCAATGAATTACAGAAGAAATTTTAAAATTCCTAGAAGTTAATGACAATGACTGTTAACTCATTGAAAGCTCTGGGACACTATGAAAGCAGCTCTAAGAAGAAAATTCAGTGCAATCAATGTTCACATTAGGAAAACAGAGCAAGCTCAAATAGACAACCTTATGAGAATTCTTAAGATATGTAAGAAACAACAACAAACAAGCTCAAACTAAAATTAAAGAGGAAAATTATGAAGATGAGAGTGGAAATCAATGAAATTGAGACTATAAAAAAATAAAACAGAAAAAAAAGTCAAGTAATCAAAGACCTGATACTTTGAAAGAATAAATAAAATAGATAAGCCCCTACCCACACTTACCAAGAGAAAGCAAGAAAAGACTCACATTAATGCAATTAGAAATAAAAAAGGTGAAATCACAACAGACACTGTCAAAATCCAGAAGATAGCAACTACTTAAAAAAATTATTTAAAAAATTATATTCCAACAAATTAGCAAATTCTGAAGAAATGGACAGATTCCAAGACACATACTAGCTACAAAACTAACCCAAGAAAACATAAATATGCTTAACATGCCAAAAACAAGAAATGAAATTGACACAGTACTAAAGAATCTACCAACTGAAAAAGCCCAGGACCTGATGGATTCACTGGTGAATTCTACAAAATGTTTAAGAATATTATATCACCAATATTCCTCAAGCTATTCAAAGAAATTGAAAAGGATAGAGCACCCAAACTCATTTATGGAAATCAGTATCACCCTGATTCCAAAACTGGATAAAGATCCACTAAAAAAAAAACTATAGGCTGTTCTCCTTAATGAGCATAGATGCAAAAATCCTCAACAAGATATTAGCAACTAGAGGGCCAGGGATTTAGCTCAGTGCTGCACAAGCGCAAGGACCCAAGTTCGATCCCTGGTACCAAAAAAAAGAGTTCAGTAACTAGAATGCAGCCCATTATCTAAAAGATCCTGCATCATGATCAAGTAGGTTTCATCCCAGAGATGAAGGGATAGTTCAACACACATAAATCAATAAACATAGTACATCATATTAACAGAAACAAGGTCAAAAACCACAGGACCATTTAAACAGATCCAGAAAAGGCTTTTGACAAAACCCAACATCCCTTTCATGATAAAAACTGTGAAGAAAACAGGTATAGAAGGACTATACTTGAATATGATAAAAGCTATTTATGACAAACCAAAAGCCAATGTCATACTAAATGGGGAAAAACTAAAGCATTCCCCTTAAAATGAGGAACAAAACAGGGGTGTCCACTATCACCTCTTCTATTCAACATAGCACTTGAAACAGCCAGAGCAATAAGGTAAGAGAAAGAAATAAAAGGGATACATATAGGAGAGGAAGAACTCAAATTATCATTATTTGTAGATGACATGATACTCTATATAGAAGACCCAAAGCCCACCAAAAAACTCTTAGAATTAATAACCAAATTCTGCAACGTAGCAGGATACAAGATCAACACAAAAATCATTAGCATTTGTGTACACCATCAATGAATGGAATGAGAAGGAAATCATGAAAATAATATCATTCACAGTAGGTTCAAGAAAAATGAAATACCTAGGAATTAACCTGATCAAGGGAGTGAAATACCTCTACAAAGAAAACTACAGTACTCTGAAAAAAGAGAATGAACAGGACATCAGAAAATGGAAAGATGTCCCCTGCTTCTGGATAGGCAGAGTCAATATTGTCAAAATGGCCATGCTCCCAAACTGTTATACAGTATGTAGTCCCAATCAAAATACCAACAGCATACTTTACTGATCAATAAAAAAAAAAATCCTAAAATTCATATGGAGCCAGAAGAGACCCAGAATATCAAAAGCAATTTGGGACAACAAGAACAAAGCAGGAGGCATAGCAATACCTGAATTCCAGCTACACTACAAACCAGTAATGATAAAATGCCATAGTACTCCAACAAAAACAGATATGTGGACCAGTGGAACAGAATTGAGGGTAAAGAAACTTCCCCAGACACATTCAACTATTTGATCTTTGACAAAAAGGCCAAAAGCATAGGTTGAAGGAAAGATGGCCTATTGAACAAGTGATGCTGGGAAGGTTGGTCATCTGTGTACAGAAGATTGCAACTAGACCCTTATCTCTCACCACATACTAAATTAAAATCAAAATGGGTCAAATACCTAAACATTAAAACAGAAACATTAAACCTACTAGAAGACAAAATAGATAAAACACTTGAATACAGAACTGCAATTGCACAAAAAATAACAGCAAGAATCAACAAATGGAATCATATCAGACTAAAATTTTTTTGTTTTGTTTTGTTTGTTTTGGTGCCGGGGATTGAACTTGGGACCTTGCGCTTGCAAGGCAGGCGGTGGAACCACTGAGCTAAATCCCCGGCCCTCAGACTAAAATTGTTTTTTTTCTGTACAGCAAAACAATCAATCAGTAGAGTGAAGAGATAATCTACAGAATAAGAAAACATTTTTGCCAGCTACTCCTCAGACAGGACTAATATCTAGAATATAAAAGGCTCAAAAAAATTAAACCACCTAGAATTAAAAACCCAGTCAAGAAATAGGCAAGAGAGGGCCGGGGATTTAGTTCAGTGATTCCACCACCTGCCTTATCAGCGCAAGGTCCTGAGTTTGATCCCTGGTACCAAAAAAAAGAAAGAAAGAAATAGGCAAGAGAAATGAAGAGACATTTCACAGAGGAAGATAAACAAATGGTCATACAAATGAAAAAATGTTCAACATCTCTGGCCATTAGAGAAAAGCAAATTAAAATAACACTAAGATTCCATCTTACTCCAGAAAGAATGGCAATCGTTAATAAATCAAGCAATAACAAATGCTGGCATGGCTGTGGTGAGAAAGGAACCCCCCTTCATTATTGATGGGACTGTAAACTAGTACAACTATTACAGACATCAGTATGGAGATTTCTCAAAGAAATGAAATTAGAAATTCCATATGACTCAGTGATCCTCCTGCTAGGCATCTTCCCCAAAGAGCTTTAAGACATCATACTACAGTGATACATACATACCAATGTTTATAGCAGCACAACTGGTAATAGCTAAGTCCTGGAAACACCACGTATACCGATCAACAGATGATTGGATAAAGAAAATGTAATATCTATATATAATGGAATACTACTCGCTACAAAGAATGACAGATTTGAGACATTTTTAGGTAAATGGATGCATCTTGAAAAAATAAGATTGGGTGAAATAAACCAGACACATAAGCTTAAATACCATATGGTATCTCTCATTTGAGTGAGACAAAGTACAAACAAAGAGAATAATAAAGAATGGATAGAAGGGAACAAGAAGATGGATCTCTTGCAATAAGGAAGTGGTCCAAGGGAAAAAGAGCAAGGGGTGAGGAGGAGGAGAAGGGGAAATAAACCGAATAAAGATACGCCATGTACAGGAACCTAGTAATCTCAATTAATGTAAGCATTATACGCCATAACGTAAGCTAAGATTAATAATATCAACAAGAATGAAAAATGGGATAGGGGAATTCCAGGAGGAAGGAGGGAGGAGGAAGGCAAGGGAAGGAGATAAAAATAAAAAGAAACAAGCAGTGATATGTACATGTAACCATTCCCCAAGATGATTATAAACTGCATGAACTGCAAACATGTACTAATAAAACAAAAAATTTAAAATTTAAAAAAATTGACTTTTGAGGTACATTGCCGTACAATAAGCTACTTATTAATGCTCACAATTTAATAAGCTTCAGCTTGCACATACACCAATGAAACCATCACAATTCTAAAGATAAAGAATTTATTTCCTCTAACTACAAAATTAACACAAAAAAGACCAAAGACCTAAAGACAAGAGCTATAACTAAAACTTAGGAAAAAAATATAGGTGAAAATCTTCATGACTTTTTTTTTTTTTTGGTACTGGGGATCGAACTTGGGACCTTGCGCTTGCGAGGCAGGCGGTGGAACCACTGAGCTAAACTCCCCGCCCCATGACTTTTGACTAGGCAATGATTATTTTTATTTTATTTTTGTGTGTATGTGCCAGGAATCAAACTCAAGGACTCGAGCTTGCCAGGCAGACTGCACCACTGAGCTACATTCCCAGCCCAATGATTTCTTATATGTGACACCAACAGTACAAGAAACAAAAAAAAAAAATCAATAAATTGGATTTATCAAAATTAAAAGTTTTGTATGGACACTATTTATGAACTACGTAACAGGAATAAAATACCTGCAAATGATATATTTGAGAAGAAGCTCACATAACTAATATATAAGGAATTTTACATCTCAACGTGAATTTCCAGGAAAGGATCAAGTAGGAAATAAAATTCAGTTATCAGCATATGGATGGGATTTAAAGTCATTAGACCAAGTTGGTCTAAAGGGAATGAGTGTGGATAAAAGGAGCAGAGGGAGCCAGGGATTTAGCTCAGTGGTTCCGCTGCCTGCCTTGTAAGCGGGAAGTCCCGAGTTCGATCCTCGATACCAAAAAAAAAAAAAAAAAAAAATGGAGCAGAGACCTGAGGCTGGGGATTTAGCTCAGTAGTTCTGCCGCCTGCCTCGAAAGCACAAGGTCCTAAGTTTGATCCCCGGTACCCATCCCCACCCCTCCACCCCTCGCAAAAAGGAGCAGAAACCCAAGGACTAAGTCTTGGGGCCTCCAACCTCAAGGGATACAGAAATACAGAGAAACTGCAAAGAAACTGATAAAGAAGGAGAAATGCTGTGAGTTCAAGGCCAGCCTGGGCTACATAGTGAATTCAAGGCCAGCCTGAACTACATAGGAAGAACCTGTCTCAAAAAACAAAAAACAAAAACAAAAAAAAGAAAAGAAAAGAAAAGAAAGAAACTGATAAGGAGCAATAGGTAGAATGAACATCCAGTGAACCAGAAGCCAGGATGAAGTAACCACTCAAGAAAGTTGTCCGTGGTGAGTGTTGCCTGGAGGCCATGGGAATAATTGGCCACCTGATAATAGCTGCTTTAGTAGTGAGGACTTATTCAAGCGTGTTAGAGAGAGAATTGAAAGAGAGGAAGCAAGGACAGTGAGTGAGACTAATTTTTTAAGGACTGTTTGCTATAAAGGAGAAAATGGTAGCTGGAAGGAGACACGGGCATTGTCAGGTTGGTGTTTTGTTTCAAAGGTGAGGGGCAGCTGGGCACAATAACACACACTTGTAATACCAGCTAATCTGGAGGCCAAGGCAGAAAGATCACTTGAGCCCATGAGTTGGAGACCAGGCTGGGCAACTTAGTGTGACCTTGTCTCAAAATAAGAAATAAAAAGGGTTGGGGATGTAAGTCAGTGTGAAGGTCTTTGGCTCAATCCCCAGAATCACAAAAAGAAAAAAAACACATACCAAAGTGACCCTCCCTGGAAGCAGAAAGACTTGATAGCATCTGTGTTCCTTCTAGTCCTGTGGTTTTCATGGAGCCTCCACTATCTCACATTTCAGACTATGAAAATTCCAGGCATATCCAAAAGTTCCCACCCAAGCAGTCTCAGTTTACCTCATCAGGGCTGAACACTCCAAAGCTTTAACCTAAAGATAGAATGAAATCATTCATTATACAAAAACATCCTTATTTAAGAACAGATTCTTACATTAGAATGATGAGCATCTCCTAACTCTTTCTTCCTTTCTAGACTTGTCACAGCCCTCCCAGGATCTAGAGACAGGCTTTTGAACTTGGAAACATCTAGATTTCAAGTGTCTTTTATCCTCCTTAGACCAAATAGGCCAGCTTGGCATGACATGTCATCTTGTGATGACAGCAGACCTTGCTTACATGTCTGTTACAGTCCATTGACCAAAACAAGCCACACAGCAATCCTAAAGTCAGGGAACAAGAAAGAAAGTTCTGCCTCTCATGGGAGGAAGTGCAAAATCACAGGGGAAAAAGTGTGACTATGGAAAAGAGTGAAGAATGGGAGGCAATAAATCAGACTGCAAGGCCAGTAAAATGTAATCATGGAAGGTGAAAACTAATTTACAAAGAGCAGGTTCCACAAGCAAAACTGAATCAGGGACAGCTCCTGTTCCTAGTTAATTTCTCAACATCTCTGTTGAAAACCAATCCCTGACAGCCCCAATACTCAATCCTTTCACATTTCTCCTTCCCATCACCTCCAAAAGAGAGACTGGAGCCAGACTTAGACCGCATTCTATGGAGGAAATGGAACCCTGGGCTTTTCTCTACCACCATACCAAAGGCTGAAACATCTCCCAGCCTTCTAATTCAGCCCAGAAAGAGCCTCAAGGTCATGTATCCACTTGCACACCCAACCCCCATCACAGTGTTGAGCAAACACATCCAGGAGGTCATTTCTCCAATCTTTCCTGGGGGTGGAAGCCTGAACCGCATGCTGTTAGGTTCCTTTTTTTGTTTTTTGGGTTTTTTTGTGGTACCAGGGATCCAACTTAGGACCTTGCGCTTTTGAGGCAGCCATGGTGCCACTGAGCTAAATCCCCAGCCCAGGTTCCTTCTTAATGGAAAACTTGGAGATTCTATTATTGTAAGGGACAACTATTCTTTCAAAATACAAAAAAAAAAAAAAAAAAGCATTCATTAATGGAATTAGAATATGCTAATGGAGTCTGACAACTCTTCTTTCTTCTTCCCAAGCCCGCTTGCAAAATAGATCTGACCCTTCAACAAGCTTAGCCTGAACCAGCCTGGCCACATGCTGGGGGCCCAGAAAAGCACCAGAGTAAGGATCTGTGTTCCAACGTTACACTGCATCACTCATGAAAGTCAGCAGTTGTACCTTCCGCTGTGAAACATGGTGGCTAAAAGAGCAGGATTTGGAGTCCAAACCTGTCTCCCACCTCCTACTTACCATATGGCCTTAGGCAAATTGCTTAAGCCCTCAGGTTCCTCCTGAGTAAAAAGGGGACAATAATAATAGGTACCTCATAGGACTATTGTGTGGGTATTGTGAAAGTATGAAAGTGCTTATTACAGTGTCTGCCATAGAGTAAATGCTCAATAGAGTTCAGTTATAATAATTTGATGGGGAAAAGGGGTGAGGTGGCACACCCTGTAATCCCAACACTTGGGAGGCTGAGACAGGAGAACTGCCATGAGTTTGAGGCCAGCCTGGACTACATAGTGAGTTCAAGACCAGCCTAAACTACATAACGAGATCCTGTCTCAAAAGACAAAAACAATTTTATGGGGAAACTATACATCTCCAGCTAAAAGGTACTCAATTCTTGTGAATTCAGGAACAGACACTGCACCATGAATCTCGTATCTAGAGAATCTGAAACACCTAAGATTGATCCCACTCTGGAGGTATAAGGGAAGTGTTTAGGCCAGTTTGTAGTTCACCACTTCCGGATTCCCACGTGGTATCATGGGGATTGCTGTGGTCTGAGAAAGAATATGCAAAAACACAAGTGTCTGTGGGCAGTGAGCTTAAGTATGAAACAACGGTCACCCAAGGTAAGCCAGGAACACCTGCTTTAGTCTACTAGATGCACCGTGGTGCAAGCACCCCTTTCCTTCTGCACCTCTGGGCCCACTGACTAACAGTTTTGTGTGACTGCTGAAGATACTACTTGCCATCACAGTTCCATTTTAAAGAATAAATTCTGCCTCTTTTAGGTAAATTCAATATGTCTCCATATATTTCAGAGTACCATTGATTCAGTTTGATAAGGATGTGTTGAGGGTGTCAAGAGCAGAGCCAGTTAAAGCAAGAGCTGGGAAACTCAGCTATTTGACATGAGAGGTAATTCCCCCCCATCTCCCCATCGTGTTTCAGTACTCAGAAAGTTGAATGTGAGCAATGTGCAGAGATGGGCTTTGAGGGGAAGCAGGTGGCCCAGGGCTGTGGGTTGTGCTTACACTTACCAAGGTCTCTGCTACATGGTGTTTGAGAGCTCACTTCCAGAAGACTAGAAAATGTGCTTCTGCCCGATAACAGACAAAAAATGCATGTATTTGGGAGGGGGGATTTGGGAAGTGGTAAGGGATGATCATTAAAACAGTGGGCAGGGGCCGAGGATTTAGCTCAGTGGCTCCACCACCTGCCTCTCTAGCACAAGGTCCCAATTTTGATCCCCTATACCAAAAATAAATAAATAAATAAATGAAAGTCAGACACCTCATCCCTCCCACTCCCCAACAATCCATGTTCCCACTCACTTACTTGGGCAGCTCTGGCCATTCTCTGGGCAATACTTCCATGGGTGGAAAAATTGGGGGGACTGGCTTAGCTGATCCTTACACAAAAGGTGCCAAGCAAGAAGCAAATATCAGTGCACATTCAATTGTTTCTAGAAAATATGGATTATATTTGACTGTAATTAATAGAACAATTCTCTCATTTTCAATTTTATTAAGAAAACACTAACTACTTTACAAAGTGAACCTAACATTTCAGTGGTCTCAGACAATAAAAGGCTAAGTCCAACACCTTTTTTAGCATTACTCTGGTGTTCCTAATGAGCATGTGGCTTTATTTCACATGGTGATTCAAGGCCCTAGATGCCTTCTATCATGTGGACTTCCCATCCTGCATGGCCTTAAAACCTCCTGAATCCAAACCAAAAAAGGAAGAGATTTAAAAAAAGAAGGAAGAAAGAGTATAGAGAACAACACTTTTTAAAAGCCCCCTTCCCAGAAGTGACACATATCTCTTCTACTCAAACCCCACTTAAAATAATTAATCACATGGCCACATCTAGATAAAAAGAAGCTGGAAAATGTAATTCTTGCCCCTACTGGGACAGAAATAATGCCACATTGTAGAAAAAGAAGCATAGGTTTTCTAAATAACTAGCTACATATGTATATGCCTGTTAATATACTTGTATTTATTTTTGCCAACTTCCCACCATCCTAACAGAAGCTCCAGAAGAGCAAGGATTTACTTTTGCTCACTGGAGAATTCCCAGTTGGTGATGATGCCTGTGCTTTGAAGGAGTTAGGTTAGAGAGAACGAACAATGCCAGGGTTGGGTGGCAGGGTGTGGTGTGATCCAAAAGCTGTTGTCATCTGCTCTGGCAGAAGAGAAGAGAGGGGTGTAGGCCAGGAGAGGGGTTCTAGGCCAGGTCTACACCAGGAGGAGAGGCATGCAGATCCAGAGTGGTCAGGGCCCTGGTACCACGGTAAGGAGTTGAACCCAATCCCTAACTTCCAAATGACCCAGAAATTCCATTCTTAGGTAGTTACACAAAGCAAATGAAAGCACATTCAGTGGGGAAGCATGGAATGGCTTTGAACAAGTGATGGTGACACAATCACATATCACCCTAGTGGATGTTGACAGTAGACTGGTTAGTGAGGAGGATGAAGGGGACACTCATCATCCCAGTGAGACATAATCAGGAGTTCAATCAGGGTAGAAGCAGCTGGGATGGAGAGAAGGGCAGACTTGAGAGATGACAGGGGACACAAGGGGATGTGGGAATAATTTGATGATGGCTCTTCATTGATACAAATGGGGTTGAGCTGAGCTGGATCAAGAGGGGGGAAACAAATCTCCAGGACAGTTAATTCTGGGTCAAAGGATTGGAGAAGGCAAAGAACTAGCTTAGCAGCTGTCCCTATAATAGAACATCTACTAAGCTGCATAAGCAAAACATGCACAGAGTGTAAGAAGTTCCAGACCAACCTCTAATCTGATTTTATGTCAAAGAAGCTGCTAGATCAGTCATACTGCTGGTTCAAAGATTCCCCTCCAGGGAGTTTGTCTTTTCATAACCGAACCACAGAGCAAAGTTCTCACCTCGCCCATCACAGCAGCAGTGCCAGCCCTGGCAATCTGAATTGTGCAACACTGGCTGCTGCTGGCTTTGGGCCTCCCTGAATTTTGATTGTTTTCTTTTTAAATATTAATAAATAAATGCACATATCAGAAAGCTATTTGAGTATCCTTGGAATGTCTTCCATTGAAGCAGAAAGTGATGTTTTATAGATCCAGGCAATTAATTTAACACTTGCCAAATCTGATATTCTTTCCTGTACCAAACTCTACACTCAATTGGGTTTCACTATCACTTACTATGGGCCAGGGATCTAGGGATGCAGAATGGATAGGAACATGGTCCATGTCCTTAGGAAGCTCAGAGGCTAGTGGGATAGAATAACTCAGAGACAGATGAGTGTAACGTTATAGAAATGCAGTGACAGACACAGGCATGGAACATCCACCCTGGAAATGGAGAAAAGCTCCCAGGCAGGGCATGCCCCATGATCTGGGGGTCATAGGCTGGCCTTGTATCCTTCAGCCCAGGGTATAACTTCCTGGGAGGAAGACACTAGTGGGGCTGCTGAAGTGGAAGGCAGAGGAGGAGGAGCTGAAGCAGGAGAGACAGCTCAAACTAGGAAGACTTCAGGCAAAATCCCCAGTGTAGTGAACAGGAAAATCCAATCTGGAATTATCTTTGGGAAGCAGTAGCTGTGAAGGGCCCCCAAAAGTACTTCTCAGGGTGCTAATAGTGTTCAAAAAATCTGAACAAAACCTTAGGCCCGCTACAATAACTGGACTGATTCGTTATGATTTCTTAATAGGACAAAAAATTCTCTACCTTGTATTTCCTGTGAACTAGGGTTTTTGTCCATGTGGTCTCATTTATTTCTCTTAATAAGCCTGGATTAATTAGGACCCATTGTTTATGCCAAAAACTCAAGCTCAAATGGATTAAATAATTTGCCCCAAATCACCCAAGTAGAAAGCACAGTAGCAGAGCCTGGATTTGAATTTGTTTTCCTAGCTCCTATTTCAGCTTTATTGTTATTATTCCCAGCCTGCTTTTTGTTTGTTTGCTTGCTTGCTTTGTTTTGATTATTATTTTTATGGTTTTTTTGTGGGTTTTTTTGGTACCGAGGATTGAACTCGGATTCCTCAGCTTGCGAAGCAGGCGCCAGAACCACTGAGCTAAATCCCCGGCCCTTTATTATTATTTTTATTAGTTCATGTTTGCAGTGCATAATGATTACATTCATTGTGGGGAGTTGGTACGTGTACATAACATATCTCAATTCTTTTTACTTCCCTTTCTTATCCCCTTCCTCCCCATACTATCACAATCTTGTGCTAAGCCCCTTTAAAGGTAATCAAAACCTAACCTCTCAAGAAATCTTCAAGTGGAATTATGATAATTCGCAGCCTGTTTTAAAATAGGGAGCTATTAACTTTTTTCTAACTGGGGACCTTAAGATCATGGTTTGTGCCAAGCAGCCCTAAGACATACTGTAGCTACTTCTAGCATGAGTCCCTTTCAACTCTGTTTGGCCAGGTCTCGGTCTTATGCAGGGTGAACTTTACTCATTCAATGTGGGAAAACCAGCCACACTTTCCAACAGCTCACGGTCTAGTAGAAGAGATAGGATAGATGTGCAAACCTGGCCATGGTAGAAACAGAATATAAACAGGCACTGTGCTGAAGTTACAAAGCGCAGCGAGAAGACAAGGGAGCCATAGCTTCAGTAGTGTCCATCTCATCCCCAGCACACATGGCTGTTTTGAGGACCAATTGTTTGATTTCTAAAGAGGCTGGTTCTATGCATTTCTCCAGGCAACTTCTGGTTTCATCTTTTTCATCCATCCTCTGGCCCAGCCTGGGAAGCTCCCGCAGAGATTTACTCATCAACTCCTTCCTAGGAAACCCTTAGGTTTCCTGTGCTAGCCCTGGTTGCTTCTGAGACCCATCAGGCATCAGCTAGAAGATGAATGAAAATGCTGGGTTTCATTGACAAGAGGCAAATTCTATGAGATTTCTGCCCAATCAAAGTCCCAAGGAGACCAACCTCTGAGTCTTGAGTGGCAGAAGGTCAACTGTTCCAATCTTACTGGCATCCAGTATGACAGAAAGGGCATGAGCTTAACCCACAGGAGCGTTGGGATGGGCCAGCCCTGCTGTTCTGTACTGCTGGGACTGAAGCCTTCGCTTGCTTGAGGATAGTGATGCCTGCTGGGGCTGCTCTGAGAATAAAAGGAGAGCTCAGATGTAAAACATCACACACCTAGTCCTGTTCTTAACTGGAATTGTATTTCCACCATCAGGACACATTCATCTTCTCTTTCAAAGTTCCGCGGTGGATTTCCTTGGTGTCACATTTGCATAAACATCCCTCTCAAGCAGCCCTCAGAAGATGACCTCACACTCCTTAAATGCTCCATTGTCTATTTAAATCACAGAACAGGATGTCTCTGCCCTCAGAAAGCCTAGTTGACTTCTGAGGTTTTTGTGCTACCCTGGAAAGGATGCATTTCACAAGACAGTCACCTCATGCCATTGCTTAGAAGCGCTGTGGCTGAAATGGTGACTTTAAGTGGATCCTACCACATTTGTGCACAGTTCCACTGTGGAAATGGCATTCAGGTCACTAAAGTACAGCAATTCATAAGGCCCATGGTGGGGAACAAAAGGCCCACGGTGGAGACAGAAAAAGCCTTATGGCAGACCCCCCCTCTGCCCCCACAGTCTTCCTTACACCCATTTGGGCAAATAATAATCTAAAATAAAAGAACTGCAGGAGAAAGCAAACTTCAACCCTCCCTTACACTCTCCTCCAGGTAGGTGTAGGCAATTTAGATGTCTCATGCTGTCACTTAACCCTGGAATGGCTTTCACCATCCTTGGCAATATGGAAAGCAGGTGACATTGAGTGGCATTAAATTGCCATTCAGTGTTTTGTTCTGCAGACTGTGTAAATCCAGTCCTTTGGCACAGGGGTTTTATTTCCCCACCCCTTTGTCTCCAAGTTCCCCATGTCTGTTCTGGACTGTGCACCAAAAGGAGACTCCAAAAACAAGTATATAAACTCCAACCAAAGTACCAGGCCAAGAGTCTATCATTTTAAAAGAAATAAAGTAGTGATTGTCTAGCCCAGACTCCTGGAGGAAATGCTAATCTGACCTTTCAGACTGTGTTAACAAACACATCTGACTCTTTTCTCTCCCCAGGAGGAAAAGCAGTTTTACCTTGAAAAACAGTATTTAATACAGCAGGAGATGAATTCTGGACCTCAAAATGAGGCTGACTGAAAAGGCCAAAATCACACACAGGAAAGCTCACTTCTTCAGTACCTGAGGATCACAAATTGCACACTTGCTCACAGTCTGGCTGGGTTTGAAAACTTCTGATCAGCTGCCAAGGAAAAGCAATCTCTTTACTTTTTTGACCAAGATTTAGAAATCTAAAAGGATCCAGATTTTATTTTCTCTTGTGCTTGAGACCCACAGGGCTATGGCCTTGACCTGTTTCATAACCTCCCTAGGGTGGCTCTAATCTTAGCACAATGGGCTTCCTTGGATCAAGGTGACCTCCCTCCCTAAAGGTTTTTCTTCTCTGCTTGCATGTGGCTGACTTGCCTCCTGCCTTACGCAACCTCTCTTATCTGAGCTCAAGCAACGGGTAAGTGAATGTCTTTCTGGATCTAGATAATCACTCTATTAGTCCTAGATCACCCAAGATTATGGTGGTTAATTATATTTTGGGTCTGTGGAGCTCTTTTCCCCTGTGGCACATTCACATCTCTGATTTCACCTTCCTGAACCTTTTTTTCTCTGAAGGATGCAGTGTTTGGTTACCTAATCCTTTGGCCCCAGCCTCAGTGTTCTTGTTGCTAAAATGAGGCAGCTTGACTAGATGAGCTTTTTTATCTGTCAACTCAAGGAAATGTCAAGAGTCAGGCAGAGCCAGGACAGGGTTCAGATGCTAGCAATTGTTTTGTTTGGAAAAGATGCTACCAACCCACCTTCCAGGGTGATCCTGAGCTCCGTTTTGTTTAAGTTTTGTTAAAGAAATCTGAAAGCTGTCAGAATCAAAATGGAGTTGCTTCTGTCAATCCTACCAGAGAGAGAGAGAGAGGGAAAGAGAAGCTGGCATGGATGTTATGAAGGAAGGTTTCTTAGGCATAATTATCTGATAGTAACTATCATAAAAGACTGCCAGACTATAAGTACACACAGAGGCTACCATAATCTTATACAAAAAGCATATTTACAGGAACATCTGCCCTGTAACTGCTACTTAACTAAGATCAACATCACTCTTGTTACTAATTGTTGTGGCCAAGGATTATTGTTTCAAAATATCTAATGTAATTCTCCTCATTTTGCCTTTAAAAACTTCCCTTTCCCTCAGTCTCCTTGAATACTGTAACAAATGGCAGAAGAATGAGACCATCTGAGCAGGCTAGTGAAGGCAGAGAGGTACAGACTTTATTCACCTGCCAGAGGTGGACTGACAGCAGCCAAGAGGCCGCCAGCCCCGAACAAAGAACAGGCAGAAAGCTTTATAGGGCATTGGAAGAGAGGTCTGGCATGTCTGGTCACGTATAAGGGTCAGAGCAAATATTTGTGGTTGGGGGTCCATGCAGTGATTAAGGCAGGTGTGTGGACATTTTCAGGTGACTTGGCATTGAAAAGATACTGTACTTTGTAGTTGTTATCTCTATGTTGGGAACATCCCATCCTGTGTGCTGTGTCCGAGATAGCTTTTGTGGGGGTGAAGACAGCACCTGCATTGGCTCCCTGTTTTGTTGTGGTTTTTTGTATCTTGCCAAACTGTAGCTTGGAAATAAAGAGCATATTCATTAACCATTTCATGACCAGGTCAAGCCTGACAAATATACTAATAGTTTACTATGGCATGATTATTCCCATTGCAATGCTCTTCTATTCCCAAATAAATATCAGCATTCTTTGGAGAATCTCTCTGAATGATTTTTTTTTTTTTTTTAATGATGATGATGGTGGTAGTACTGGGGATTGAACCCAGGGCCTTCATGCTCACCTCCCAGAAACCCCACTGAGTAACTCATCCTGTTTCCCCAATTCCTCTCTAGCTGCCCAAGTTACCCAGGGACTTGCTCCACACTCCTGTGTCCCCAAGCAGGGGCAGGTTCTTCACTCAGAATCCCTTCTATAATGACTCCTTCCCCACCCAGGACTCCAAGGGCCTTACCCTCATGATATCCTTGACAAACATTCTGCTTTTGCCCGTCCCAGACCTGTTCTTTGCTGGGTGGGGGCTTCCTTTGTTTCAGAACTCACGGCCAAGCCCTGACTCTTCTGGTTCCAGAACAAGCTTTGGCTCCAGGCCTAGGACAGCAGGTCACACACCTCTCAGGAGCATGTGGGAATGAGCCCTTCCCGTGTGACCGTGAAACTTCACTTAGGAACATAATCCTGTTCCATAATGTTGACAAGCAAAGGCAAGACAGCTGGAGGGTGGGCAGGTCCAACTCCTGGAGGCAGACGGTGTATTGTCACCGGACCAGCAGGCCAGGTTGGCTAGCTGCTCAACACCAGATCCTCAGGGCCCTGACTTCCCCGACAGGTCTTCCAAAGCAGGTGGGCCCTGTCCCTGTTCCTTCTACTTTGTTGTACACTCATATGTGCACACGTGCTTAGTGGGCACACTTGTGAATGTGTAGACAGGCACACAAACACATACATGCATACATAGGCAGTACACTAATACAATTTCTGTCTACAGTGGGGCTCAGAAGATTTTTTGATAGAGTTTTTGAGTTCTAGAAGAAGGTATTAGAATTGCAATGGGATCAGTTAGCCTCTTTCTCTGTCACTCAGGGTGCCCAAAGTTCTACTATTACAGATTCATTCGTTTTGGCCTCTAATGTCTCTCAGTCACCAGAGGACACTTCTTCCTCAGTAAATTATGAATAGCTGTGTTATGGCCCCAGCACCAGGATAGGCCCTGGGTCCATTTCCCATACTCTATGGTAGGGTAGGAACAAGGCCCTGGAGAAGGGAAGCAGTAAAGACCTGCATGAGAAGGATGACTCAGTGGGGCACAGACCAACAGCACTCATAGACTTCCTGCCCAGTCTGTCTGCCAGGCTGTGACTCCATGAGATGTCTCTTCACTGACTTCATTCAGTGAACACGGACTGTGCATTTACACATGCCTGGTATCACAGCAGTCTCTGGGGACATGGTGGCAAGCCAAAACAGAGAAGGTCCCTGACCTCTGAGCTTACGGCTTAGTTGCAGGAAGCTCGACAAGCATTAACTAAAAATCTCACTAATGAACATCTCACTGCAAACCAAGATGAATGCACTTAAAGAAAGTTCTATGAGACCATAGCACCAATGAACCAACCTAGACTAGGAGTTGGGAAGTCTTTCTGAAGAAGTGATACTTGAGCTGATCCCAAAGAAAACCAGAGTAGAGAGGGCATTTCTACACAGAGGGAACTGCATGTGCAAATGCTCAGTGATGGAAAGGAGCCACCTACTACTTCTGTTGGGGAGATCATAATTTTTAACCTACAGAAAATTTCGAACTTGAAGAGAAATGTTCCCTTCTAAAAATGTGCTTCCTTTTCCTTTTCCCCTTCCACGTACCCAACACTTAGTACTGAGCCACACAGAGAAGGTGAGCTGTGCAAGAGAAACACTTACAAAAACAAAACGTGCAGACAGCAGCTATGACAGCCATTTCCTGTTGGGTGTCTCTCACCACAAACCTTCTTAGCCAAATAAACTGACACAGGAAAACATTTTGGATATGGGTGAGGAAGAAACACATATTGAGAAAACAAGAAAACTCCCATCTGCTTTTCAGACGAAAGCTGCATGTTTGGGACAGTGGCCAGATCACAGGAACTGTATCTTCCTCACAGATGCAAGGTCTAGGGCCCAGAGAATGGAAGGGATGCAGTCAGTGGTGGGGCTGGGGCTTTCCCTGTCTCTCAGCACTCTGTTCAGCATTCTTTCTTTGCCTCACTCCCTTTGGTCCCATCAGACCAGATTTGCTGCTTTCTTCTATCTGACAAGGGCTCATAGAGTTGGAACTGCCTTCTACAACCACAGTAGTGAAGCATACCGTTTTTTTTATTGTTGTTGTTGGGTTTTTTTGGTAACAGGGATTGAACTCCGGACCTTGCACTTGCGAGGCAGGCAGTGGAACCACTGAGCTAAATCCCTGGCCCAAGCTTACTTTTGCCTTGGGTACAGGAGCACAGAGTCCTCGTGATACAAATAGGAAGAGGCTAAGTGACAGATATTTTTCAGATTCTAAATTTTTTATTTTTGCAGGAACTGTGGGAGACAGTTTACAAATGAAGAAGTTGATCTGCTGAAAGGCTAAAAAGCTACCCAAGCACTCACTCAGCTACAACCTGGAAGAGCTGAGATTTGAACTTGACCTAGCTTGGAAACCCATACTTTCTCCCCTTTTCCTCATCCCACATCCAGGGAGTATTCTGTGGTGAAGCTTCCTCAGTGTTCCCAAGCTGGACTGATTACCAATGGACCAAGCATCACCACCCGCTGACCCTCAGCTCGTGTCTTCTTACACATGGGACAGATGTGATATAGCTGCCTGGGTCATGATTCCCCCAGGGAAGAGGTGGCTGTTGGTTGCTCTGTCCCATTCCAGAGGCTGTCATACCTCCATACCTTCCAAAAGTATGACTGTTTGGGCTGACTCTGATTCTCTTACTTGTAGCTATATGCAGTACTTTTTGTTTTGTTTCACTTTCCTAGAAGTCAGAACAGAAAATTCCCATGCAAAACACATAAATTTTGCCTGCACAATATCCAGTCTTGTTTCTGTTCCAGAAAAGCCTCCTGGCTCACAGTCTCCAGGTAACAATACAGCAGTGAACAAGACCCATCCTCTCAATGTTCAGGTCTTGGAGGAGATGGGGTGTAAGAGATCCCATTGGGTTGAAGTATCTATGGATGGCATCTCCCAAGGGTGTTCCTAGAAACACTAATATGCCATGGATTATTGATAACTTTTCCACCAAAACAAAAAACTAAATCACTTAGCTTCAGGATTTCTTAAAGACTTAAACCATACAAAGATGGGTAGATAACCTCTGATACCCATTCTGTTCATTTTTCTCTAATAATAAAAGTCCCAAATCTTCACTAAGCAACTTATCTATTCCACTGAGACTTTTTCTTAGCCTGCCTTGTAGCTGGGAACAAACATTTGACAAAGACTTGAACATGGGTATATGGGCAAAAGTGATGTGTCCTTTCACTCTTGTCATTAGAAGAAAAAAGCGTTTGCCTTGACTTGCCTTTTCTCCTTCCTGCCAGAAGGGAGGCAAATGTGATGACTAGAGCAGGAACAGCCACTCTGTACCAGAGAGCCACCCTCCCAACACTGGACTGCATATCTCTGGAATGCTAGTGAAAAAGAAACGCCCATCTTGTCAGAGAAAGTTAGACTGACCCCTAAGTAATTTATGCATTCATATCCATAATAAATCTATAAATAGAATACCTACTGTAGTATGCAAAATTTTTCAAATATATATGACTTTTTTTTTCACAGTGCTGGGGATTGAACCTAGGGCCTTGCTCATATTAAGAAAGTGTTGTACCACTGAGCTACATCCCTAGCCCTTTAAAAAACAGAGACACACACACACAAAAAAAATACTTAAAAATTTTTTTTGAGGCAGGGTTTCATTAATTTTGCCAGGCCAGCCTTGAACTTGGGGTTCTCCAGCCTTACCCTCCAGAGTAGCTGATATTACAGGCATGTACCACCATGCCTGGTTATACAGGATCCTAATACCTATTTTTCAAACAGTTTAGAACTGTGTTCCTTGAAACACATTTGGGAAACTCTAAAAACTTTTTCCTGCATTCCCAGAATTCCAAACTGTGTCTCAATCCACAGCACACTTGTCCCTAAATCATTATCCAGGGATTTTTTGGGGGGAGGGGGGTACAGGGATCGAACTCAGGACCTTGTGCTTGTGAGGCAGGTGGCAGAACCACTGAGCTAAACCCCCAGCATATCCAGGGATTTGTAGGCACAAATTGTCCCTCCCACACACTTATATAAAAGTATCCCTTTATTCCTCCAAGCTACTGACCTTAGCCCAAAAAAAGACCACAAAGCTTCCCACCCTATGCCTTTAATTTTGAGAGTCCAGGTCCCAAGAGCTCATAAAAAAAAAGCTGTCATGCTGGGCGTGGTGGCTCATGTCTGTAATCCCATCACTCAGGAGGCTGAGGCAGGAGCATCACCGTGAATTCAAGGCCAGCCTGGGCTACATAGTGAGAACTTGTCTCAAAAAACAGAGAGAGAAAAAGAGCGAGCTGTCAAATGCAGCTCTCAATTCCAAAAGAGGCCAGTAACAAAAGTTATAGGGAAAATGAAGAGCCTTGGTGCCCTGATTTTAAAAAGGCTGCCAAACATGAATGAGAACTAGATCCATGTAATGGAAATATCAAGTTTAGAAAACAAATCAAGGGCTCATTTGATTAAAAAGAAGAGAACCCTACAACTAACACTATGCGTAACAATAAAAGGGATTGGTAAAAGTTTGTCCTCTAAAGTCAGGAACAAAATGAGAAGGGTGCCTTCTCACCATTCCTTCTGCTTTTTGTCATTTAAGTGAAGTTGTAACCTTTTTTTTTTTGGTACTGGGTTCTGCCGCCTGCCTCAAAAGCGCTAGGTCCCAAGTTTGATCCCCGGTACCAAAAAAAAAAGAGTTATTACAAAACCATAACACTCAAGACTGTGTAGTATTGGAACAGGGATAGACATATAGATCAATGGAATAGAATTGAAAATTCTTTGGGGCCGGGGACTTAGCTCAGTGGTTCTGCCACCTGCTGCACAAGTGCAAGGACCCAAGTTCGATCCCTGGTACCAAAAAAGAAAGAAAGAAAGAAAGAAAATTCATTAACAAACTCATGTATTTATTGTCAGTTGATTTTTTACAAAGCCACATACACAATTCAATGGAGGAAAATACTCTTTTCAATTAATAGTGTGATGGGTGTGTTGGCATTTGTATTCCCAGTACTTGGGAGGCTGAGGCAGAAGAATTATTATGAGTTTGAGCCCAGCCTGACTCAAAAAATATAAAAAAGGGCCAGGGATTTAGCCCAGTGGCACGTGCCTGCCTTGCAAGCACAAGGTTCTGCCTGAGTTTGATCCCCGGGACCAAAAAAACAAAAACAATATAAAAGAGAGAGAGAGAGAGAGAGGGAGGGAGGAAGGAAGGAAGGAAGGAAGGAAGGAAGGAAGGAAGGAAGGAAGGAAGGAAGGCAGGCAGGCAGGCAGGCAGGCAGCTTTTTGGTAGTTTCTCAAGAAGTTAAATGTACAATTAACTAGGAACAAGGAATTCCACTCCCAGTTGTATACTTAAGAGAAATGAAAACATATCCATAGATATTTATAACAGTGTTATTCACTGGTCAAAAATAGAAACAACCAAAATATCCATTAAGCAATGGATTTATAAACAAAATGTGGCATATCCACATGGTGTAATAGTATTCACCCCTAAAAAAGAATGAACTACTGATTCATGCATGAATCATGAATGAACCTTGAAAATAATGTCAAGTGAAAGAAGCCACATATGTGAAAGAGGCCATATATTTTATGACATCATTTATATGAAGTATCTAGGACAAATCCATAGAGGCAGAGAATTAGTGGTGACGCTTACAATATCTGTCAATATACTAAAAGCTACTGAGTCAATGTTATTGTGTATGAATTGTATCACAATGTGTAATAGTTAACTGTAGTGTCATCTTGAGTAAGAAATGCCTAGCAGATTAATTCAGCTCAGTTCTGGGCGTATCTGGTGACCGACTTCCTGAAGAGGGAAGACCCATCTAGATGTGAGTGGCACCAACCAAGAGGCTTGTAGCTGCCATTGTTCTTGGACTTCCTTCTCCAGGCTTCCAGTGCAGACTGTTCTTCAGCTTCCCAATGTGACTCACACAGGACCCTGCAGTGAGCTCCAGGCCTTTGACTGGATCCTCTGGCTGTCCAGCACACACAAGGCCCTTTTCCATTCTTCCACCTGACTCTGCAGGCAGCCATTATAAGTCTACCTTGTAAATCCTTCCCATATCATACATAGTTCCTCTAGTGGACCCTGATACACAACTTTTAGAAAATGAAATAAAGTATTTGCATTCAATCCAAAATTTTTCTAGAAGATTGAGGAAAAGAAAAAATGCAAAAACAAACAAAAGAATACAATGTTTTCCCAGTGTCTTAAAAAATAGATCAAATATAGTAGTTAGCTCTTGAAGACATAAGTACCATCTTGTGTCACTTAACAAAGGGGAAGCATTGAGAAATGCATCATTAAGCAGTTTTGTCAATGTGTGAACATCGTAGCATGGACTTAAGAAAACCTAGATAGAATAGGTCAATCATTCAATGCAGCCCCTTGATATAATCAAGACATAAACACAGGATGTGTGAGGCTGCTGCAATGTAACACAGCATACTGTTTCCTAACAAACTTTTAAGTAGGAGTGCACTCCCTAAAATAGTGATAGAATACTAAATATATAAGCCAGTAACAGTCATTATCATCATGAAGTTTTAGGTACTGTACATTATAGAATGAATTCTACTTTTGTAAAACTGGCCTTGCAGTATGTTTGTTTACACCAGCATCACCACAAACACATGAATAATGTGGTTCTACCACATTTTGATAGCTGTGACATCACAAGGTGATGGGAATTTTTCAGCTCTATTAGAATTTTATGGGACCATAATTGTACATACTATTTGTTGTCCACAGAAACATGGAAGGATCATTGTGCAGAACATGCCTGTAGTTATGATCGGTATGTATGTTTAGGAATGTAAAGACTGGAGTTTTATCTAACTTTATTCTGATTATATTTGATTTTGTTTTGTTTTGTTGAAACAGGGCCTTGCCATGTAGTCCAGACTGGCTCAAATTCACAATCCTCCTGCCTCAGCCCTCAACAGTAATGGAATTACAGGCACGCACCATTGTATCCAGCTTTTATTCTGATTGTGAAAGTAATGTGTTTATTTTAAGGAGATTCTAAAGATAGAAGAGTATATACAAAATCATGAAATCACTTTCCTATGTTTATGCTTCTCCCCAGCAGGGTGTGGTGGCACACACCTATAATCCTGGCACTCTGGGAGCCCAAGGCAAGAGAATCAAAAGTTGAAGGCCAGCATGGGCAACTTAATGAGACCCTGCCTCAAAAAGTAAAATAAAAAGGGCTGGGAATGTAGCTCAGGGTAAAGACCCTGGGTTCAAGCTCTAGTGCTGGAAAAAAATAATGAAACAACAATAACAAAGGCAGGTAGGTGTGGGTTCGTGCACTTCTATATACAAAGCTTTCCTATCAAAGCCTTGCATCCGAACACTGGCTTCACTGCAGCTGCCAGATGTTAGCTCAATGCAGCACCATCAAATCTTCCTTAGCCCATGCTTCGAAAAAGCACCTTCATTTTGAAGTCCTCCAGCTGCCACAACTTTCCCTCCTCTTTAAGTCTTGGGGTTTCAGTACAACTGGTATTTTCTTTATTTCAAAGGAGTCTATGTACCTGCAAAGGTGCCATGATAGGGCAAGGTGAATGGGATAGAAGAAAAAACTAACATCCATGAAGACTACAATCCTCACATTAAAATTTCCCATCAACCCTCTGTCAGTATGGCCCTCTAAAACACTGAATGAGCTCTAAGGAAAGCATTTCTAAGTTTATCATCTTCATGCCTAGTGTAATCCAGCAGCACCCAGGGTCCTTGTTAAGAGTCCAGATCCTTGTTCCCACTAGGCTATTACTGAATGAAAATATATTGAGAGAAATGAAGAAAAAGGAAGCTTACAAAATACAGACTCCAGTTCAAATTTTATTTGTATACAAAAATATATTACAAAGGGGAAAGCATATTACTATTTCCAACTATATATAATTAATTACAAATATTTTCATAAAAGCACTTTAAATTACAGAAAAGCTATGTTTTAAAAGAAAAATACAACATTAGCATAGACCATCTGTTCTAATATACTGCAGGTAGGTAAACAAAATCAGTTTCACTGTCTGAATTGCTCAGAGGTAGGCCCAAGAGCTATCTTAGGGTGGGTCTAAGAACGCCTGGTGGTAGATGAGTAGGTGTTCATCTCTCTTCCCTCTGGCAGCAGCTAATTTTCTAGTAGCTGATTTTGCCAGGTCCTTGGAGCTTTCTGAAGCTTCTTTCATGTGATAAAAGGACCTGGAACTCCTTACTTCACATACCTGTAAATAGGACATAGGTAAGGTTAGCCACTGACAGAAGTTCACAATTCTTAGGCTTAGCCACATCACAGTCTCAGACTGGCATCAAATCACTGAACTTAATGGCAGGCTTCCCACATAATGTGTCTGGTTAACTGGAATGATTGGGCAGCCAGCTGCGATTATCACGAAGAAGACAGGCTTGTTACATGAGTCTGATACAAATTGTGCTGCAATTATAATAATCTCTGTCACAACAGGCCTAGGTCCCCTGATGTAGGATGGTGCAGCATATCAGGAAAGGGGCAATAAAATCTTCAAGTAAATAGAAAAGATGCAAAGACTTTCTACCAAATACTTTGCTCTGTCTGAAAGAGTATTAAGAACAGAGTTTTGTTTTCGTTTGTTTGTTTGTGTTTGTTTTGTACCAAGGATCAAACTCAGGACCTTGTGCTTTCGAGGCAGGCACGGTGCCACTGAGCTAAATCCCCGGCCCAGAACAGTTATTTTTAAGTAGCCACTTTCTGATCTACTGGCTATTTAGTAGAGTATAGCATAAAATGCTTTGTATAGAAAAATGGACCCTTTCACTAAAAAACTTAAGAGACTGTGACGAGATTCTCTGAGGCCCACTTTATGACTGAACAAGATCCCGCTGCTGTGAAACCGTTTGCAGAAACTCATTCTGGAAGCTTACATTGGTCCTCTTGGCTCTTGCAACCTTGTCCTTTCAAAGTAATATGTGTATGTAGAAAGACGGTGACAGGTCCTCTCTCTAGACCTCCCTATTTCAGTTATGATCTGATGTCTTCAGCTTCCAATATTTTTGGTCATAAAAAATGGATCACCATTAGTGTAATTCCTGAATGAGAAGCAGGAGTATTTAACTTGGGTCACTTGGTAATTGACTTGGTCTCCCCAAGCCAGTTATCTCCTTGGCACTCTTCTCTAAGCCAGACCTCACCAAGATCCTGGGAAACATGGGGAAATTACCCTGGGCCCTGGGATGGAAGGCTCCAAGTTGCTAGAGTAATGCTTGTGTGACCAAGCAGATTGCTTCTTCTCTGAGAAATCTAGCATGCCATCAGGATGGTAATGCTCCAGTCTTGCTGCTCACTTTCCATTTACCAAACAAAAAACCATTATTTGCTGGTGACCTGTTCTCACTGAACACAGTCTACTTTAACACAAGCTTATCCACAGAAAATCTTTCTGAGCCACTAGGGTCCTATTTCTAAACCCAAAGAAGTCTTATGATGTAACTTCCTGCCCCCCGGCCAAGCTGGTAAACATTATAGCTCTTTATCAGAAGTGTCGGTTAGTTTTCTCTTTGATTTTTTTTTTTTAAATACCAAGCATGTACTCACTTGCTAATGTTCTGTCAAGATCAGCAATAAAGTCTTCTAGCTCTTTTGTGTCTCCTAATTTGGCTGTAAAAGAGGAGAGTTTGGTTTCCATATTAAAGATGATCCCATGTCAAGTTTTCAAGGATGACAGAATTTTCAGGATTATAGAATGAATTATTTTCGTTTTACATCTATCCTCAAAAACTTATTGAAGGGCTCAGTGGTTCCACTGCCTGCCTCACAAGCGCAAGGTCCTGAGTTCAATCCCTAGTACCAAACAACAAAAAAATTGAACTGTATCCTGTGCCAGCCCTAATTTTAATTCCTGCTGCCCTTGCCTTCTGATGCAATTTTGCTTGTGTCACTGCTCTGGGGCAATATCACAGCCCTCAGAATTCTTCCAGGATGAAATGGATAAAGAACTACTACTGTCCCCCATTCCATCATTCTATCTAGATGCCAGCAAAAAAGTATTGAGTCCATACTTAGATTTTGTTCTCTCTATACCCTTCAGTATAGACTTCATCCATATATTTCACTTGGTTCAGTAGTGTTTATCATTTTGAGCCTTCCCTGAAATGCATTGCCACAAATAGTTCATTGTTCTTAGTTTTTCAAATAAATTTGCCACTGGGGGTGATATTTTCCCTCTTTAATTCCTAGAGGATCAGGTAGCAAATCTGGGGACAATTTAAGCCACCTTCTAGACTGCTCTATCTCTGAATTCCACAGATCCATTACAGACTGAAAGCTGGACAACGGCTGAATCCCCAGTGACTGCTAACGTTACTGGGTTAAGAAGAGAATTTTTAAATACCTCTTTCAAGAAAGAGAGAAGTTCTATCTTAATGCCAGATTGAGAAAAGTGATGGAATCTTCATATTTCTTTTTTAAGTATGTTCCATTTTATGGCATTCTACAACTATTTTCAGCAAGTATAACTTTACTTAGAAAGGAAAAACTTCCCTTTGTTTTCAAAAGGGCACTTGTCCAGTATAAGAGAACATTGAGCTCTCTAGCTGGAGACACTCTGCGAGTTCCAAAAAATAAGAAATAGCTCATGCATCTTTAAAAACTTTTTAGCTCTATTAATAATCATAGTAGCCCCAGGCTGGAGCTGCTATTTTGAATTATATTACAGCACTGCCTGTCTCATAATGATGACCCCATTTAATTGCTAAATTTGTCATCTGAAAGTATTGTTTAAACAGTTAATGCAATAAAAAATAGTCCTCCTTTTTATAAAGCCAAACTGCTGAGTTTTAAATTCTAGAACAAACTAGTCTGGAGGAACCTAGTGAGAAGCTATCATTTGGTACAGCCTCATTTATAGCACAGGAGAGAACAGTCTAGAATTTAAAGTTGTCTTTCTCCCTGTGAATACAGGTATTCTGCCCCAAATCATCTGATCTTGTTCTAACACCAATCAAAACACTGAGAAATAACAAATTCCACTTTACATTCTCCTCTACTAAGATATTATCCTTATCTGTCTGCTTGCACATTTGGGAAAGACTGGCTGGGGATAAAGGAAAGAGAGAAGGGCTAAGAAGCACAAAAACTCACATTCCAACTAAGGAGCTTACCTTTCCTAGGGGTGATGGAGGGAGACAATAGGGCTGGGGCAGAGTCTGTTGGAGAATTCAATTTTTCATCACTGAAGCTGAAGCTGTTTCTGTAAAGTGAATCTGCACCTTCCAGAAAAGAAATCATACTCATTAGAACTGGTAGTCATTAAACTGTAGACTCATCAGTCTATTAACTACTGATAAGAAGTTTATCTTCAAAAGGAACAAAAGTGGCAAATCTATAGTAAACAGGTGGACTTCCAGATTTTATATTTATTCCCCACAATGATTAAAGGAAGGGGAGAGTGCATGTGTGCATGTGAACACATGTCTCCAGTCAAGCACATCAAAACCCTTGCTTCCTTAAAAAACTTCCAAGGTCCTGAAGTCGATCCCCAGTAACCACCCCCCACCAAAAAAACCCTTCAATGGAATCATTAGGACCAGACTCCTACTGGCACACAGAAGCTACTGATCAAATGTCAAACCCAATGATCAAGCCATGAAAAATGCCCCTCTGAATCCCCTAAAATACAAGCACAAAGTTGGGCCCCATGACTTAATAATCTTCTCTCCCAGCCAGGAATGGTGGCACTCTGAGAGGCTGAAGCAGAAGGATTGCAAGTCCAAACTCAGCCTGGGCAACTTAGTGACTTAGCAAGACTCTGTCTCAAAATTTAAAAAAACCTTTTTTTTCTTTTTTTTGAGACAAGATCTCACTGTATATAGTTCAGGCTGGCCTTGGACTCACTATGTAGCCCAGCCTCGCCTTGAACTCATGGCAATCCTCCTGGCTCAGCCTCCCGAGTGCTGGGGTCACAGGCATGCACCACCATGCCTGGCTGAAAATTAAAAAAAAAAAAAAATTTGTTTTTGGTACCAGGGATCGAACTTGGGACCTTGTGCTTTAGAGGCAGGCGGTGGCACCACTGAGCTAAATCCCCGGCCAGAAAATAAAAAATTTTTTAAAAGGGCTGGAGATGTAACTCAGTGAAGGTCCTGGGTTCAATAACATACACAGACACACACACACACACACACACACACACACACACACACACACAAATCATCCTCCTCCTCCTTGCTCTTTGGTCATGAGAGAATTTTTATCATGGATTTCTCCCAAGATCTTACAGTCTAGGGACAAGTTAGCGTCAAAAATGATTTCTGGTTGTCTACAACAGACCTGCAAGGGATTTCACTGCTCCTATTTTCATACCTCCAGAGTGACCGGAAGGCAAACTCCCTACAGAAGCAGGGCTACAGGAGGCCCAGAAGCAAGTGCCCTTGAGCAAGACAGTGTATCTGGGCCTCATTTTGTGCCTCAATAAAAACAGAAAGCTGGACTTAATCCTTAAAGTTCCCCCCACCTTGGAGTTCTGAGATTCTATTTCTCTAGGTTCTGCTGAGAAGGAAGCCAGCCCTCTGTCAGCCCACTGCCAGCCCTACTGATGAGTGGTGACACATAGATAGCAGCACCAAGTCAGAAGGCTCAAAGGCACAGCAGGTAGCGGAAGCAGGATGTGGCCATGGTCGGTCGTCACAATGGAACAGCCTCCTGGTTAATGTAGAACACAAAACCAGCCCATGTTGTAGTACACACAAGCTCTGGAAAGGCTTTTCAGGTGAGAAGGGTGGCTGAATACTGAGGGCCTGGTTGGGCTGCCTCTTTCCCTTAGGGTTCCTTTATTTAGACTAATTCTGTTTAGCTCAAGAGAGACAAAAATATCTTGCTTTGGTTCCCTTAAGCAAAAATGAAACTTAACTAAGTTATATAAGACATGTTAGGCATAAAAAGAATTAGCATTTCACTTGATCTTAGCCAAAAGGTCAAGAAGCGATAAGAATTAGCATTTCAGAAAGAGGGTTTTCTGGTCTGGAAAGAATTCAGCGTCATCCCTTAAAGGCCACTACCTTCTCAGGCACCACAGCTGGCTTTCTTTCCTCCTTCCTTCTGACCAGGTGGCCCAGCCGCCATCTTGTTTTCTTTCTTTCCACGTGTCTGTCTAGTCCACTTTACCAAACATGCACAGACCTTTGTGACCCAACCTCACAATCTATTCTTTCTTCAAGAGGTCCAGCTTAGGTCATCTAAAAGGACCATAATTGGGCCGGGGATTTAGCTCAGTGGTTTCGCCGCCTGCTGCGCAAGCCCAAGGACCCAAGTTTGATCCCCGGTACCAAAAAAAAAAAAGGACCATAATCATTTTCAGGGCTTTTATGATGAACACCTACTGAGAGCCAAAACAGTGAAACTTATACCTACATGTCCCCCCAAAAATACAGTCCTCAGAATGATGGTCCTCTGAAAAGAAGAGCTGCATGATCAACTAAGTTGCAGAAACAGTTGAGCACCTTTAATCATTTCCATTTTTAACATTCCTGAGAAGTCTTGTGATAAACCAGTTTGGCCCTATTTCTGTGTTACATGACTACAGAACACTTTTTGTGCCTTGCACTTAATATTTCTCAAGACATCGCTTCTTGGCCTTTTGGCTAAGATCAAGTGTAATATTTCTCAAGACACTGGTGCTTTCCCAAACTTGACTTGGAAAACTCTCCTGCGTGGTTTGTCAGCTGAGCTCACCTCTAGAAGACAGTCCCCCTGCACACAGGAAAGTGATTGTGCCCTTTGCAGACCTATGGAAGAGCTTTAGTGTTTGTCACTGCAACAACCAGGAGACTCACCATGAATACACATGAAAAATTTGGGGGAATAAAAAAAGGTAAGACTTAGGGGCAAGGAAACTACAGAGGATTCCAGAACTGACCACAAGCCAAAAGATAAACGAGGCCCTTGGCACATTATCCTTGGCTCTAAAACAATTCAAGAATTTCACCCCACTTCAGATCCAGGCAGAGTTCAAACTCCACGATTCACTGGCCCAGAACTAGGCGGGTGGGGGGGCACCACTCTGGTCTTTATCTCCCGGAACATCTGGCACTTGGGAGCCATTATGAACACCATACCTCACTCCACCCCTGCCTGTGTGCACTACTGGCACTTCTGACTGGACTTCAACTGTGTTCTGCCCCAACACCAGCAATTTTATAGCCACATATTATGCTTTGAGGGAAAGGGACAGCACAATCAGTTCACCTTCCAGGAAAGTAGACCAAAGATTACTTAGTGTTTGAGGAAGAAACTATGTCAACATATAAAAGACCATTGTAAAAGGTGATGGTAGAAAAGATGGCATATGATGAGGATTCAGACAAAGCTCAAGACAACTCAAGTGGCTTGGGAAATACTGGGGAAAAAGAGCCAGAGACTTGGAGGATGGCCCCAATTTGCACTAATCCTTCAGAGTCTGGTCCACATGCTAAAAACCGTGATCCAAGTACTTTCTCCAAACTCAAGACAACTGACTTTTATCTGACTGATAAATCCAGTGGCAAGCCAGATTATCAAAAATGGTCAGCAGTTCCTCTTCTTAATGTACTAATGAACTCAATGGTACTTCCCAATAAGGGCCAAAGAGGAAAAAGATTTCAAGTTACAGTATTTCTCTATATAAACATGCTCACAGGCACGTCAGCATACCATATGCTCACGTCCCCACTCCCCACTCTCGTTCCAGACGCCTCTACACACACACACACACACACACGCTCACAGCTCACAGCTCATTGCCACACAGTAACTGTCATCTCTTTCCATGAGGTACACAGTCTGGGCTAACCCAACTCCAGACTCTGTGATGTTCCACTTTCAACCATCAAGAGGAAATGAACCCTCAGCATCCTACAGCCAAATCTGCCCCGTTTAGTTGCACTCTGTGGTAGTAAGAGTCCACTGATGCCATTCACATAAAGAATGAAAAGAGCAAGTCCAGGGGCAGGGATTTAGCTCAGTGGTTCCAGTGCCTACCTTGAAAGCACAAGGTCCTGAGTTCGATCCCCGGTACCAAAAAAAAAAAACAAAGAAAGAAAAGAAAAGGGCAAGTCCAGACCTCCCTCGCTAAACCACTGCGGACAGCATGTGTAATAACCACCTAGGCACTCTGTGCACAGCGTTAATGATTTTTTTTTCCAAAGTTCTTAGCAAAATAGAGAACAGCAGGTCAGGAGAGAAAAGTTGTTACAGAGAATAAAAGGAATAAGATTCTAGGCCCTGGTTTTCTGCTCTATTTTGACAGCAGCAAAATTCTTGAAGTTTCTCTTCAGAGAGTCCCAAGAGCAAATTCAACACAGAGGAACCTCAAACTCTAGACCACTTTACCTGTACTCAATAAAATGTCTTTCCATGGATTTTCATTAAGAATCTACAATGAATAGAATCTCATGGTGGGGGGTGTAGTAGCTTAAAAGGTAAGCAAGGCCTGACTTCCTATTTCTTTCCCCTCTCTGGAACTAGATCTATTCCTTGCAAGACAACAGCCATTCCTTCTGATAAAATGACAGCAATGTGTCCCTGGCTGATAGCATATTCATGTATTATTGCCCCACCCCTGTGCCACGTGCTGCTGTTAATGGGGGCTCAAAGGATTCATAACAGTGATGATTTGGAGAACTTCAGAAGGTGGTAAGGCTGGGTATTTCAAGGCCTTATAATGTCTACTTCAATCAGCTCTGAAACCCTACCTTAGTAGCATCTCAAAACCCATTATATGGGTTGGGGATTTATCTCAATGACACCATGGCTGCCTCACAAGCACAAAGTCCTGAGTTCAATACCCAGTATCAAAAAAAAAAAAAAATTAGGTACATCCATGGCAGGTCCACTTAGGGCACTGAAACCAAAAATCTCCAATTCTGGGATTGAGTTTTCTAAGACACTATCAAAAGAAATAAAAGCATATTAAATATACAACTGCTAATTTCAGGTGCACCAAAAGAGCTTGAGAAACTCTATGCCCAAAACAGAGGATTGTTTAAAAGGCAGGTATGAATTTTGAGTTTGACGGGGAAAGAGGTTGGGAGAAAAGTAATTTAACCAACATGTGTTACTCCAGAAGGGAGTAAAACCACAGAGAGTAAACCTTACCCAAAGCTCCTATAAATATAGAACAATCCCACACATTTACAGCAAACTATAGTAATTTACTGAGACAAAGAAAGCCTTGGGTCTCTTTCCCTTTTTCCACAGGATGGCAGGGATGGGGGAAGTGGTTCTCCTCCCCAGAATCTAAATTCTGACAGCTTCACTAAAGTAGGATATAATAAGAAAGAGCTCCAATTCTCATTTTCACCGCTGTGGCCCCAGTTCCCCTTCTATGACTGCCCTATCCCTCTAGACAACTCACCAGGCATCAGAGTAAAACCTGTAACTCACCAGGGAGTCTTAACATAATACCATAAGGGCATCCTGATGACCCCTAACTGGCCTCATCCTCTCATGGCTTGAACAAGTTCAAGTTCTGGTCTCAGTGGCTCCTAGGCAGATGAGTCACAACTCACCATCTGTCATTCTGGTCCTCCAGGGCCTGTAAGGTCCCCTCTCCTGGGATCAGACCAGAATACTCTAGGCAAAGATTTGCAGATGTTCTAACTCTTGCTAAAGAAGCCAGTTCCTCATTCCCTAAAATATCTATTATGTCATAGCCTTAGCATAAAGAGTAGACCTCAGACCTTTCCTATTAAACAGAAAAACATTAACTCCTAAAAAGAAAATGTACGTGAAACCCCAGAATATCAGAGATCTAAGTTCACCCTACCTAAAACCAATCAGGTAAAGCATAAATTAACACATCAGTTAAAAATCTGGAATATAGTGTGTAAAAATTTCATTAAAACACATTTGAGAAATCAAGCTATACTTTCATGGTTTTAAAGATATTTTGGTCCTCTTCTTATCTTAGGAGTTCTGGGCTCTGCTGACCTGCTAGCTCACCACCTCCTCAAGAAGAGAGCTTCAAACACAACCACCACTGATAAACCAATACATGCTTTGGGTTCAACAAGACTTCCATGTATTCCTGAGGAGCTAGTTCCCACGCTGGTCAACCATCTATGGTGACAGAACAAGGCTGTGGGGAGTCAGCCCGTGTGATTCTTCTGTTATCAGAAAAATGTTATCAGATATTACCTAACAATGAACTGGTAAAGATCACAAAGAACAGCAGAGAGATCACTAAAAGCAAGAACTAATAAATACTCATAGTAAGGGCTTGGTAAAAGTGAACTGCTGGTTGCCCACTTTCGGAGAGCTAAATTTCAGTAGGCTGCTCTCAACTCTTGCACAGAAAAACATCAAAGGGGCAAATGAGTATAACAAACGTCTATGCTCAATTCTTGGCAGCAATTAAGACACACATTCTATGCTTCCTTGAGAAATTACTATTTAGACATACACACAACTCCTGCCAAGACTATTTCTAACTAGTCTTGTGGAGAACAATCTACACTTATAGCAGATCTTGCAATCAGTCATGAATGGGTGAGTTCTGAGCATTTTCTAGCAGAATGTGGCTGTGGCTTAGACAGAAGCTGTTCTTTGCCATAGAGCAGCAATAACTAGCTTTCTTTTCCATGGAGGAGAGAATTTGTATTTGATGAGTAACTTGCTCCATGCCCCCTTTAAGTCTGGCCACAGGTATTGAGACAAATTTCAAAAATTTTAACACTTCCCTTTGAAAATGAGCAGCCAAGATATTAGCTAAATAAATAAATAAATAAATAAATAAATAAATAAATAAACCAGGGACTGAGGATTTAGCTCAGTGGTTCTGCCACCTGCCTTGCAAGTGTAAGGACCCGAGTTCGATCCCTGGTACAAAAAAAAAAAAAAAATCCAAGAATTCTAACAGGAAAATTAACAGCAGTCTTCCACCCCCTTTCACCTCCAAAGTTACAGCTTGGTCTAACCTGGAAGGACTGCTAAGAAAATTCAACTGGAACTCAGGTTTCTGACTCAAATCCTGACCAGGGTGGTGAGGACCATTATTCCTGTCAGAAAGAAGGACTGCTGTTTGCCCACTAACAAGGAAGTGCTCCAGATTTCAGAATCAGAGAATCACAAGGAAAGGGCATTACTTTCACATCCATTATCAAGTAAAGGCCAAGATGTTTCCTGAATATCACATATCTAGGGATTAAAAGCCCAAGAATAAACAGAAGAATTTAAAGTTCACTTTTAAAATGGTTTTGGAAACCAATCACATAATATTAAAAAGTCACTATATTTGGTGTTTAACATTTAAACAGGTATCCATAATCTTCTAGGACATTCAAGTTCCTGAAAAAGCTGTCTCTCTTACAAGGTTAAGACAGAGGCCCTGAGGGTGACCCTCACTGGGAGAAAGGTCACCAGGACCTCAACATCTGCTCTCCAGCTCCCACACCAGCCTGCGTGGTGGACCTGTCTGAAGACAGACACTGGTGGTGGACCTGTCTGAAGACAGACACTCTCAACAGGGTTTGAACTTTGCAGTGCCAGGGAGTCTTTCAAAATTGCATGCAGTGGAGCAACATGTCTGGAAGCTCATAGCCAGAAGAAAGTGCAACAAGTTATTTCAAAAAATTCCAAGAAGAGCGGCTTATGAAACCTTTCCTGGTTTCACAAATGCTTCAGTTCTGTGCTCTCACTCGTCCCCACCTACCCCCTCCCATTCCAGTGGCACTTGTTCCACATGCTCTAAAAAGTAATGACTTAGAGGGGAGAGAAAAGCAGAGGAAGGGGAGGAGGGGAAGCAGTGGAAAGGCCTGGCTCAGGTCCCGTGAGTCTCAACTGGCTGTATCAGAAAAAGCTGCACAGTCAGGTAGGGCAACGGGTCCTCCAGGGACTCAGTGCCCAGGCCTTCTAGACAGGGTGCTGAGCTTCGGGTCTTAGTTCTCTGGACTCCAGATAAGTACACTGAGGCCACAGCCCTACGTAGCAGCCCTGAGTTGCGTGGTCCTGGAACACCGTCCCGGAGCGGGCCACACTTACTCTCCGAGTCGCTGAAGCCGCTGCTGTCACTGACGCTGGCGCTGCTCCGCCGTTTCATGCGCTCCAGATGCTCCTCGTAATGGAAGTGGCGCTGGTGAAAGGGCGACGCGAAGTCAGCCAGCACCGCGTCAAACTCGCAGAGCGCGTCCGTCAGGTCTGCGGCGGCCACAGAGGCCAAGGCTGGGGCTGGGGATAGGGACGATGAGCTCAGTGGATGGGGGTCGAGGGCGGGCACCCCTCCCCAGAACAACTAACACGCGCTTGCCGGGTGTCAGCCACAGTTATCTTAGCCATCCAGCCGCCCTCCCAGTGCATCCTACGATCCAGACCGCTGTACAGATAGGAAACTGAGCCTTCGCTGGCAAGGCTGAAGCCCAGTTAGATGCTAATCGACACAGGCACGCGCTCTCCCACGCGCTGCTGGGTCCCACGCTCTCTTACTTGGGGTGGGGGCGAACCTGGCGGGAGTGGGGAGGCTGAGTCAGAACGCGCCTCATTTGTCGGGCTCGGGGAGACCTGGGGCAGGGTTCCGCCGTCCAGGATAGGAGGGCGGTAGTGTAAAGGGACCACACGAGACCCCGCTTCTCAGTCCCCCCACCTGCAGGGCCGGGCTTTGGAGAACCGGAACCCCTGAGCTCACCTGCAGCCGCGGTGGCCGCGGGGCTGCCCTGCGCCGAGGGAGGCTTCATGGGTCGGCTGGGCTCGGCCCCCGCGAGGCGCTGGGCGACGCCCGCGCTGAGACCCGGCAGTGCGGTTCGTCCTCTCGCGCCCACCCGCGCTCGCAGCTCCTCCGCCCGGCAGCGCTCACACCGCAACCCGGCTGCCGACCCACGAGCTCTTAGCTGCCCGGAGCCCCGCCGTCCCGCGATCTTATAGCCGCCGGGGGCGGGGCCAGGCCGGTTGAAGGCGGGCCCCCGGGAGCCCGGGAGCCCGGGAGCCGGGCGGCCCGCGCAACCCGGCCCAGCTAGGGGACGCCCCCGCCTGGGAACCGCAGTGACGACTTGTCGCCAGAGCCCGGGTTACAGCCCCAAATGTTTACTCGCCACTTTCCCCGCGCACCCTGACAACCTGACCCACGGAAATGTCTGGCGTCACCACCGAAGCCCCAGAGAGTTCACTCTTCGTTGGCTCTTGGGTTCTCCAGAGCCTCCGGGAGTCTCAGTTTTCTCGTCTGTGAAATGGACGTGGAAATGCAGAGCTTCGCCAGCTTGCCGAAAAAAATAAAGGGGCCCGTGGCCGTGGGATGCTTAGACCCGGAGGGATCTCACCCCATTTCCCCAGGGCTCAAGACTGTACGGACAGAGCGGCAGAGCAGAGGGCGGAGAGGAGCAGAAGGAGGTGGAGTCCTTGGTGGTTGCCATCTCACACTGCGAGGTGCTCGCTCTGACTTCATTCCGGAGGAGCCTGTTAGGGCCTCGCAGTGTCCACACTAATGAGATACCCTAACAGCGTCTGAGAAGAACTCCCATTTAGTCTAGGCTACCGTCCTAGAGGTTGTGCCAGCCAACAGGACAGCCACTTGCCACAGCTATTTACAGGAAAGCAAGGGCCCGGGGTGTAGCTCAATGGTACCAGCAGAGCTCTTGCCTAGCATGTATGAGGCCCTATGGATACCGTCCCCACCACCAAAAAACAGCAAAAAGCGAAATCTGTCCGTCCTTCAGTTGCAATAGACATATATCAAGTGCGCAAAGGCATTATGGCCGAAAGTTCTGTGAGACAGCAGTTTGAGGTCTTTGATCTGCGGACTGCCCCAGAGAGAAGAAAAGCATCTAACCCGGGTTATGCAAGACCTTGATGCCAGGATGTACCTATTCTAGCCCCCACAGCAGTCCTAAAAGGGAGAGAAAACTATCTCACAGGTGAGAAAACTGACTCTCAGGCTAAGTGGCACGAGAAAGGCGGGCGCTGTGGTTTCAGGGCCATTTTTAGTTTCACCACACCCCACACTAACCCGCCACTGCCACCGTGGGAGGCTCCAAGGGTGTGTGAGGTTGAGAACTGAGGAGCTGGAGAAGGCTCCAAATAGGAAAGCAGATAATCAGGTCCTTGATGCAACAGGACAAAGCACCTGCCTCTCTCATGTCATCTTTTTTCCTCTTTTCCTCATCCTCCACAAATCCTTTTTCCTCTCCTGCTCTCCTAGCCCATGACATCCTCTGGTCTTGCCCTGAGGTAGCAGAGCAGCTGCTAATCTGGGACCTGAGGTTAAGGAGCTGCCATCAGAAGTCCGTTGATAGAACACAGCATAATGTATGTGTCCACCCTCCAGCTGATGACAATTAGGTTCTTTCTAATCTTTATCACAAACAGGGCTACAGTTAACGTCCTCATACACATCTTAGTGCACACATTGAGTCCACTTCTGTGTTTATCTTTTAAAAAATCTTTTAAAACCAACAAATTGTTTTGAGTAATTGCTTAAATTCTCAAGATGCACTGGATGCTGCAACAGCAGCTGTCTTGGGTTTAAATATTGTTCTGAAACTTCATGCATGGAATGTATCCATGGCTGAATTTTTGATACACAATCTTTTTTTTTTTTTTTGGTACCGGGGATTGAACTAGGGACCTTGCTTTTGCAAGGCAGACAGCAGACCCTGGTGATACACAATCTTTATATGCCTCTTCACCTTTTTTTAGCCTTTGCACTCCAGTTATACTTTCTCTTGCGCTTGGCAGGGTAGCTACATTTGCCACAGGGCGTCTTCTGAGGGTGGTAGACCCTAGAGCCACAGCGGAGGCACAGCGTGTGCATCTTATTACAACGCTTTCCAAACGATGACATTCCCTTCATCATCTTGCTTGTGCCACCGAGACCAAAGAGCCACTTCTGTGTTATCTTTTATTCCTTCCCTAGGACCAGACAAAAGGCAAAGGTTATACCCTTAATCTTTTGAGCCTTCTGGCTGGGTTTTGTTTTATTTTGTTTCTTGGTATCAGGGATTGAACTTGGGACTTTGACGTTTGTGAAGGAACCACTGAGCTAAATCCCTATTCCAGTCCTTGGAACTCGTAAGGCCCCCAGTCACCTGACTATAGTGACAGAGACATGTATAACCTCAGTGTTGTGGTGCAACCTTGTCCTTCAGTGAGACGGAGTGGGGAACTGTATCTTTCAGCAGACCTGAGCTTAAATTAATCATGACACTGCTTACACTGAGAGCTGCCTGAATTCCAAGTTTCAGAAGGTCACTGGTCACACAGACAGAACTGCTTTCAGAAAAAGCCTGGAGGTTGTCTTTGACTTGAAATAGGACAAGCACCACTTCTTATGTTTTTAAAGACCAGTTCTTTATCTTAATTGATATGTCAGACTATTGGTGCTGCTGTGATAAAATACCACAGACTGAGTAGTATATCAACAACAGAAGTTTCTCACTGTTCCGGAGGCAGGGAAGCACAAGGTCAGGACGTGAGCACTCAGTATCTGATGGAGGCTTCTTGCTGTGTCCTCAAGTGACACAAGGAAAGGGAAAAAAACTCCCTCAAGCCTTTGATAAATCCCCTAGTTCTTTCCTAGAGGGCTCTACCCTCGTGACTTAATCACTGCCTGAAGACTGTGCCTCTTAACACTGTCACGTTTCATAACATTGTCACATGTCACAGGCAGTTCTGTTTTGACATTTAGCCTGACACATTCAGACCATAGCAGCATCTCTTCCCCTATGCACGGTTGACCATTCCTTCCTGGAAATGTGTCCTGAGCCTCATTCTTCTTCTTTGGTCCCTGCTGACTCCTCTTCATCATCAGGTCTCACCTTAATCCTTTCTTCTCCCTTTTCACTCTCTTAGGCTATCTCACACTCCAAGGTGTAGCTAACATTCTTTAGCTTTAGATTTTTACTTCCAGATTTGATTTTTAATCTTCATCTGTACTCGATGTTCCTCTACAGAAACTCTATGGAAGAAATTCTGGTTGGTTCCTAATATCAGATTTCCCTTTCCTAATTATTAATAAATGGGTAGACTCACAGGTTCCTGAAATAACATACTGCAACCTGTTTTGAGTTAGGAGTGATGATGTGGCTAAATTTTGGACCAGAGACTGTAAGCACAGGTTATCTTGTGAAACCTCTGGGGTGTGTCCTTAATGAAAAGGGACAGGCTCCCTCATGCTTCCTTCCTCATGCTGGGTGAAAAGCAGACATGTGGACAGACTTCGCACCATGAGGCACAAGCCACTTACTGAGGATGGCAGCAAAAAGACAGAAGAATCTTGGATCTCTGATGTAATTGAGCTGCTGTACCAATCAACCCCAGATTACCAACACCTACATGAGAGAAGAATAAAATATTTCAAGGACTGGGGATGTAGCTCAGAGGTAGAGCATGTTCTTAGCATGTGTGGGGCCCTGGGTTCAATTTCCAGCACCACAAATAATAATAAGTAACAAATAAAATGTCCTTCTTGTACAAACCATTCTTGAGGTTTCCAAGCCTTACAGTTGAACCTAATCCTAACACTTAACCCCAAATCAATTTTATCAGGAACACCTTAGCCTTGGACTTGTATGGTTAAGAGTTGTTTCCTTATACTTTAAGAATCATGTTCCAGTGATTGTACAGTAGTAGCTTGCTAGGACTGCTGTAAGAAAGATCAAAACAAGGGGCTTAGAACAATAGAAATTTCTTGTCTCACAGAGATCTGAAGGCTAGAAATCTGAAATCAAGTTATTGGTCTCTTCTGAAGACTCTGAGGCAGAATCTTTTCCATGCCTCTTTCTTAGCTTCTGATGGTATGCTTGCAATTTTTGGCTTGTAAATTCATCACCTTGATCCCTGCTTTTCTCTACATGATGTTCCCGAGGGTGTCTTTGCCTGGGTCTCTTCTCTTCTTATAAAGATACCAATCATATTGGATTAGGCCCCCCTAATCCTGTATGATCTTAGCTTAACTTGATCACATCTGTAAATACAGAACTCTATTTTCTAAGGAAGGCCATATTCATAAGTACTGGGGGTTAGGAGTGAGCATATCTTTGGAGGGGACACAATTTAACCCCTAACAGACATAAGCCCCAAGTTGACCACACTAACCAAAACCATATTAAAGAAGGATAAGTCTTGATTTCATGACTTAACATAAAGTTATAATAATTAAAAGTGTGGTATTTGCCATGAATAGAAAAAAGGACCCATTAGCACAGTATGGAGCCCCAAAAATAGATAGGACTAGGGATGTAGCTCAGTGGTAGAGTGCTTACCCAGCATGTGTGAGGACCTGGGCTTAATCCCTGGCAACACACACAGACACACACACACAAACACATTTCCTTAATTGATTTATAATAAGTGTCAGTGCTATTCAATGAGGAAAGGAAAGTCTATTCAATAATTGATGCTGTAATAACTGAATATCTGTATAAAAATTACTATATCTACTGTACACCCTACACAAAAAAAGTTAATCTGAAATAGATCATAGACCTAAATGTAAAAGCTAAAACTATAAAGCTTTCAGAATACAACACTGGAGAGGCAGGGAACTGAAAGAATTCATACTGGAAAGCAGCCCTATGAATGTACACAATGTGGGAAAACCTTCAGTGTTTCTAGTTCCTTTCATTGTCATAAACGATCTCATACGGAGGAGAAGCCCCATGAATGTAAACAATGTGGGAGATGCTTCAGATGTCTCTCAACACTTCAAGAGCATGAAAGAACACATACTGGAGAAAAGCCCTATGAATGTGACCAGTGTGGTAAAGCCTTCAGTCATCGAAGTTCATTTAGAAGACATCGCACAACTCATAGTGGGCAAAAACCTTACGAATGCAAACGATGTGGTAAAGCTTTCACATGTATCAGTTCCATTTGAAGACATGAAAAGATTCATAGTGGAGAGAAGCCATATGAATGCCAACAATGTGGTAAAGTTTTCTCCACATCCTCCAACCGTAGAAAACATGAAAGAATTCATACTAGAGAGTATTAATGGAAGCAGTGGGGGTAAAGCATTTTGTTATTACAATTCCCTTCATCAACATGAAAAACTTAATGGCTTGTGTTTAGATGTAGCCCCAAAGCTTCATGCAGTCATGGGGCTTTTCAGAGGTGGCTGGATCTAGAGGGTGTGGTGCTGGGATCAAGGGTATCTGATTACTAAATCAGTCTACTGATTGGTTTGGTATAGTTCTGGCCAGAATTAAGGGTGTGAGTGCTACTACACCTGCTCTAGGGTGGGTAGCCTACATAAATACAAGGGACAAAAAGGGCTAATGTGCTCTCAACCTGCCTGTTTGCTGTGGACGGTTTCCCCTCTGCAATGCCTTTCTGCCATGCCACCCTGCCATGGAGCTGGCCAACTGGACTGAAACCTCTATAAACTATAAGCCAAAAAAACCTTTCCTCCTTTAACTTTGGGTGTTGGGTATTTTGTCTCAGCAAGGAGAAAAGTAACTAAGACATTTATAATGGTGAAAATCATGTTGAATGCAAAAATTGTGATAAATTAATTTTTTCTAGTCACATTCAAAAGCACGAATGCAGACACTGGAAAAAAGTTGAATGTAAAAACTATGGTAATCATTCCATTTTCTCAATTTCCTTCAAAGCTGGTTGTACTCACCTTGGAAATAAAAGCCTCTGGGTGTGTGACAAAAACAAAAAACAAACAAAAAAAAAGAATACAACACTGGAGAATATCCTCATGACCTTGAAGAAGAGAAAGATTTTTTAGACAGGACACAAAAGGCACTAGCAATTTTTTTTGTTTTTTGGTACCGGTGATCAAACTCAGGACCTTGCGCTTTCGAAGCAGGCACAGAACCACTGAGCCAAATCCCCGGCCTGCACTAGCATTTTTTAAAATTGAGAAACCAAGGGGCCAGGGATTTGGCTCAGTGGTTCCACCGCCTGCCTTGCAAATACAAGGTCCTGAGTTTGATCTCCAGTACCCCAAAAAAAAAAAAAAAAATTGAGAAACCAGACCTTGTCAAATAAAAAAAACCTTTTATTCACCAAAAACACTACTACAAAAGGGAAAAGCAAGCCACAAACTGGAAGAAAATATAGTAATATATACACCTGACAGAATTTATTTTTAGAACACAGAAAGATAATATGCAAATAATAATTTAAAAAACAACCTGGTACAAATTAAAATTGGAGAAACACTTGAGCATACATCTCACAAAAGAGAATACATTAGTGATTGATAAACACATGAAAACTCAAATATACAATTACCCTAAATTGGCAATTCTTCCTCATAGTTATCCAAGAGAAATGAAAAACAATGAAGGAATGAATTTTTTATTATAATAGCAAAACACTGCTAATAAACCAAATGTCCATCAACAGAAAAACAAACATGCAACCATGGTATAGTCATACCATAAAATACTGCTCCACAATAGAACAAATTCCTGGCACACACACAGCACCGTGAATGGATCCTAGAAACATGAATTTAGCAAGAAGTGCTATAGAAGGTGGAATAACATCTCCTCAAAGATGTTCATACATATCCCTGAAATCTGTGAACTTATTACTTTAAACAGCAAAGAGACTCCACGTGATGAAGGTTAAGAATCTTCAGATGGGAGGATAAGCCTGGATTATCCAAATGGATCTGTATTAGTTCATTTTCTGTTGCTATAACAATACCAGATGCTGGAGGAGGGCCAGGAGGCTGAAAGTCTAAATTCAAATGTCTCTATCATTCAGCCTCTGGAGAGGGTCCCCTTGGCTATATCACAGCATGGCAGATGGCATCACGGTGGGAGCAAGTATGAAAGGGCAAGATCACATGGAGACAGGAAGCCAAAGAAGTGCAGGGGCCAGGCTTACTCTTTATATAATGACTCATTCTCTCAGGAAACACCCAGCATCCTCAGATAGCTACATTAATCCCTCCCACAGGTAGTGCCCCCAGTGACCTAACCCTGAGCCTCACCTCTATTTTGTTTTTTGTTTTTTGATTTTTGAGACAGGGTCTCACTATACAATCTAGGCTGGCCTTGAACTCACAGCAATCTTCCTGCCTCAGCCTTCCAAGTGCTGGGATTACAGGCTCATGCCACCACGCCCAGTTTTTAAATTATTTATTTATTAAATAAAAATACAGTAATCTATAATGTTACTTAAAGTCGAACATTAAAATGACGTATAGAGAAAAATTAAGATAATTTTTGCATGGATTTACTCATTATATTAAATATATAGTTAAATATAATTACACTGCAAAATTTCTGCAACATCTTACAGCTAGAAAAATCTGTTAATGGAAAAAAGAAAAATCTGTTTATGAGAACCAGAAACAGTGTACAAGTGCTGTCTCTACTCCAGGCCTCTCACTGTCAAGACAGCATTGGTCGAAGCAGCGCCTCTAGCAGCACAACCACTCACACACAAACTCTTATTTACTGAGTGGCTACAATGGTCAAGATGCATACGGAAACTGTTCTCGGGTGGTTCCTTTAGAAATGGCTCATCAATTAAAAGTGTTCCATGTCCTTTTTGCCTTGGACGAAGAATTAGATGGGTAAAGCCATAAATGGAGCGAAAAGTTTATTTGAAAAGTGAGGAGTAGAGGGGTAAGGGAAAAACTGGCTCTATAGAGCAAACATGGGCCAAAGAAAGAGAGGAAAGGATAGAAGCAAAAATAAAAGTGCACTCTAGTCTAGATACATAGAGTTAGCTACTGTGAAGAATCATGATACTGGGCTCCTCCTGGTGACTGTGTCCTTATGTACAGTCCACATCTCATGGGAACCTTAGGGAAGTTTCACATACGGGGATCATGGGAATTATTTGGTGCTGTCCTGGGGTCTTGTAATTGACAGGTCTCACCTATTTCCCCAGCCAGCTTTGCCACTCTACATCCTATATCAAAACTACTCAATACAATTCGTGTGTAAGCAGTCATACAACTAGATAGGAAACCTTAGCTTACCATCAAATATAGTTCAAAAGAATGATAAATTATCATAAATATTATGGTTCATAATAAATTATGATAATAGTTAACTGATGTGAGTAAAGGAAATACTAATAATCATATTAGTAATATTGTTTAAAGAATTCTTTATAAAATGTTACAAATGTTGCAAAGAGTGCATTCAGTCAGATCATCATACACCCTGACCAAGTGGGATTCATCCCAGGGATGCAGGGATGGTTCAACATATGCAAATCAATCAATGTAATACACTATACTAATAGAGCCAAGGACAAAAACCATATGATTATCTCAATAGATGAAGAAAAAGCGTCTGACAAAATCCAACACACATTCATGATAAAAGAGTGCATTCAGTAAAAAATGAGATAACATTTTAAAAGCACAATAAACTTCAGATGTAACATTCACATTTCCATGTACCTAAATCTTCACTGTTAAAATGGAGTAAATCGTTACAATATAACTTTCCTTTTGGCCAATAATGCCGCGCAAAAATGTGCCAACCAGAGCAGACTGCTCCCTCCGCTCCCCCTAGTTATGCCACTAGGACTCTTCGATAGTAGAGAACCTTTTGGGGCTGTGGCCAGAGGGAGATGTGACCACATAACGATGCCAGAGACATAATGTCACTGGCTGTGAAGATGAAGGAGCCACACACGGGCCAAGAATCGTGGGTAGTTTCTAAAGATTGGAGAAAGCAAGGAAACAGATTCTCCCTTAGAGACTCTAGAAAAGAACACGGCTCTCCCAAAACCTTGACTTTAACCCAGCCAGATAATATTGGACCTGTAACACACAAATTTGTATTGTAAGACATAATTTTGATATATATGTATTTAGAGATTTATCCTTATTACCACACAGTTCTCTCTCTAATAGTTTACTCCTTTTTATTGATGAATAATAGTTCACTGCATGGATATTCCTCAATTTGTTTATTTACTTGATGGACATCTGGATCATTTCCAGTTTGGACTATTACACATAAAACTCGTAAATAAGGCAGATGCTTCTGTTTTTCTTGGGTAAATACAGAAGTGTTAAAAGGCTGGACTGCATGGTAGATATATGGTCAACTTCTAACTCTTAAAGAAAGAAAAGCACTTTCCTGTGATTTTAAACTAAAACAATCCACAGCACTTCTCAGGAAGTATTCAAACATGAGATTCCTCACAGCTGGGTTCTTCAACTTTCTGCTGCCACCATCTGGGAAACATAAAGGAGAGAGCTGTCCCCAGAAGTCCAGTCCCCACGCCGCTGTGCATCCTGCTTCTCTGCTCTTCCCAGCTGTGCCCACCTCACGTATACCCACAGTTGCAGCCCATGCAAGTACCATTTAAGTCAACAAAAACTGACGGTGGAAAAGGAGGCCATGGGCTTAACTGATTTTATAAGCCAGGGAAACATCCTAACATCACAAATGGAAAAAGAATTTCAAATGGTAGAAATAAGCTAGCAATGTATTTGCAACTCAAACCAGCCTTGCAAGTTGTAGTATACATAACCAGTACTTTTGTACCCTTAGTTAAGGTTAATATCTAATTTGCATTTTTTGAATGAGTGAACAAGCACCACATGCTTTCCCCCATTGTCTTTTTTTTGGTACCGGGATCAAACTCGGGTCCTTGCACTTGAGCAGCAGGCGGTGGAACCACTGAGCTAAATCCCCGGCCCAACCACATGCTTTCCTTTAATTAGCAACAGTAAAATTGCAGTTGGTTCACTGCAAGAGCACTCAGTGATGACCCAGACTCAGGTTCTTTTTTTTTTTTCCTTTTGAGACAGGGTCTCACTATGTAGTTCAAACTGGCCTTGAACTTACTATGTAGTCCAGGTTGGTCTTGAACTCACAACAATCCTCCTGCCCCAGCCGCCCGAGTGCTGGGATTACTGGCATGCACCACCATGCCCAGTGCCTGAACTCAGGTTCTTACCCTCCCATAAACTAGCTATGTAAATGTGGGCAGGATGTGGGAACTTACAGACCCTCAGTTTCCTCAATATACTAGAAAAGCAACCTGACTTCCTTAGCTTTAGTGACACTGAAACAAGAGGACACATGTGGAAATCTTTTGTAAACTCTCAGTGTGCCACAAATGTAAAATGTCTACATTTCCTTACAAATGTATTAGCAAATAAAAATTATTATTCAATGTGACTTTTGTTTACATTGTCTTCCATAAACACAAATGTGTCTCATGCATTTAACTCTATCTGGTTAGTGAGCTCAGGAAGATTAAATATTTGCCAACCCTTACTAATAAACCAAGATGCTGAGACAGAGGTTAGTTGAGTTTCCATCCAGGGAGTCATTATTGGGCAAATTTGACTTTAGCTCTCCCTTGATAGAATGTATCTCTTTCCCTGTTTCCAGTAGCAGTCTACACTACTGTGTATCTCTGACACTCCTATGCGTGGAGGTGGCCTTTGTAGGTCTACTTGGAAAGTAAATGTAAATTTGGTGAAAAGTAAATGCAAATTTTTCCTTTGCATCACCACTGAGGATGATTAACTTGTGTGCATGATTATTTTACAGATGATGTTAGTTAAACCTTCTCAGATGAAGAACAATGAGTTCAAATACGTAGTCCAATATTAATAGAATACAAATAAAACTTACAGGCGATTAATCCAAAAAACCTTTTCTTTTCTTTTCTTTCTTTCTTTGTAGCTTTTCTGTTTTTGTTTGTTTGTTGCAGTACTGAGGATTGAACCTAGGGCCTTTATCCTGAGGTACACTGCCAGTCTTCTATATTTTATTTTGAGACAGAAACTTACTAATTGCCCAGGGTAGCCTTGAACTTGCAATCCTCCTACCTCAGCCACCCAGAGTGCTGGGATTATAGATATGTGGTGCTATGCTTTGCCAAAAAAATCATTTCTATCAGTACTAGGGGAAAAAAGATATGCAGAGATCTAAAATTATTCAAAGTGGATCAAATTCTCATTTGCTTCTTATTTTCTTTCATCTGTTTTCACCTCTGCATTGCCTATCCCCACTACTTAAGTTATTTTAGATGAACATCTGCTTGGGTTTGACATCAGAGTTGGAAGAATATTACTGTAGACATGGGTTTCTGAGGATGAGCCAGTGGCTTCTCCATCTTCTGATGTCCCATGGCACTAACTGTTGTGTGCATTCCAATGAGATCACTTCACCCATTCTTATGTTCTAACATATCTCACCCAACCCTGACGTCAAACCCAAGCAGACCCACATGAATGGAAATCATTAAAAGAACACAGAAACTAGGCTTACTCGTCACCAGTGTTGTGTATGGAGAAAAATAGAGAAATGAACGCAAAATTCCCTTCTGCATCTATCATATTCCAGAATCTTTGAGTAAGGAAAACTTCAAGATGACCATATAATTACAATGAAATATGAATAAGGCAATTGTATGATCTCAATAATAATTTGTAAAAAACAGACCTGCTGCAGGGGTTCCCAGGGCTCGGAAGCAATACTCCTCATGACCCCATCTGTCATTCTCCAAGTGGGGAAAAGGGATTAGCTGTACAGCTGTCCTCATCTCTCCCTAAATGATGTATTCATCCACTTGAAATGCTTTATATAAGGATGACTTTTTGAACAGGAAATGTAATCTAACTTACTTTGGGTAACTTTGTCTGGAAAAGAAACAATAAAATTAAGCTCTATGTGGTCAACATACATAACAGAAAATTTTACTGTTCAATAAAACCTCATACTACAAGGAAAGCAGAATGAATGCAGTGACTTATGTTAAATGGGGGCAGAAGTCAGTCTATGTACAGAACCTGAACGCTCTCATTAAAAGCAGCCCAATTTCAGCACCTGTTCTTCGGATTATCCCCAATGCATGTGAGCATCACAGGCATTAAAATACTGCTTTCTAATTTCACTAAGTGGAAAAAACCCAAAACAATCCTTGCAGACCAGCGGCCAATTGAATGTCTTAGGATAGGGGAAAAAAATCACTTTGAACTGGGAATACTTATTGTTTCCAGAAAGCAAAGATGCTTTTCAAAAATTTCTGGAGTAGAGCAACTCAGAGTAGATTCCTACTGGCCATGCAATGACACTTTAGTTATCAACAACTTTAGGTGCAGGGTAAATTAGTGGTTCTTAAACCTCAGTGAACATCCCAAAACCCAGAGTCCACTCCAGAGTTTCTGATCAGCAGGTCTAGAGTGGAGTTCAGTAATGTGCATTTCTAACACATCCCCAGGTAATGCTATTGCAGGGCTAAAGACCAAATTTTAAGAATTGTTGCTATACATTTTCTTAACTCAATTTGATGAGTCTATGAACATCAATGAGCTTGTTCTTATACAAGAAGAGAAAAGAAAAATATAAAATGTACAGACGCTGTAAAATATTATTACACTGATTAATATATATATATATATGGAGGCTCTCTTCTCCTTTTGAGTACATGGTGGCTTATACAGCACAGTTTAAAATCCATGTAATCAATAAGTGAACACCAACAAAATAATCCACAAACTAATGAAACAACTCCAGAAAAGGCAGAACCTGTCCTATAGCCAGGTAAAACCAAGCAGAATCAGCTGTACCCTTAATAACAAGGTAGAAAGGGATCCCATTATCAATCAACACCAATATTGTGTATCAATCATTCAAAATCTTTATATTCCAAAATTTTACACTAGTCAAATAACCTAAAGGAGAGAATGTAGTGCCTCATTTCCTAGAAAACTTCTAAATGACTCATTGTAAGAAAATATTCATGAGGCAATATTACGCTTTTAATTGAAATATCAAACCAGGTTAATATATTGTCAGGACAAAGAGTTTGACAATGACAGCCACATAAAACCTAAACTAACATAATTTTTGAAGACGATACCAAATTTCAACAAAGTAAAATCTATGAGAAAGTCATAAATTTAAAAATCCCATTGATAAAAAAGGTACAATGTAAGTATGAAAGGGATTTAGCTAATGACTCAGGTTTGCATTGCCCTGAACTATAAAACAAAATTACCTCTCAATAGGTCAGTTGGCAACATAGATCTTAAAATCACAGAAAGTCTGATTTGTTTTGTTTGCTTTTAGAATCTGATAAGATCATTGCAACTTTGGGGGGAAAAGAAGAAATAAAATCAGATCAAATTACTATAACTCTCCCTACCCAACTCTGAGAGGATCTCAAAGTAAGAACAGAAAAAGAATAAAAGCTCATATTTGCAAAGACTAGCTAGCACATGATTGTGAAAGTAGTTTTATTCGTAATACCCAAGGCTGGAAATTATTCAAATATTCATCAACAAGTGAATGAATAAGTAAATTTCAGAAATAAAAAGAAATGAAGTTTTTTGGGGTTTTTTTGGTACCGGGGATCAAACTCAGGACCTTGCACTTTTGAGGCAGGCAGTGGCTCCACTGAGCTAAATCCCGGGCCCAGGAATGAAGTTTTGATACAGGCTATCACATAGATGAATCTCAAAATATGAGACAGGGCCGGGGATTTAGCTCAGTGGTTTCACCACTTGCTGCGCAAGGGCAAGGACCAGAGTTCAATCCCTGGTACCAAACAACAACAACAACAAAAAGCTAGACATAAAAATACCTGCTGTATGATCATAGTATTAAGTGTGTGAGTGGCTCCTTAGGTGTTTAAAACATTTATGAGTTTGTCTGATGAACTGAGATAGTATTACTGTGGAATGGGGTAATAATAGTCCAGGTTCTTGTGAGTGACAAGGAAAGAACTGCCAAGCATACACCCAGTAGTAAGTAGTAAACAGCTAGGTCAAGGGAAGTTGTGCTCAGGGACAGTCCATGCCAACAAAGATATAACACAGACCAAGAAAGGTGCTGGAGCGACAGAAAAGCACTGCATTGGTGACACAGGTCAAAAGTAGCAATAGCAACAGAAAAAAGGGAACCATTATCTCAAGCTTTCAGAATTTAAAAGTCAGACACTTCTGCTTTAGGTGCCTTCCACAGAATCTCTAAATGTGATTGACAGGAATGATTGACAAGGTGCTGAATCATTTTAGCTCTTAGCACACATGCCCATCCCATAATTCACTGACCTTAATTAATTTATAAGATGTAGTGCATATTTATGAGCCTGTAATGAAGTGAAAGTAGGGTAAAGGTGACCAGAAGGTCAGGCTTGGAGACCCAACAGGCATGTGCTCTAACCTAGGACACCGGTAATCTAAGCTTTTGTTATTTCATTCTCTACCTCTCTTAGGACAATGGAAGCAGGAATAACTGTAGGGTACTGTTTTGAATTAAATGGAGGGAAGGCAGTGACTTCTCAGCTCCACTGCTTCTAACTGTGCTCCTAGGATAGAAGAAATGAAAACTAGGTAGAAAGGAGACAAGAAAATCAAGATTTAAAAAAAACTTTTAGCTTCAGGAGACAAGACCAGTTTTGTTTTGTTTTCTCCCAAAACATAGTAAATCTGAGCAACTCCCTTTCACTTACAAATAGGTTTGCCCATTTCCATTTTTACTTACAAATGATCCTCATTCACCTGTGTATAGACCACCTTTTAGGATTTCCTATGAAAATGGACCATTATCTCGCTATGGGTGGGCCATTCTTTTCCACCCAGTAGACAAGACTAAGATCGAATTCCACAGATTTCCACCACCCCAAACCCATAAAAGATCCCCAGTTCTAGTATTAAAGATGCAGAAAGAAGAGCAGAGTCTAGAAAAAGGAAATTCAGCATAGAGCAGGCAGAGAACAAAGATTTTAAAGGGAAGGGGCAGGGTTAATGCCTTGAGGAATTTGGGGGTCAGAGAGAGTGAGGTCACTTTTCTTGGAACAGCCAGTGTCTTGTCTTTGTTCTTCTTTGAGGTTCCCAGTACATCTGCTGAGGCTTGATGGAGCAGGCTACACTCAATATTGAAGTCCCCTTGTGGTTGCCATGGAGATGGCACATACTCCGGCTCTGGCATTTGCCTTACCAACCAGGTGTGACAGTTTCCAGCTGTATTGTGCTATATTTCTCTGAGAACCCACACTCAGCTCTTGAGGGCATCTTATATCTACCTCTAAAAAATTTTTCTCATGTTTCTTCTTCTGATGCATCCTAATTAATTTTTTCCATGATGGGAGTCACCAAATCTGCAAACTTAAAAGGGTGGATTAAATTCCTTATTTCAGCATTGGAGACTCTCAGATCCAGCCTGGTGACAGAACTATTAATTTGTTTTGAAAAATATGGTAAGTTTTTAATCAATGTAGAGGGGAATTTTAATTTGTCAAAATTCAAATTTGTATTTATTATTTTTGGAAGTCATATAAAATATGTAAGGGAATATAAATTTTAACGATTAAAGGAAAGTTAATTGCCTAAAACATCTGTAAGATGAAAATACTGTTTCATTAAGGCATAATAGAAGACAGCAAAAGCCTTTTACATATTGTGATGACTGATTTTTTTTTTTATTTTTAATAATCTTTTTTTTTTTTGGTACCGGGGATTGAACTCAGGTCCTTGTGCTTGCACAGCAGGCGTCAAAACCACTGAGCTGAATTCCTGGCTATTAATCTTGATTATTAGCATCATTGGCTTGAGAGACACCTAGGAAATTAATAAAGTACATTTTTAGGTGTATCTGGGTGGGCCCTTTTGGTGTGATTTTGATATAGGGGGAAGAGATGTAAATCCCAAGCCTGCTAGATATCCAAAAGTTTGTGTTCTCTAAAATCAAAGAATGAATTCTAACAATACAGGTTAAGAATAGGAAAAATTTACTGAGAAAGAAAGCTTCTGTCTAAGAGAGACAGAAGGGGGACCAGAAAGTCGGTTGCCCGCTCACCCACCTTTTCAAAGGTGTGTTATGGGAAAAAGCCATGAGGTGAGGCAGATTCAAGGTGGGACAAACTATAGTCAACTAGTAAGATTGCAAGTACAGTTGCTTAGGTAACACTGATCCAATGAGAAATCACAAGGTGGACAAAACTATGAACAACCAATAAGATTATGACAAGTTTAGCCACTTAGGTAATATTGATTAAATGGGGATCCAATGGGGAAACAAGTCAGGTAGCAAGCATACAAAGAACAAGCAAAGGTTTTCAGTGGAAAGGAGTGGGTCAGGGATCACTGTTGGAAGATCTTGGTCCCCCACCCAGGTGACACATGCCTATTTAGAATATCAATTACTGCTATTCATCCTATGTGGGTGTAGCAGTTTCTCACCTTTTACAATGCTGGCCTTCAGTAAATGTGTCTTGATTGTCCTCCATGTTGGCTCCTTGTGGGCTGGCCCTGTCTTACTACCTACAAGACATCTAATTAACTTACCTATCTATAATAATCTTGGGGACTATAAATGATTCCTGGTCCCCTGTGTTACCGTGGGTGATAGGGTTCTGGGACAGTTTTCCAAGTTCTTGTGAGTGACAAAGAATTGGACACTGCACACAATGGTAAGGAAGAAGCAGCTAAATTGAGTAACATTTAGAGGGAAAAGGTATGCTGAGAACAAGCAGGATCATGTTGGTAGAAAAGAAAATGGCACAAAAAGGAAAAATAGAAAGGGCTGAATGCACAACAGCACATGTGTCCTTGTTTGGAATTTTAGGAATCTTTCAACGCAAGAGGCCCAAGGATCTTTGTTATTCTCATTTCTGCCTGTAGGTAGGTAATAAGTAGGTAATAAACTTTAGGACAAAGGTTAGCACGAGGTTAGCCCTGTGGCATTGCCCAGAATCAGGTGAGCGGAGGGGAGGGGTCCTACAACCCCCAATTGTACTGTGTATATTGCTTCCTCTCTGGCTCTTCCTTTGTTTTCTCCTTCCTGGCTGCTGAGTTGAGCAGCTTTCCTCTGCCATTCCCTTCCTCCAAGATGTTTTTGCCTTGGAGCCAGCCATGCACTGAAACCTCTGAAACTGTGAGCCAAAATAAGCCTTTATTCCTTTAAGTTGTGTGTGTTAATTATTTTTTCCCAGCAGCAGAAAGCTGACTATACACACATTCAGTAATGGATCGATAGCCAAGGAAGTAGTTCAGTGATGGAGCACTTTTTAACATATATGAGTGATGGGCTTGATCCCCAGGACCACAAGAGGAAGGAAAGAAGGAAAGGAAAGAAGGAAGGAAGGAAGGGAGGGAGGGAGGGAGGGAGGGAGAGAGGGAGGGAAGGAGAGAAACAAATTAAGAGAGAGAAACAAAGGACTGCATTAACATACATGAGTACAAAGTTGCCTCCAGTCTTTGCCAGCATAAACACATGCATATGGCAGAGCTATAATCAGTGTGTACAGACCAACTTGGACTCTGTTTTTTTAACTGAATGATATTTCAATTGTACAATTCACCCTACAGCCCATAACACTGTCATTTTTTTTTGAGATATTGGTAAGACAGTTATACTATAGATTTGGTGGGGTTTTCCTCCATTATTAGGGCTTAGATTAAAAATTACTGAGATTATTGTTCTCAATCATTTCTTTCTTGTCATGGTGCACTAGCATTACCCTACCCAGACCTGGCTCAGAATTCCAGCTTTACCTTTCTATAGTCATGTGACCTTGACCATCTGACCTTTTCAAGCTCTCTTATCCCAGGCTTATGGAGAAGACTAAATTATGTACATGTATCAACTCTCCACGATGAATGTAATCACTATGTACTGCAAACATGTACTAATAAAAAATTTTAAATACTTGTCTATAAGATCTGGTACATAGTAGGTGCTCAGAAATGTTGAGCTTTAGATCTAGCACACTTTTTTTGATGTTACTTACTCTCTCTGAATATGCTCCTTAAAGCATTACAAACCTTTCAGTTTTGGTACAATATTTGCAGATTTCCTACTTTGGGTCAGATCCTTTTCATATTCTAGATGTAATCTTCACTACTTACCTTCTTTGATTCAAGAATATATTTTTCCTTTTATTCTGAATTATTATTCTCTTCAATTGTTTGTTTTTATTTTTGTTTTTCAGATCTATGCTTAATTCTTCTGCTACTTGATCTATTATCTATGACCTCCTGTGGCCCTCTCTGATTGGTGCTGCCTTTTCTCTTCTGTTTGGTAGATAGCTCTTCAGTCTGCTTTCTTTAGTTATACCTTGGTGAATATATTATAAATAGAATCACACCTGATATGCTGTGTATAACCTATAATCATATGATCAATTTCATGCTTTTAAATATTGTTTCTCATCATTTTAATAGGTGTTCATACACCTAAGTGAATGATGAGTAAAAAATTTTAAATTAGTTTAAAAATATATTTTTTCCATTTTTCACTATTATAAATCATACACTGACAAATCTACTATGAACTGTATCTCTAAGCACATTAATGATTATTTCCTTAGAATAAATTCACAGATGTTAAATTGCTGGGTCAGAGGAAAAATAAAATTCTAATTCTTTGAGCATATATTTTCACACTGCTACAAAAATTATGATATAACTTTCTGCAGAAAATACAGGGATGATCAAAGTAATGATGAGTGTCTTTATGAAGTACCTTTAGTGAGTATCTTCATGAATGTCTTTACCAGGTGTAATAAAAAATATAGTGAATGCTGCTAGCATATGCCATCCAATGCAAAGGCAGGCACATAAATATATTATGACATGTCCTCTCATCAACCTTATTTACCTGATCTAGCACCATGCTACTTCTAACTCTTCCCCAAAGTCAAAATGACCATCAAAGGTAAATATTTTGGATCAATCCAGGACATTGAAGCACCCATAACATCACAACTAAGGACACTTACGAAAGAGGACCTCCAGAGCTGCTTCAAAACGTGGCAACAACAATGAGATAAGTGTGTCCAAAGCAAGGAGTATTTTGGGGGACGTTAACTGCAATGTGTCTTTTATTGTAATAAATTATTTTAATTTAAACATTCACTGTATTAATGGAATATTATGTCTATCGATTTTTGTTTAGTCTCCTCCTGAGCAATCTTCAGAAATATTAAGTTTGCCAGGTGTGTACTAAACATAGGGATATATACCTGTAGTCCCAGCTACTTGGGAGGCTGAGGTAGGAGGATTGTGAGTTTGAGGGCAGGCTTGGGTGCATAAGAAGTTCAAGGGCAGCCTGGACTACATACCAAGACACTTCACCTCCCCCTCACCCCCAAAAGTAATAAAAAGTGCTAGAGATATAGCTCAGTGCTTCCTGGACTCAATCCCTCATACCACAGGAAAAAAATTAATATGAGTGGTTTTCCTGGGTAGAATACATAAATAAAATACAATGGATGCACATTTTAACATTCTTATACAAAGAAGTAGCTGCTTTCTGAAATGTCACCTTAACCAGTGCTCTCTGAAGGCACTTTGCAACATGGTGCCTGTTTTATGAAATCACATCCTGTTGCCATGGAGATCAGTGTGTACCGAGGCCTGTGGGCATACCAATCCTCTTTTCTGCTCTAATTTTCCCAAGCAATGCCAACTAAGCACTTTGGTTTCAACCACAAGGTCTGGGCTCTGCTTAGCTATACCATGCCTTTTAGATTAAATCTAATTTCTTCCTTCAAGTAGATTCTTTATCCTTATGGCCAACAGGGCACAGAGTTCAGAGGAAAAAGATCATGTTCTACAATGTATATTAATGTCATAAAAGAATGTGCTCATTTGATTCCAGTCTGAAAGAAATTAGAGTTAGACTTACAGAAAATCAGGTATAGTAAGTCAATGAACTAATTAACTAGTGTTGAGTGACAACAATATGCAAAGCAACAGGGTAAACAAAATCAGAGTAAAATTAAAATACATTGATAGGGGTGGGGATGTAGCTCAGTGGGACAACCCTCACCGAGCATGTGTGAGCCCCTGGGTTCAATCCTCAGCACAAGAAGATATTTTTAAAAAATTGGTAAGCACTCTACTTGCTTTTAGTTTTAGTTGCTTTTCCTAAGAATGTTTAGGCTCAAAGTTTGTTTTTCTAGATGGTTGTTTTCTCTTAACTTGAAAAAACACTGTAGTTATGTTTTTAAAGTATCCTGGTTTTTCTCAAGAGTTGCATTTTGAAATTGGAATTGAATAACTCTGCATGAGTATTAGCCTTATGTGTTTCTTCTTCTGAAAAATACTCATTTAAGTCTTTTGCTATTTTTCTATTGGGTTGTAGCCTTTTCAAGTTTATTGTACATGTTCATAAGATATTCTTGATATAGATTCATTATGTGTGATATACATCTTTCAGTTTGTAGCTTATGTTTTCACCTTCCTTAACATGTCTTCTGATAAACAGGTTTTAAACTTTAATATAGTCAAATTCATTACACTTATATTTTATAGTGGGCTATTTTGTGACCAGTATTTAAGATATATTTCCTTACCTCAAAATCTAATGGCATTCACTGATAGTTTTAAAACGCTGAGTCCTTAATCCATCTGGAATTGATTTGCATGTCTGATGTAAGATAAAAATCTGAGTTAAATTTCATATGGATAATAATTATTTTCCAGTTCCTCTAATTATTTCCTCATAACTAATCTAGGAAAAGCAAATCAAGACTATGAAGAGATAAAAATTTATATCCATTCACTTAAAAACATGAATCTGGAAACAGAAACTACTCAAGAGAATAGATGAATAATTTATACATTGGTGGTTACAGTATAAATTGCTGCCACTGCTTTGGAAAATAGTCTCAAATTATCTTGCAAATTGAAAAGTCACACAACTTGCAACCAGCATTCCATTCCTAGGTATAAATGGAGTAAAATTTCAGCAAGTGCTCACAAAGAAATACAGACACAAAAGTGAATATCCACTTTAGTGGTGTTCATTAAAGCAAGAAATATGAAAGCCTAAACTCTGGTGTCCAGAAGGCCAGATTAATTCACACAATGAAATAGTATACAGCACTGAAGATGAATGACTCAGTTACCTACAAAAATATGAATGCCTCTTAGTAAAAGAAAAGCCCCCAGATTATATATAATGTATATCTGCAAAGGAATAAATATGTCCCTTAAAATTCTCATGTTGAGATGGGCATGGTGGTGCACACCTGTAATCCCAGCACTCGGGAGAATGAGGCAGGAGGATCACTGTGAGTTCAATGCCATCCTGGGCTACATAGTGAGTTCAGGGCCAACCTGAACTACAAAGGGAGACGCTGCCTCAAAAAACCAAAAAAATTCTCACGTTGAAACCTTTATCCCAATGTGATGGCACTTGGGGAAGAGCCTGTGGGAGCCCTCAAAAATGGGACTAGTACCCTTATCAGAAGAGATGCCAGAACTAGAAAGCTCTCTTTCCACCAGGTGAGTATATAAGGAGACAGCAATCCAAAACCCAGAAAAAGGTCCTCCCAAGAACATAATTATGCCTGCACCTTAGACTTAAATCTCCAAATCTGTAAAAAAGAAATTTCTGGGGCCGGGATTTAGCTCAGTAGTTCCACTGCCTGCCTCAAAAGTGCAAGGTCCTGAGTTTGATCCCCAGTACCAAAAAAAAAAAAAAAAAAGGAAATTTCTGTTTCTTATAAGCCACTCAGTTTATGGTACTTCGTTGTAACAGTACAAACAGATTAATAATTTTTTTCTAAAAGACAATAAACTTGCTTTTCCTCCCTGGCTGCCTGAGGATCTGTTGCCATCATGAATGACAGGGTAACTATCCAGACCCGGAAGCTCATGACCAACCGACTACTTCAAAGGAAACAAATGGTTATTGATGTCCTTTGTCCCAGGAAAGCAACAGTACCCAAGACAGAAATTCGGGAAAAACTAGCCAAAATGTACAAGACTACACCGGATGTCATTTTTGTATTTGGATTCAGAACCCATTTCGGGGGTGGCAAGACAACTGGCTTCGGCATGATTTATGATTCTTTGGATTATGCGAAGAAAAATGAACCCAAACATAGACTTGCAAGACACGGCCCGTATGAGAAGGAAAAAAGACATCAAGAAAGCAGCGGAAGGAACGCAAGAACAGAATGAAGAAAGTCAGGGGCACCGCAAAGGCCAATGTTGGTGCTGGCAAAAAGTGAACTGGAGATCGGAGAACAGCCAAAGGAGTAAAGATTTTGCAATGCCTGTCTGCAGTGACTTCGGGTTTTTCACGAGAGGACTAATAAACTGTAAAAACTTTGAAATAAATAAATAAATAAATAAATGACAATAAACTTAAAACATTGATCATAATATTGTTTATATGCCTATATGTATGACAAAAGTAAATCAGCCAGAAAAAAAGCCATGAAATTCAAAATTGTGGCTACATCAAGGGGGAAGACGCAGGAGGACATGGGCTAGGTAGGGAGACATAGAAGATGGAAGTTATTATCCAAATATTAGTTCTCTCATTGGATAGGGTTCATGACTATTCCCTATAGCATTATCAAATAAACACATGAGCATACAAAACGAGGGCAAAATGTGGACCACTGATGAGAAAAGGGGTTATCTTAGTTACTTTCTTATTGCTGGAACAAAATACCTGATACCCAAAGTTAAAGGAAAAAAGATTTATTTTAGCTCACAGTTTGTAGAGGGTTAAGTCCACAGTCAGCTGGCTACAAGGCAGGGCCACATGGCAGAGGGACATCAAGAGGAGAGGCAGTTCAAGGCAGGGCTTGGAGGAGGCAACAGACACCAAGCATTGAAGCAGCAGAAGCAAGCCTTCCCTTCCCTTTTATCCCATCCAGGCTACAAGCCTTTTGGGTGATGCCATCCACACACAGGGTGGTGTTTCCCATTATTCACACCCAGAACTACGATAAACCAATTAGTGGACTAATCCAGTAGCACACACCCTTAATCCCAGTATTGCACCCTTTATCCGCATTCACACACCCTAGATCCAACCACTCCAAAAAGCCCCACCTATGACCACATGAGGCTTTGGGGGAACATCTAGATACAAGCCATTAAGAGGGATGAACCAAGGAAGATGAGGAGTTCAACTTGGTGTACCTGAAGTCTTGAAAATAAAGTTGAAAAAGAAAATCACCACAAGCTCTTTAAGGAATGAGCAGATCTCAATTTCGAGGTGAGCAGAGTTTAGATCAAAATACTCCTTACATCTAGGCATGGTGGTAAATGCCTGTAATACCAGCACTCTTTGAGGCAAGACAAGAGGATTGCAAGTTTGAGCCCAGCATGGGTAATTTAGCCACACAGTGAGACCCTGTCTCAAAATAAAAACAAAAAGGGCCAAGTGTGAAGTCCCTGGGTTCAATCCCCAGTACCACAAAGAAAAAAAGATGCTCCTTGGTGTAAGTAGCAGGTATTAATAAATCCTAATTAGAAAGTGTTAGTTAATAAATATGTGGCCCGCCTAAACTCCATGTTCCTTCAAATCTGTGTGGGTTACAGTGAAAACAGAGAAATTCTTTTTGGTGGAGAGGGGCTGGATAGAAAGAGAAGCAAGCTAAGAACACACTGGATTCCTTTGACTTCGTTATATTACAGGAATATATTAAAGAGTATGACATTTCCAAGATTTTAATTCAATAAACTTACATGTTTCTAGGATTTCATAGTATACGTAGTGTTCTAATATATGCTTCAATTGATATGGGCCAAAGAGCCCCAGAATTTGCCAAATTAAGGCTGTTATATTGTGATAGCCAACCCGACTCCATCTTGTGCCTCGATGCCATTTTGTACCTGTGCTTGAACAAAGTGCTTGCACATGAACAAAGCACCCAAAACCCTCACATCTTGGTTGGCAGTAAGCTTGCTACAGTTGCAGGACGTTTTGTAGCTCACCTAGTGTGCATGAAACTTCTTTGTATACCCCACTAACCTGGCATGTTTCTGCTTCTGTAGGATTCCGCTTGCTCTCCCCTGAGCCCTCCCCAGCTCAAAGCATGATTTAAAAGGAGAAATCATAGTTCAGTGGTTCTGGCGCCTGCCTTGCAAGCATAAGGTCCCAAGTTCGATCCCCGGTACCAAACAAAACAAAACAAAAAACAAATAAAAGGAGAAATCAAACTGCTCCCCATTGCCAAGAAAACTTTCTTGGCGTTAGCCCCGCCTCGGCTGCCGGCTATAATAAACGGGGTCAAATCTGTCAGAGTGTGGCTCATCTCTACTGTTTGAACTTGCTCGTCCAGAACAATATATTTGTAACAAAACATAAAAACAATAAAAATAAAACAAGAGTCTTGCCACAAAAGATGGTCCTTCACCTCCTCCCTATTCCCTTTCTCCTCCATAGACTAGATAGTTAAACAGACTGTGTAGCCCCTGGATGGCACACCCCCAGGAGACAGGTTATGCATTCTTCTTCCTTGTTCCCTTTCTGCGCATGCCCCAATTACAAAACAATCACGCTACATTCAGCCTACACCACGTAGGCCATGTAGCACTAGCTACCCTGCCTTCTCTTCCTGTTTGTCTTACACTGTAAAGAAAGAGGGAGCTGGACTCTCAAGAGCGCATTGAGAGCGGCCATTAGCTCTCAACAGGCTATGGTTCCACCTGGTCCCAGCTTTCAAGCATAATCTTGGTGTAAGACTGAGGGCCTTACCGAACGCTCCGAGGAGCTGACTGCAGCGACGAACACCTGGGAAGGAACATACCGGACAAGATGAAAAAATAAAACAGACCTTTATTAGTCTGGCCAGACGGCACTCCCAAAACAAAGTAGCTAAGAGAGGCAACTGGCTCAGAGTCCGAGGCTGTTTTATAGGGGCTTGAGGGGGAGGTTAACATGTAGAGTTACGAGAAAAGGAACAAAGGTTAGTGGTCGATTGTCACGTACTGATGGTCAGCAGACACATACACTAATGGTCACGACCGTCACGTACTGATGGTCAGCAGACACATTGATGGATTGTTCTACAGGTAGTGGGCCCGGGAACATTCGTTCTCCGGACAAACAAGGGGTTGAGTAATTTACTTAGGAACTTTGTTTCGTTACAGATTTTATCTATTATCCCAGAACTAACAAGCACATTTTAACCATTAATTTACAAGTACAATAGAGGCTAGGGGAATAACTGAATTTGGAATCATGCAGTCCCACATTGGTATGTATCTTTCTTTTTTGATATTTTTCCATTTTCTTCATCTGCCACCGCTCTCCCCGGCTTCGGACCCTACGCTATGGGGGTCGCGAGCAGAGTCTCATTGTTATTTCAAAGTTATATCTGTGTAAAAGTTAACTAAAGGTATACTAAAAAATAAACAGTGGGAACTCTGGAAGGTGTAGAGCACACCTCAGGGCCCTCCCTCTTGAGAGGCCAGGAAGCTAAGGGATTTATCCTGCAAATCTCATTTGCCTTTGAGTGGAGACTGTTCTAGGGGCGTTCACACTCCCACACTTGTCCCTTTCCTGCGGGGGCAGAGGCAGTGCCCTCAGGGGGACAGTCACCTGCATTTGCAATAGGACCCAGCAATGTGTCCTAAAATGCTCAGAGGTGGGGTGAGTGGTGAGGGTCAAAGCTGCAGCTCCTGGGAAAGCCAGGTCCTGCCTCATTTCCCCTTCCTCACCTATCTCAAAACTGAATAAGGAGCCGCTGGAGTGTTTGATAGAAGATCACTAAGGTGCTAACGATTTTTGGCATAAAACTGAGAATCTCAGAGTTGATGATATTTGTATACAAATTGCTTCCAGCTTTCTCTGCACATTTATTTATGATACAGTAGATACTTAAAATTTATTAGATATTTAAATTATACAATATGATGATTTGATACAGTGAAGTAAATGAGCATAGCTCTCATCTCACAGTTGCTTTTTATATTTATTTAAACAGTTAATCAATATATACTGATTATATATATATATAAATGGAGATAAGTAGAGTGAATGAAATCCATTGATATATAATATTTATCACAGGATACATGAACTAAGAGTTCTAAAGGCCAAAAAAATTTTACTTTATGTTAAATATTTATGAAAATGTGTAGCATATTTTCATTTGGCTTTAAAAAAACAGAGCGTTATGGTCTCTATAAATTTTTAAAATTTTAATTTCAGTCTGTTTAGCTATTTGGTTCTGGAAAATTAAGGGTTTTTTTGTTTTTTGTTTGTTTTTAAGACAAGGTCTTACTGTGTAGTTCAAGCTGGACTTGAATTCACTATATAGCCCAGGCTGGCTTTGAACTTATGGTGATCCTCCTGCCTCAGCCTCCTGAGCGCTGGGATTACAGGTGTACGCCACCACATCTGGCTGGTTCTGGAAAATTATGAAACTGTGATCAATAAAAAATGGAGAATTTGGAATGGAAATATAAGTTTAAGGAAAAAATGATATAAAATATTTTCCTGTCAATAAAGCACTTGTTCTCCCTTTTTATTTATTTATTTTTAAATTATTTTTATTTTTTGGTACCAGGTATCAAACTCAGGACCTTGTGCTTGCAAGGCAGGAGGCAGCACCACTGAGCTAAATCCTTGGCCAGTTCTCCCTTTTTAAAAAATGGATCACTCAGTGTAGTAGTGCATGCCTGTAATCCCAACACTCAGGAAGCTGAGGCAGGAGGATTGCAACAAGTATGAGGCCAGCCTGGGCTACATAGTGAGTTCAGGTCCACCTGAACTACATAGCAAGACTTTGTTTCAAATAAATGAATAAATAGATGATAAAGATAGATAAATATAGATAGACAGATAGATGGTGGATAGATTTAATTTAGATTCCACTGGATAAAAGTAAAATAGTGATGTAATTATTGGGTTTTTTTCCTCCAGTACTGGGGATTGAACTCAGGACCTTGCACTTGCCAGGCAGGCACGGCACCACTGAGCTACATCCCTGGCCCATATTCTATTGTTTTTATTTTATCCCCCCCCCGCCTTTTTTATTTGGTACCAGGGATTGAACTCAGGTCCTTGTGCTTGCGAGGCAGATGGTGGAACCACTGAGCTAAATCCCCAGCCCTCTTGTTTTTAAATATAAGTACTTAGAGAACCCAGTAAATCACTTCCTTTGCAAATAATCCCATAGGTTTACAATGAAAATTTTTACAGATTATCTTTAAATTATTTTAGGGAACAGATTAACTTCTAAATCCTAATCCCAGATTCCCAGGAAAGAGGGTCTGATTGCCCCAACATGGATTGGGCATCTTCCCCGGTGGAACTGGTGGTGGCCTGAGAGATGTGGCCACCAGGCTTGCTGCCTGTTGTGATGTCTGACAGTCGGGAGTGGCAGCCATGTGGCCGCCTCTGCCTCCACAGAGAATGAGAAGCAGCTCAGCCTCTTTGTTAATGGCTGAAGTGTCCCACAAATCTCCCTCTTGTTATAAATTTCCTCTTTCCTTCCAGGCAGTGGTCCAATGTGTATTTCAGTTTCCTTCTTTTGCATCTGTCAGCATCTCTACCTCTCATTTCATAAACCAACATATATTTTTAGCCAGATTGAGTAATACAGCTAACAGTCTAGGTCAAAACTGAATTAATTTGCTTGTGATCATGAGTATCGCAGCAGAGAATATAAAGAAGAATGTACAGACAGCTTAGTCTCCAAAGAGGTACATGAGGCTCCAATTCAAAATTTCCAAACATTTCACATATTTCTGTATTCTCTTCATGAACTTAATTATAGCTACTTACTATTTGTACTTTTTTTTTTTTTGAGACAGGGTCTTGCTTTGTAGCCCAGGCTGACCTTAATCTCACAGACATGCACCACCTATTTGTACTTCTTTTATTTATTTATTTATTTTTGGTTCCTTGGGATAGGGTCCTGCTATATATATACAGTTCAGCTGGCCTTAAACTCACTGTGTAGCCCGGGCTGGCCTCAAACTCACGGCAATCCTCCTGCCTTTGCCTCCCAAGTGCTGGGATTGATTACAGGTGTGCATCACCACACCAGGCATGTACTTCTTTTTTAACGGCTGTTTTGAGATATAATTTATACCTTGGAGAGTCCAACTCAACTTTTTGATATATTCTCAGAATTGTACATCACTATAATCAAATTTAGGACATTTTCATCCCCTACAAAAGAAAATTTATACCAATTATCAATACCTCTCCACTCCTCCCGCAGATGTACACACTCCCCTCACCCCTAGGGGCTTATTAATCTATTTTATTTCTCTATGAATTTGCCTTTTCTAGACATGTCATATAAATGGAATAATACAATTAGGACTGTCTTCTTTCCTTTAAGTATTCAATGTCCCTCCATGTTGTAGAATGTATCAGTGCCTCATTCTTTTATTACCACATAATAGTCCACTATGTGGCTATACCATATTTTACTTATCCATTCATTGGGTCTTAGAAATTTGTGTTATGTCCACTTTTTGGTTATTATGAATAATTCTGCTGTGAACATTTGTGTACAAGTTTTTATATGGAAATACATTTTTATTTCTCCAAGAATAAAATTACTTGTTAAAAAGAAAATTCTATAATGAAGATTTTGAGAGGGCTGAAGGTGTAGCTCAATGGTGGAGCACTTGCCTAGCATGCACACGGTCCTAGGTTCAAATCCCAGCAACAGGAAAAAAAAAAGATTCTGAGAAACTGCCAAACTGTTTTCCAAAGTGCAAATATCACTTCACATCTCCACTAACAATGTATGAGGTTTATAATTCCTGTACAGCTTTGACAATATTTATCTGTGTTTTCAAATCATAGTCATCCAAGCTGACATGAAGTAGCATCTCACTTGGTTTTCACTTCCTTTTTTTCCTGGTATTTAATATTAGGCATCTTCCTATGTGCTTTGTTAGTGGCCTTTAGTATGCTCTTTGAAGAAATGTATGTTCAGATCCTCTGCCTATCTATTAATCAGGTTATTTCTCTTTTTATTACTGAGGTGTGAAATTTTTATGTATTTGGGATATAGGTGCCATTGTTAGATATATAATTTACAAATATTTCTCCCATTTTGTGAGTTTCCTTCATTCTCTTTTGCAGCACAAAAGTTTTAAATTTAATTTTGAGACAGGATCTTACAAAGTCACTAAGTTGCCCAGGCTGGATTTGAACTTTCAAGCCTCCTGTTTTAGCCTCCTGGAGTGCTGGGATTACAGGGGTGTGCTACCATACCCAGCTAAAAGTTTTAACTTGCACTTTAACATTTGATAAGTCCAGGGCAGGGGATTTAGCTCAGTGGCACCGCACCTGCCTCACAAGCTCAAGGTCCTGAGTTTGATCCCTGGTACCAAAAAACCAAAGCAAAACAAAAACAAAAACAAAACATTTGACAAACCCAATGTGTCCATTTTTGTTGCTTGTGCTAAAAATATCTAACATATGGCTTCACATCTAAGAAACCACTGTCTAACCATGATCTCAAACTTTACTCCGATGCTTTCATTTAAGAGTTTTATAGATTTAGCACATATATTTTTGTCTAATTTTGAGTTGATTTTTATGTACAGTGCAAGGCAGGGATCTGACGCCTTCTTTTGCATGTGGCTATCTAGTTATCTCAGCACATGATCCAGTCACTTGCCCAAAGTCCTACTTCTGAATATTGCTGCACTGGGAACCAAGCCTTCGATTCATGAGCCTTTGAAGGATATTTCATATCCAAACCATTGCACTCTTGCATAGAAAATTGTACTTGTAACCATCTCGTTCTATGTCTTACATACATGAAGGTGTCCTTAAATACTGCCTGTGACAAATTTTCTTGGGAGCCTCTGGCCTTTTAAAGTCTAATAGTCTCTCCAGCATTACATAAGCCCTAATCTGAAATCATTACAGGTGGAATAGAAATGATGTGATGATTATAGAGGAAAGAAAAGACAGAAGAAATGACAGAATTTCTGAGGTTTCCTTCACATTATTCTATAAGAAAACAGAAGTGGAGGAACAGGGAATATAGATGAATCCAGATTAGCAGACTATAACTCTTGCCCCATTCATTTACTCATTTGAAGCTGGTAAGAAGTACTTGAAGGAGAAGGGCTATTACCCTGCTCTATCTTTGGGTATATGTGAAAATTTCCTTAATGAAGAATAGTTCAATTGCCTCATTTACTATTATGCTGCTGGTGTGCCAAGTTGTATTTAAAGAGAAATTTGGGGCCGGGGACAGATCTCAGTGGTAGAGCACTTGCCTCCCATGTACAAATCCCTGGGCTCAATACCCAGTACTGCAAAGGAAAAAAAAAAAAGGCATGTGTTACTGCTAAAGTAGTGCAACTCTAAATTATTGTGTTGAGCAGAAATCCCTTAAAATTTTATCTATGCCTTCTCTTAGCAAAAGAAAATAAATATATTGATGACTATAGTGGATTTCTTATTCAAAGAGATTTCATTTTAACTGAATGTCTTAGAGCACAGAGTAACATGGTGGAGTGTGGAAAGTTGGTTAAGGTTTGGGAAGAATATAGAAATCAGGGTGAAGCAGTTCCGATTTTATAAGTTAGCCAGAATAAACTGCCTTTTAAACTAGAAAGATGATGTGTATTAGTTTTGGAAGTATAGCCATTTTGACAATATTGGTTCTGTCTATCCAGGAATAGGGGATATTGTTCCATTTTCTGATGTCATCTTTGACATAAGCTGTTCATAAGCCGACAAAGTGAATGTTATACAGTACACCTGTATACTTTTATTTAAGAGTACTATAGCTTTCGTTATAGAGGCCATTCACTTGCTTTGTTGGTTTAATTCCTGAGTATTTGATTATTCCTTAAGATACTGTGAATGGCATTATTCTCCTAATTTCTTTCTCAGTGGGTTTTTTTTTTTTGGTACCAGGGATCGAACTCGGGTCCTTGCACTTGCGAGGCGGGCGGCGGAACCACTGAGCTAAATCCCCAGCTCTCAGTGGGTTCTTTATTGGTGTACAGGAACACTACTGATTTTTGTGTGTTGATTTTGTAATCCTACTACATTGTTGAATTTGCTTATTAGTTCTTGGAGTCTTTTGGTAAAATCTTTTGAATTTTCTAAGTAAAGGATCATGTGATCTGTGAATAAGAATAGTTTGACTTCTTTATTTTCTATAAATATCCCTTTTATTTTCTTCTCTTGCCTGATTGCTCTGGCTAAAGTTTTGGTAAATGTTCTGCCAAAGTGACCACTGGCTAAAGTTTTGAGTACTATATGGAACAAGAGTGATGATAGTGGACAGTTTTGTCTTGATCCTGATTCTAGAGGAGAAGCTTTTGGTTTTACCCCTATAATATGATGCTGGCAGTATGTTTGTCATAAATGATTTTAAACAGATTATGATAAGGTCCTTCCATACCTACTTTCTCCAGGATTTTTATCATGAATGGATATTGGATTTTGTCAAAGGCTTTTTCTGCATCTATGGAGGTGATCATGTGATTTTTGTCCTTTCTTCTATTTATGTGCTGCACATTTATTGATTTGTATACACTGAACCATCTTTGCATCTCTGGGATAAAGCCTACCTGGCCATGATGTATGAACTTTGATGATTTGCAAGCACAAGGTCCAGCGTTTGATCCCCGGTCTGTCCCTCAACTCTAAAAAAAAAAAAGAGAGTGGTCTGTAGTTTTCCTTTCTGATTTTGGAATCAAGGTAATGCTAGTTTCAGGAATGAGTCTGACAAGTACTTCTTTCCTTTCAATTTCAGTAAAGAGTTTGAGTAGTATTGGGGTTAGATCCTCTCTGAAGTTCTGGTAGAATTCAACAGTAAATCCATCAGGTTCTGGGCTTTTCTTAGTTTGTATCTGTAGATTTTTTTATTGCCTCAACTTCATTGCCTGTTATGGGATGATGCAGGATTGTTATATCTTCTTGGTTCAGTGTTGGAAATTCATATGTCTCTAGAAATCTATCCATTTCTTCTGGATCCTCTAACTTTTTGAAGTGCAAGTTTTCAAAGTAGTTACTAATAACTTTCTGGACTTTGGTGGTGTTTGTTGTGATTTTGCCTTTTTCATTTGTAACTGCATTAATATAGTTCTTTTTTTCCTTCCTTTGGTAAATTTGGTTAATGGTTTGTCTTTTTTGTTTATTCTTTCAAAGAAAGAGCTCTTCAATTCACTGACTTTTTATTTTTACTTTTTAAGTCTCAATTTCATTGATTTCTACTCTGATCTTCATAATTTCTTTCTTTATACAAGTTTTGGATTTGGATTGTTCTTATTATAGGACCTTGGGCTGCATCATTAGGTTATTTATTTGGGCTCATTCTATTTTTTCTGCTGTCAGCATTCACCTCTATAAATTTCCCCTTTAGGACTGCTTTCTTTTTGTCTCATAGGTTCTGGTATGTTGTACTAATAAATATTATAATTTGATTCTAGGAACTAATTTCTTTCTTGATTTCTTCTGTGACCTATTCAAGAGTGTACTGATTAATTTCCATGTGTTCACATAACTTCTGTGGGTTTTGTTGGCTATTGATTTCTAGTTTCCTTGCATTATGATTTGATCACATGCATGAGATAATTTCAATTTCTCTGTCTTTATTTAAGTATGCTTTATGGTCTAGTATGTTTTGGAGGAAGTTCCACATGCCACTGAGAAGAATGCGTATTTTGCTGTTGTTGGGTAGAACACTCTGTAGATATCAATTAATTACCCATACCTCAAAGGTGTGATTCAATTCTGGTTTTTTTTTTTTTTTTGGTACCGAGGATCAAACTCGGGTCCTGGCGCTTGCACAGCAGGTGGCGGAACCACTGAGCTAAATCCCCGGCCCTCAATTCTGATATTTTTTGTTGATTTTCTTTTTTGAGATGGGGTCTCACTATGCAGTTCAGGCTGACCTTGAACTCACTATGTAGCCCAGGCTGTCCTCAAACTCATGGTGATCCTCCTGCCTCAGCATCCCAAATGCTGCAATTACAGTTTTGTGCCACCATACCTTGCTTGTTTTTGTTATTTTGTTTTTGTCTTGTTGATCTGTGTTTGTGAGAATACGATATTTAGATCCTCCACTATAATTGTTTTAATATTTGTCTGATCTTCTTGTTCAGTAGTGTTTGTTTTATGAGGTTGTTGAATATACCAGTATTTGGTGCATATATATATTTACAATTGTTATCTTTACATTTGAATTGTTTCCTTAACCAATATGTAGTGACCTTCTTTGCCTCTTCTGATCAGTTTTGGCTTGAAGTCCACTTTGTCTGAAAATAGGATAGTTACTCCTGTGTGGCTTTGGGCTCCCACTGTATGGAATATTGTTGTCTATCCTTTGATTTTTTAAATTCTATAAATATCTTTTTATTAAATGTTTCTTACATACAGCATACCATTAAGTTTTATGATCCATTCTGCCAATCTGTGTCTTTTGATTGGGGAGTAGAGACCATTCACACTGAAAGTTAGTCCTGAAAGGTATGACTTATTCCTGTCTTTGCATTATCTTCCTGTTGCTGAATTTCTTTTCTCCCCTTTCTGCTTAATTGCTCAACCTGCACGAGTAAGTATTCATTCCATTAGACTTTTGGCTTGGTTGGCTTGTCTCTTTCTAGGATATCCTTGAGAATTTTCTGAAGTGCTGGTTTGGTGCTCATGAATTTCTTAAGATGCTCTTTGTCTTGGAAAGATCTTATTTCTCCATCAGTTCTGAAAGACAGTTTTGAAGGATATATTAGTCTGGGTTGGAAGTTTTCTTTTAGGTATTCAAACATTTCACAACAAGCTCTCCTGACCGTTAAGGTTTGTGCTGAGATGTCTGTTGTAATGCTAATGGGTTTACCTTTGTAAGTGATTTGTTGCTTTTCTTTAACAGCTTTTAAGATTCTGTCCTTTTGTTGGACATATAGGATTTTGAAGATGTGTTGTGGAGGTCTTTTCTGGTCATGGCTATTTGGGGTTCTATGTGCCTCACTTACCTAAATGTTAAAATTTTTCCCCATTATTTAAAGTTTTCTGCTATTATTTCTGTAAGTAGGTTTTTCAACCATTTGCACCATCTTCTGATTTTAACTAATTTTAATTAATCTTAGGTCAGTCTTCTTTACTTCATCTAGGACTGTTGGATCTATTTTCCCATGATTTCTTGTTGTTTTTAATGTATTTCTGAGTATATGGTCATCTGTATCAGCTATATCTTCTAATCTAGCACTCTTTCCTCACATTGGCCACTTCTGCTGCCTTTTAAGAGAATTTTTTATCTCATGTATATATTTATCTCCTATATTTATGTTTGCTACCTGTTCGTGGAATCTAATTCTTTACTAAAATGATCATTCATGTTGTGTATTGTTTTGTTTAGTTCAACTAGCTTTTTTTTTTTGGTACCAGGGGTGGAACTTGGGTACTTGTGCTTGCAGGGCAGGCGGTGGAACCACTGAGCTAAATGCCCGGCCCCCAACTAGCTTTTTAAAAGAACATTAATTTGCCTTTTATTTTGTCCAAGAGCCAAATAAAAGTTTAGTATCCAAAACATATTTTCAACAAAACTTTTGTGTATAATGTAAACAAACAGCACCAGGGACTGCTGTAAATTTTTATCATACAGTTTCTATGCAGGCTGCTTCATCAATAGATGGGACTCAATTTATTATAAATGCTTGTGACTGCTGAAAACTATTCACACTGGTCATCAAATACCAGGTGGTATATTTCCACAGATATTTCAGACATTTACTATTTAAAATAAATTCGAAATTCTATATTCTGAACAAAAACTTTAAATCTTCCACATAGTGTTGAAGCAAATGATGCAGCGTGTACACGAACTGCACTGCACATCTGCAGACTCAGTCTGCCTTCAGCAGGAACACCTTCTGTCTTTGAGATCAGCTGCATCATGCTGGTCAAATACCTGCTAACCAAGCAGATTAATAAATTCAAAGCAGGAACCCTCTCAACATCTTTGGTGTCCAGTAAGAGCCTCACTTCAGAGCACCTTCTTGCAAGCTGCTGAATCTGAGAGTGAGCTTCGGGGAGTAAATGCTTCTCAAGGCAAGCCAATAAAGCATAAAACCATCTTTCCAATGTCCAGCTGAACTGAATCAGCATGGTCTGGCTGTGGAGGATCCACCTGAAGATTGTTACCAATAGCCATAAAAAGAGAACTGGAAGGGAAGATCTTGGCCTGTTGACTTTCTAGAAGCTTGCTGCGGATGGTTTTCCTGATGCAAACTTGGCTGTTCTTGTCGGAGGAGAAGCTGGGGCCTCACTGTTACTGGGAATGGCTGCTGTTTTCATCAGGGGAGCTCTGATCTTTACTGTGAGCATCATTTCCTGGCTCCAATGTGGATCCCTCAGCTTGGTAGCACAAATCCTTCATCTCACCAGTGTAGATTTTTTGGCTTCCACCAATGGCCTTTGGGCCTTCCAGGTGCAGGTCCCCAATAAGGACAACCATGAAATGTTGCTGTAGGCACTAGGCCACTGATTGGACCTGAGGAGGACATTCCCTTGGACTCTAAGCCTTTAGTTGGACTTGTGTGGGAAACTGCTGGGATCTAGGCCCTCAGTTGGATTCTTTGGGCTCCTAGTGTGTGGTTACTCTCTGGCACTCCTTTGCATTTGACTTTTTGGGTAATTATCATAAAATAATCTTAGAAATTATGCGTCTTGTATTTAATGTATTCCCTTGCCAAATCCTGCTGACTACAACATGGAGTAAAGTCTTTTTCTCAAATTTGTACATAATCAATTCCAGAACTTTCATGTATAGTTAGCCCAACAGCCCCTTTGGCACATAACCTTTCTCCTAGACAGAATTTTTTCCAACATTCTTCATCCTCAGATTTTGGCATAGTCCCATTACTATCCAACTGCTGTGACTCCCAGTGACTTCTGTTTGTTCACATTCTGTCGAACAGCTGAAAACTGCCACTTGTTGCTGTTGCCACTGAAGTGTTGGGGAATAACCTTCAGGGGCAGGTTGGCATGCTGAAAGAGAAACATTTACACTTTGCTTCCTTTTCACTTCTTTGGGTCCATTTGAGCTACTACAACATCTGGACACCAAGCTGCTTCGATCCTGCTGGTTGCACCAAAGTTAAGGCTCCAGTCTCAACTAGCTTTTTTTTTTTTTTTGGTACTGGGGATCGAACTCGGGTCCTTGCGCTTGTGCAGTAGGGGGCGAAACCACTGAGCTAAATCCCCAGCCCTCAACTAGCTTTTTAATAGTGTCTTCTTTAAGCTCACTTAATTACTTTACTCATCTCTGGGACACAATACTCAACACCAAAAAATTAAAGGCAGAAAAGGTTTATTTTGGCTCACAGTTTATAGAGGTTTCAGCTACAGTCAGCCTGCACTAAGGCAGAATGGCATGGCAGAGGACAGCTGATCAGGACTGCATGGTGGACAGGAAGCAGAGAGCCAAGGGGGTTATTGGTGAAGGAGATAAATCCAGGCTATGCCCCCTGTGATCTACTTTTTCTCCTTGTCCTTCTTCTTTTATATAGGATCTCCCTATGTAGTTCAGACTAGCCTCAAACTCACAGCTATCTTCCTGCCTCAGCCTCCCAAGGGCTGAGATTACAGGGACACACCACCATGCCTGGCTCACCTGGCAGGTGAAAAGACGCACCACACCCTATTTCCTAATGGCAAGTCAGCTATAAACCCCATAATCCAGTCACCCTCTAAAACCCCACATAAGGCTCTTGTACCATAACACTTGCTGATCATTTTGTTCATTAATTCTAATATGTTTATTTATATCATCTGTAGTTTGCCAAGCATTTTGTTTTTTGTTTGTCTTGTTTCATCTTTCATCATTTTGTATAATTCTGTTGTTTGCCTTTTGATTTCTTGCCAATGGATCAACTTTGGGGGAGGTGGAAATTTTTGGAGGCATTTTGTTGCCTTTGTTCGCATATTTCTCTTTCTTTGATTCTTTTTCTTTCTTTCTTTCTTTCTTTACCTATGTTGAGGGTTGAAGGTTGATTAAAGTGGAAAACTTTATTGCTAATATGGAGATTTCTTAAGTGTTTCCTTTCCAGTGATACCCTCTGGGTAACCATAGGCCTTTGCCTTGGTCCCAAGATGTTATCACCTCCATTAATTTGGGGAGGGGAGAGTGCAGTGTAATTGGCCTAGCACCCAGTTATCTAAGAAATGAACCACAGTGACAAACCAGATATGTCATACAGTAAAAATAAATAGTGACAACTGTGTCACCACTAATAGCACAATCTGTCGGGAGCATTTCTACATAAATTTTTGGGAAAAATCATTTCATAATTAAAGTATGACTCTAGCTGTCTGAGGCTCAATGTACCTTGCCCCTAAGCTAGGTATGGCATACGGAAACATAATTCCATTTTGCCTCCTGTCACAGCTGAGGCCTCAATGGTTCCATGAGGCTGTGGTGCTCACCAGCAAGATTACATCAGATGAAGATACCCTGGTTCTTCGAGTAGTAAAACAAAAGAGAAAGGTTCACCTGGGGAGGGACTAATTCCTTGTCAAACTTCCTTGTTTCACCTACTATTGTTAGAATGCTCTCCATCCCCTGTCTCCTCTTCCCATCCTCCTCAAAGACCCTAGTGACTTAAGATCTTCATCAGCTCCTCATTGTCCTAGAATTACCATTGTCCTCTAGGTCACCCGATGCTCCCTCCAATTATTGTGTGTACCCAATAAATGATGGTTGGCTTGGAGAGTCTTTGTCTTTGCCCACTCTGAGCCACTGACCTCCCAGCCCCCATATACTTTGAAATTTCACAAGTCTCTATTCTTTTTTTCTCTTTAGCCCTCGCCATCCTCTTTTCTAGGTAGTCAGAGGACTGATCACCCTCCGATAGAAATCAGCAACAATAACAGAGTCAAAGACAAACTGGATACTGACATACTATAAGAACCAATAAGGATACCACTGTACCACAGCTTAACAGTAGAAAAGAGATCTATATACAAATAAAGACAAACCCAATATTGATATACAGTAACTCTATGAAATGCAACAACTACACCACCAGTAACACAGATTACAATTCAACAATAACAGCACAGAATCTACTAAATATCTAAATATTAATAAAGCTTAATAGTGGTACTAATAAAAATAGAAAGGTGGGGCAGAGAAAATGAGAAAAACTAAAATTTGTACAATAAAGGAAGATCCAAAGGAGGAAAGAAAAATAAGATAAAGGATCCAATTAAAGAGTAAAGAAATTTTATAGAATTAGATAAAAGTAACAAATGTACGAACATGAAAAAGAAGAAGGGCTGGGGATTTAGCTCAGTGGTTCGGCCACCTGCCTTGGAAGCTCAAGGTCCTGAGTTCGATCCCCGGTACGAAAAAAAAAAAAGAGAAGAAAAAGAGCAAAAGAAAGGAAAAAAAATATAAAAGCTCCAAAATCCAATAAAGAAAAAAGAAAATTAGCCTCCAAAATTTCTTCATGTGAGGTTTCTTTCCAGGGCCTGGTCTTGAACTTCACCAGATACAGGGGAGCGATAGCTGATAAGTTCTATTTTGTTTCCACACCTGTATTTTTGTATATGAATACTAAATCCTGCCTTGCTGGTCTTGGTTGATCACTGATGTCCACTTTCCTGCTGGCCTTGGTTGATCACTGATGTCCACTTTAGAGGTGTATTCACTCTAGCCACTCCCAGTTTCTGCATCCCTCGCTTTCTCTACTCAGCTTTGTAGTACATGGGTCTGTGAGGTGCTATTGTAGATACGTAAGTTAATTAGATGTCTTGTAGGCAGTTAGACAGGGCCAGCCCACAAGGTGCCATCTGGAGGACAATCAAGACACATTCACTGAAGGCCAGCATTGTAAAAGGAGAGAAACCACCACACCTACATAGGATGATAGTAGTAATTGATATTCTAAATAGGCATCAATCACCTGAGTGGGGGACCAAGATTTTCCAACAATGATCCTTGACCCACCCCTTATCACTGAAAATCCTTGCTTCCTAAGTGACTTGTTTCCCCAATGGATCCCCATTTAATCAATATTTTTTTGGGGGGGGTACTGGGGATTGAACTCGGGTCCTTGCGCTTGCGCAGCAGGTGGCGGAACCACCGAGCTAAATCCCCCAGCCCTCTATTTAATCAATATTACCTAAGCGACTATACTTGTCATAATCTTATTGGTTGTTCATAGTTTTGTCCACCTTGTGATTTCTCATTGGATCAGTGTTACCTAAGCAACTGTACTTGCAATCTTACTAGTGGACTATAGTTTTGTCTCACCTTGAACCTGCCTCACTTCATGGCTTTATTCCATAAAACACCTTTGAAAAGTTGGGTGAGCAAGCAGGCAACCTACTTTCCAGTCCCCCTTCTGTCTCTCTTAGACAGAAGCTTTCTTCTCTCAATAAATTTCCCTACTCTTAAGCTCTGTTGTTCCTAGAATTAATTTTTCGATTTTAGAGAGCACAAACTTGCATTTTGGATACCTAGCAGGTTTGGGAGTTACATCTCTCCCCACTATACCAGTGCCCTCCACTTCAGAGGGCCATTTTTCTGCAAATATTACTCCATTTTATTCCTCTACATGGCCTCTGAACATTTGAGAAATGCCAAGCAAAGCCACTAAGTGACAATGCAAGCCACTAAGTGACTGGAAGCTGCAGCTGAGCTTTGGGACATCTTCTCTATCCTCCCCCACCCCTCCACGCCATGTTTCCTGCCCTCCATTCTCTTTCCCACCCACTCCCCAGTGTAATCAACCCTCCTCTTTTATTTCGTATCTTTCTCCTCTGCTTCTTCCAACTAGATTTTAAGGGCAAGAAACAACAGGATAGCCAGGCATGGTGTTGCACACTTCCAATCCTAGCACTCAGGAGGCTGAGGCAGGAAGATCATCAGGAGTTTGAGGACAGGGGCTATATAGTGAGTCCAGCTTGAGCTGCACGAGACCCTGTCTAAATAAGTAAATAGGTAGATAGATAAAATTTTAAGAACAAAAGAAACAATGGGACAAGAATTGAGGTGGGAGTAGAGCTGGCTATACCTTTTAAAATATATATCTTTTTAAGTAGAGAACAAAAATATCATATACTCTTGTTAATTCAAAGCTTCCCCCCGGCCCCGCCCAGTTCTGAGAATTGAACCCAGGGCCTTCTCACTGAGCTATATCCCCAGCCCTTTTTTTATTTATTTGGGACAGGGTCTCACTATGTTGCTAAGTTGTCCAGGCTTGGCTGGGACTTGCTTCTATCTCGTCTTCCCAGACTGCTGAGGTTACAAGTGTGTGCCACCCCACCAAGCTAACCAGAACTCTTGAGATCAAGGGATCACAGAAATAAATCATTTATCCAGCCTTTACAGATGCCAGCCAGAAAATGACATGTTTCCACTGAACGGGGAACATGCTTCCCTACAGTTAAAGCCGGACTTACTGATGGGGAATCGCCCCTCCCACCCCCGGCCATTCTCCCAACACATTTGAGCTTGCCTAGCATGATGCTGCTTCACAATTACCTCAGGAATTTTGTTCTCAAGCAATTTCTACCTTCCCGCCAGATGTAAATGAGATGTGACTCCTTGCACTGTAATGCTTGATAACCAATGAATTTGCTTAAACCCCTATGACCCGAACTCTTTGTAACCAATGAAAAGAACGTAAAATGTCTGTAAGCCCACCCTCTTCTGAGAGTACATCTTGCCCTGTTCTACCTCAAAGGGGTGTCAGTCTCTTGGAGTGTGAACTCAGGCTGATCCACTGGTGCTGAAAATAAAGCATGCTTTTCACTTTGCCTCCAAGACTCCCGGTATGCTTTCCATCCTCCTGGACTGCCAAGGAAAGCTACAGCACAGAACTGAATTTTCTGCTTCACCACAACTTCCAGCAGCAGAGCTAGGCAGCAGTTGGAAAATATTCAACAAACCAGGGCCAAGAGCACTTTTTATAATGAAAATTTGGAGAAGGAAGGCATAAGTTCTTCATATTGAACCTATATTGCCTATAGACAGGAGGGGGAGGGCTATGGAGAGAATGTAGAGGGCCGGGGATTTGCTCAGTGGTTCCACCGCCTGCCCTGCAGGTGCAAGGACCTGAGTTCGATCCCCGGTACCAAAAAGAAAAAAGAAATGACTCAAAGTACAACTGAAAAGCCACTTTCCTCTGTAGAACCATAAAGAGTTCAGGTCCTGATAGTAAGCCAGGGCCCAGGAAAGAGGTAAAGTGGGAGACGTATGTCATACAACTGCAAACAAAGCACTGTACATACGAACTCTAATCCTCACTGCACCCCAACGGAGAAGATGCCACCACCTCAATTTATAGATGAGGTAACTAAGGCCTAGAGAGATTAAATTACCAAAGAGCACACTTCTGCTGAGCAACTGAGTAAGGATTGAACCCCAGGCAGTGGCAGTGGCAGTTGCACTGGCACTCATCTTTGGGCTCAAGGGCCTCAGTCTAGTATGGTGGTGAGACATAGATCCAAATAACACCCAAAAAGGCAGAATGTGGGGAGTGCCACGAGGGGACTTGAAATGTCTTGGGGTAGATTAACTCCTTCAGAAGCAGAAGGGAAGCATTCAGGGGAGTGGTGGCATTAGAGCAGTCTTGAACATTTGGTAAAATGGCAATCAAACTGTGAACTGGATGTGTTTTCAGCTACCTCTATGTGTTTGCTGCTAAAATGGAAAAATGGCAGCTGTATTACATTGGTGGGGAAATTAAGCAACTAATGGTGTCTTATCATTTCAAGTTTTTCTGCCACAAAATTTTCCTACAGTGTTGATGCCTGGTAAAATGCATGTGCTCCATAGTGACAAAATAGGTAACAAGCATTAATGAAGTTATCAATAGGCAACTGTCTTCTGGTCTCCAACTTGTTTTGTTCTCAGTGTCACCGAATTATCATTTCTGTTAATAAAACTACTCCTCCTACAAGTGAAGAATTAAATACATCAGAATCTCACAATGCTCCCAAAGTATACTCTGGTTGCAGTAACTCTCCCTGACTTAGGTGAGAATCACACCAACGTGGTGTAGCACACTCCCTAAACTTCTCCCACCCTGACAAAGATGGATAAAAAGTAAATGAGGACAGCTGAGACCCACTGAATATGAATTACTTGGCAATCCAAGGTGGATATCACCTTTGGGAGAGGTTTTGTTGGGTTCACATGAGTCAGACCCCTCAGGGGCCATGGGAGAAGATGATGTGCTGTTTGCTGTGACACATTCGGCAGAGGTCTTGCAGCAAAGTGGAGAAGCAGACCTAGGGATGCAAGGAGGGAACCTAGAGCCCCCCATGTACAGAACAGGCAGCTACATTTATATATACACAGCTGCCATACTATTCTTATATGTAGAACAAGCTGGAATGCTGCATTAGAGTTGTATTATTTTTATATGTGGAATAAATTGGATTACTGCATTAAAAGGCTTGGTTCACTTTTTTCCCACACTCAAAGCTCCCACTGTCTGGACATGTGAGCTCAGAAAGGTTGCTGAAGTAACTAAATGGTGCACAGAACTGTCACTGGTCTTCCTTTCAATTAGGAGAGGGATGCTGAGGCATAACTGCACTTATGCTCTTGGGGACTGTGATGCTATGATTTATATTAAGAAATATATATCTGATCTTTGTGCTGTTTCCTGGAACACAATACCTAAAGTCCTTGTAATCTCCCACTGTGAATCTATAACTCTCAGCGAATGAGATGAGTGGTGGCTGTGGTTCCTGTTGAAGTCATGCTGGGCTGGTGCCACCCGCAACGAACCATGTGATTGGAGGGTTGACACAGTGCCATCCCCACCCTCACTTCTAAAGAGGGGACAGGGCTGAAGAATGAGTTGATCACTAATGGCCAATTTAAAAATCAAGGATGCCAAAAAAAAAAAAAAATCAAGGATGCCTACTGAATTCTCCATAAAAATCCAAAAGTCCAGAGTGTGAGGAGCTTCCAGGTTCCCCTGAACACTTGGAGGTACTGGGAAGGTGGGGCACCTGGAGAGGGCAGGGAAGCTCCATGTCCCTTCCCCATGTCTTCCATCCTGCCATTCATCTCTATCCTTTGTAGTAGCCTTTATTAAAAAGCCATAAGTACAAATGTTTCCCTAAATTTGATGATCCAAATCAAGGGGTCTCCGGTCTTCTGACCAGTTGGTCAGAAGTACTAGAGGGCTGATTTTGCAACTGACATCTAAAGGACAATCTTGTGAGATTGAGCCCTTACCTGTGGGATCTGAAGCTAATTTCACATGGACAGGGTCAGAATTGAATTGAATTGTAGCATACCCAGCTGGTTTTAGAGAACTGGTCCATGTGGAAAAAACCCCACACATCTGGTTACAGAAGTGGTCTAATGTTTGCCAGACATGGTAGCATATACCTGTAATCCCAGCTACTCAGAAGGTGAGGATCAAAGTTGAAGATCAGCCTAGGCAACTTAGTGCGTCCCTATCTCAAGAAAGTGACAGGGGCTGGTGGATAGCTCTTTGGTAGAGCACTTCCCTAGCATGCACCAGGCTCTGGGCTCAATTCCAAGAAGAAGAAGAAAAATAGTTTTGTGTTAAGTATTGAGAAAGTGTTTTCTCCTCCTACACAGTACCTGTTCTGTGCTAGGGGAGGGACCTGGGAGATAACAAAATGGGGCTTTCTGGTTTGAGAATATAATCATAGGATAGCATCACCTAGTAAACCTTCCTCTCTCTCTTTACAAACAAGAAATAAGGGGGTCAGGGAGGCTGTGACCGGCCAGAGACTGGTCCCATTCTTTCCACCCTGGAATCAGGACCCTCTCCCATACAAAATTTCCATACTTCAATAAACCTGCCAATTGTGGAATTTACATTTACCAAAAATTACATAGAGAGGGAATGCATACATGTCCAACACATGGGAACAATTTAATTGCCCTGAAACAACTGAAACAGAAAACTCAGGCCAATGTACAGATGTTAATTCTTAAGAAATGAGAAAAGTAAATAAATTTTGAGTTGGAAAGCTTGCCCTCCAGTGGAGAAATAATGAACAAACCACACTTCTAAGTCAGAAAAATAATTACTACCCAGAACCACATGTTAACAAGTATTATCACCTGGATGATAAATACAAATGTCAATATAAGTCAAAGAACAAATATGGTTACCTGCTCTGTGTTTATCCAGGGCCCTGCCTTCTGAGACGTTTTTTTTAATACTGGGACTTGAACCCAGATTCTTCACACTGTGCTATATCCCCAGACCTTTCTATTTTCATTTTGAGTCAAGATCTTGCTAAGGTGCTGAGTTGCCCAGGCTGGGCTTGAACTTGCAATCCTTCTGTCTTGACCTCCCACAGTGCTTGGATTACAGGCACATACCATGGTGCCCAGCCTTCAGGAACATTAAAATCCAAGTGGTGCAGAGGGTACTAGTGAGTTTGGATAGGCTTTAGTCAAGTAAGAGAGGAAGGAACACAGTTCAAAGTTGAAAGAAGTAGGTTTGGATCCTGCTTTGTCCTAGGAAGCTGTGTGGCCCTGGAGAAAGCTTACATGACATTAGCTTAGTTTCACATAAACTTGAGACAGCTAGGGGCCACTATAGTGGGGACAATGGTGGTACAAAAGTCTGAGACAACAAAACAAACCCCTGGGCACAGTAAACCATTACCCTTTGTAGCATGGCATGTTTCAACAGACCTGTCATGAGTGTCTGATAAAGCCATAGAAGCAGAATGTTGGCATGAAATTAGAAATTGTTACCAAGAGCCAGGTGTGACGGTGCATGCCTGTAATTCCAGCACCCAGGAGGCTGAGACAGGAGGATCACCACAAGTTCAAAGGCAGCCTGGGCTACATAGTGAGTTCAAAGCCAGGCTGAACTATATAGCAAGACCCTGTCTCAAACAAACAAACAAAAAATTGTTACCATGGAAAAAAAACAAATAAACTCTCTGCCTTAACTTGCTCTTAGTCAACTCAAAAACCATTAATTTTGGAGGTCACCCAGCTGAGCAACCCATTACTAGTTTCCCCATTAGCTTTGCTGTAACACCTCTGATGTGTGGGACATGGTAACAGTTGCCTAGATTACTTCCTGGGGACATGAAGACTGTTTTTGCTGAAAACACTAACCTTTCACTGGAACCTGAAGAGATCTGATGGGTGACTAAAATAGGGTAAAAGATTAGGTAGGCTATCCAGGAAGTGGCCAGGGCCCCGATTGCCCAGGTGAGGGTATGCAGAAAGGATAAAAGAGACAGAAACAATAATTTAGAATGCAAAGGGGGTCCATAGGGTCAAAGCTCTTAATCAGGCTGAGACCCTGACTCTCCAAACTTGCTACTATTTATTGAACACAGTTTCTTGAGGGAGGGGTGGTGAGGGGAACAGTGGAGTGGAGAGCACTGATGCAAGCAGGGTCCTAGCAACAAGGGAACAAAACATTCTAGCAGGAACAAATTATTGATTAATGGGAAATTTGCTTTTTTCCTTAGATTAATTTTTGCTTCTATAGAAAAGTTATGTAAGAGACATGTTGCCCTTAGCTGTACTATTGTCTTGCCATCCAAGATGTCACACTGTCACAGATCATTGAGACCTCCACTGTAACCAGTAGCATGGAAAGTTGTTCCGTTCCCATACAATAACTGCTGGCTCTTCAGGGAAGCCATTGCGGGCTAATAGGCAGACTCAGACTTTCAATATGAAAAGCCAATTTATAAATTAATAAATCAGGGTGGTCTCCATCAGTAGGCATGTCTCCATGTTGTATCCATCCCCCCTGCTGTCTTAGCCTTTGGGTCAGATTCTAATCAGCTCTGCACACTGACACAATGATCATTTAAAAATGTTTCATCCAAGCTGGAAATGGTGGCATACAACTGTACACCTAGGTACTTGGAGGCTGAAGCAGGAGGACTGCAAGTTTGAGGTTAGCCTGGGCAACTTAACGAGACTGCCTCCAAGGCAAACAAGCTGAAGTTGTAACTCGGTGGTAAAGTATCCCTGGATCCAGTCTCTAGTTCTGAGGGAAAGTAGGAGGGAGGTTGTCCAAGACTATCATGCAGGGTTAACTTGGCCTATTGCCACTTGTTCTGTCTCCACCCTTGTGCTTCTTCAGAAGCCACTAAAGTCCAAATACCTGAAGACAATTTTGCACAAGATGATGGGATGATGGTGCTAGATACATGAAAACTCAACAGCTTTTAAGATGACTTGATCATGACCACCTGGTGGTCCAAGTCCAAGAAGAAGCATCTTTTGAAGCCATGCCCCTGCCCAATGGAAATCACTGGACTTTAGCTCATCCAGCACATTAATAAAAACCGGTTGTTCTCTTAGTTCTGCAAGCAGCAGCTTGGTCACTCAACAAATTTCTGACTCTCTTCAGCCAAAGCCCCAACTTAGCTGAAGCCCTTTTCTCCTTCTCCACACAATAAAACTTTCCCTATATTGGAAAATATGTGCTTACAATATTTGGCCTCCAGTCTCATTTCTACAATCTCTGGATCAAAAGATCCCACTGTTCAGTATTTAACAAGAATAATAAAAATGCGTGGTCCTGGAATAGGGCAATGGTGAGGGCAAATAAGCCAAAGAAAAGTACTTAGTGACTGGAAGTATTCATCAGTGACATTTATGGTGAATACCTGCTCTGTGCATCATATTCAAGACAGACCAGGTTAGTGACCTTAGGGAGCTTATAATAAAGCTAAGTAAGTGGACAGAATTAAGTGCCCAAATAAGTGGGTGACTAATGACACACAGAGCTCCCTTGTAAGATTTGAAAAAGGCATCCCTTGGGCCAGGGATTAGCTCAGTAGTTCCGCTGCCTGCCTCGCAAGCACAAGGTCCCGAGTTCAATCCCCAGTACCAAAAAAAGAAAAAGGTATCCCTCTGTAACAAGGACAAGCCTAAAATAGTGTCAGCCTAGATAAAAGAAAATAGCCCACCTGGTTAAGAGGTAATTCAGGCAACTAAACTTATTTGCTTAGAAATACAAAACATGGGGCCGGGGACTTAGCTCAGTAGCACCGAGCTTTGCCTGTCTCGCAAGCACAAGGTCCAAGTTCCGTCCCCAGTACCGTAAAAAAAAAAAAAAAAGAAAAGAAAGAAATGTAAAACACAAGAAACACAAGAAGATAAAAGTTAAAATAAGAAGGGAGATAAGGGCCTGTCCTCCCAGGGGGAAAAATTTAATGGACAGAGTATGCTGAGATAACAGCTCTTCTTCAACCTCTAGGCTGGAGAAACTTAGAAAGGCAGAGTAACTGGTTTCCAGCTAAGTATACAACTAAGTATGTAACTGATTTTTAAAAACTCTACAAAGCCTTTATTCTTCTTATCTATATGGGCCACATGCCTATAATGGTGGGACATACCTATAATCCAAACACTTTGGAGGCTGAGACAGGAGGATAGCCACAAGTTTGAGGCCAGCCTGGGCTATAGTGAGTTCAAGTCCAGCCTGAACTGCATAGCAGGACAAACAGAAAGCACATAGGACTTTTATTCAGAATCCTTTCTTAGGTATCTACCAAGAGCTTATTTTTTTCCTATTATTTCCAATAAACACTCTCCTTTCTGCTTTGTCCGCGATTTTATTTTCAACATTGTGAGACAAAGAATTAAGGTTTTTAACTATTTCACCTCTATGTGGACAAGCTACAAAAATATGACTTTTCTGGGAAGAACTATTTGCTATCACTGTTTAACATGGTAGCCACTAGTCACCTATGGCTATTTAAATTTAATTAAAATTAAAAATTCAATTTCTTGGGTTCACTAACCATATTTTAAATGCTCAATAGCCACATGTGGCTAGGACTATCAAATTGGCTACTGCAAACTGAATGACAGATGAACTGTTTTCTATTTAATACTTTATTCTTTTTTTCTTTTCCTTCTCCCTGTTTCTGTATGTTGTTGTTATCATTATTTGCCTTCTCTGGTTTTATTTCAGCATTTTATGTGACTTTACTTTCTCTCCTTTCTTAGTAGTTTATACCGCATTGTTTTTTAGTACTTGCCCGAGCATTTACAGTATACCTCTACAATTAATGAGTCCACTCTGAAATAACACTACAACTTCATGGGTAGTACAGATCCTCTGGAACAGAATATTCCCAATTCCTTCTTCATGTCCCAATGCCATTGCTGTTGTTCCTCCCTCATAAATTATAATCATTCAATATATCATTGCCATTACTCTGTTAGATCAAGTAAGAGAGTAAGAATCAAGTAGCAGGGCACAGGGGTGAATGCCTATAGCCCTCACTACTCAGGAGATTGAGGCAGAAGGACTGTGTCTGCAAGGAGTTCTAGACCAGGCTGGGCAAGATAATAAGATTCCATCTCAAAAGAAAAAAGAAAAAAAAAGGAATAAGAATATCAAGGATAAGAACACTTAAGATTTTGCTTTGTTAATTTATCCCATCTCTTCTAACATTCTTCCCTTCTTCATGTACCACAGATATAAGTTTTTGACCCTATATAATCTTCCTTCTCTGAAGAACTTTTAACGTCTCTTGCAAGACAGGTATACTGATAACAAACTACTCTGCCATAAAGAAGGATGAGCTTCAGACATTTATAGCTAAATGGATGGACCTTGAGACCATACTCTTAAGTGAAATAGGACACACATGTTTAAATACCACATTGTTTCTCTGGTGTGAGAAACTGAATGTGGAAATAAGGACTAAAATGTGTAATAAATATTGGGAAATGGGAAGAAAATGTTCAAATGGGAAGAGGAACAAGGGAGGACAGACGGAGTAAGGGACAAGAAAGAAAGTAAGAGGAAAAAATGGAAACAAAGCTTTTGTACATATGGAGGAGAGGGGACTTGTACCAGGGATCCAACTTGGGAGCTTGCACTTTCAAGGCAGGCAGCAGAACCACTGAGCTAAATCCCTGGCCCAGTAAATTTTATTTTTAAAAACTCTCATATTTTGGAATTTTTTTCTTTTCGTACCAGGGATCAAACTGAGGACCTTGTACTTGCCAGGCAGGCACTGTGCTGCTGAGTTACATCCCTGGCCCAACTATAGTATTTTGTATTAAATTCTATTTGGACTATGGTTAAATTCTATATGGACTATTTTTACTCTGGTTCATCTTAGCCTGCTTTAGCTATTGTATTTTTTTTTCTTCTTCTTCTCTTTTATTGTGATACTGGGGATCAAACCCAGGGATGCCTTATCATTGAATTATATCCAGCCTTTTTTTTTTTTTGAGACAGGATCTTGCTCTGTAGTCCAGGCTGGCTTTGAGCTCTGTAGCCGAGGCTGTCCTCGAACTCATGTCAATCCTCCTGCCTCTGCCTCTTGAGTGCTGGGATTACAGGCGTTCACCACCAAACTTAGCAATATTTTTAGACAGCATTTCACTAGTTGCCTAGGCAGGACTCAAAAAGTTGTGAACCTCCTGCCTCCGGGTCCCTCGGTGTTGAGATTACAGGCACTCACCATTGCACCCAGCTTATTTCCATCCATCCATTCATTCATTCATTCACTTATGTTTTTGGTTGAGGTAGGGTCTTACTATGTAGTTCAGGCTGGCCTTGAGCTTGAGGTGATCTTTCTGCCTCAGCCTCTCGATTGCAGGCATGCATTACCACATCCAGCTTCAATTTTTATTTTCAAGTGTGTCTCATTAACCATTTTTACCCAATCTAAGAAATGAGTCTTCTAGTTGGTTAACTATTTATGTCTTAAAAGCATCTTAAGGAGAGGCATTTTTGCTGTTACATCTTCAGTCTATACCTCCAGCTCCAAGTATGATAATGTCCAGAGTTCTAATCCTAGTTTCTCTAGGATTAAAAAAAAAATTGACCATCTTTCTTCTGACTTCTTACAGAACCTGCCAGATTTTCTGTCTTAACATTTCTCAGAAGTATTTTGTGTAACCTCTGTACAGCCAACTTTATGAGACTTAAATGCATGAGTATTTTTAACATGCTATCACATTCCATTGCTAATCTGATGATATAAAATTTTAAGCTCAGTTTTCTTGAATACTTAAACTTTTCCGCAGTCAACAATGCTTTTGAGGAACCTGTATTCCTGATTCATGAGAATCTTTTTATTTGTAAGCTTTTAGATTTTTTCCATGATAGTCTTAAGTTTCACTATAACCACTCTGTATACTGCTTGATTTTTCTTCACAGCAATTACCTCTCCCCGACATTAGATAATTGTTTCCTTCTCTCCCCCAACTACAATATGAACTCCAAGAGAATAATTAATTTTGTTCATTATTGTATCTATCATACCCAGAAGAGTGTGGAACATAATACAGGCTGAATGATTCTCCACCATGGTTTAACAGAACATGTGCAATCCTAGTGATTTTGTTGCATCTTTTGATATTCTGATCATACAGGAAACTGCTTGGCATGTAAAATAAACTCAACAAAATATCCACAATCCTTAACATATAGAAAATATTTGTCATGTGGTAGATGCTTTGTTAGATGAATCTACTTAATAAAATAGTTCTTTTAACTCACATAAAGTTTTAAGAGGGTTGGACTTAAATATATTCATAAAATTCACCCCAGTTTCAGGTAGGTAAAAATGGAATTCATAAGTATCTCTATTATTCCGAATGTTATACACATTGCCCTACCTAAGTGTTCATAAACTACAGTCTGACTTGAAAGTCAAATCTGGCCCAAGGTTTATTTATTTATGCAAACAAAATTTTTTTTGGAAAATAACCACACTCTTCAATTTATCTACTGACTATAACTGTTGCTTCACGCCACAACATGAGTTGAATTACTGTGACAGAGACCAGTTTAAGATCTTCAAACTCTAAAATATTTACTACCTGGTTCCTTATTGAAAAGCTCTGCTGACCTTTGTTCTAGCTATACAAAGGCTGGTCAAAAAGTATGGCATATTTAAATAAAATTACAGTAAGAAATACATTGCCAATGAGCCCCTCCCCCCTCACTTTGAACATACCATACTTATTCCAGCACTCCTGCCACTTTCTGAAGCAGTACAGGAAGTCCTTTTTCATCAGTGTCTTTGCAAGGTGTGATCAAAACAAAGTGACGGCTATTGCTATTGCCACATCAGTGTGCTCATCCATCTTATTTAACACATCTAGTAGCCTCAATTTCTGGCTCTTCCCCAAAGTCAAAATGACCACGAAAGGTAAATGTTTGGAACTATTCAAGATGTCAAGGCAGCCAGGACAGCACAACTGAAGACACTCATGAAAAAAGACTTCCAGAACTGCTTCAGAAAGTGGCATGAACAATGAAATAAGAGTGTATTAATACGGCAATGTTTTTTCCTATAATAACTTAAAAAAAATTTAAGAATTCATCCTATTTTTCACTAACGCCACATAACTAAATCCAACCCTACTACAGTTCTTTACATTCTAGATTTTTACCAAGCTTAATCAATTACGTAAGAAACAAATCACAAAAAATCTGATACCAAGTTTTTAAGTTACCACAACATCCCTTGAATCTTAATGTCTTTTCCTATCTGTTCTAATACACTTGGCTGAATCACCCAAAGCAAAGGACTTCTGGCTCTTCTCTTGAGAGTAGATATAACTCGTAAGTATCTGGTTTTTAGTAACTCTCCTTTTGGTTTAACCTTACTCTCCTTTAGCCTTCCTGAGAAAAGGGCCTTTCCCAAGGTGAGGGTAGGAGTTAGAAGGACATGACATCCTAAAAAAGATCCTGTCCATGCACCTGTTTGTTTTAAAGTACATGTTTGTAGTATATAACGACAGTTATCATGGCGTGTTTTACATTTAGGTAATACATCTTAATTATTTTTTGTCCCCTCTCCCCCACCCCTCCCTCCCTGCTCCAAGTCTTCCCTTCCACATTTGCAAGAGTTCTATTTCCATTTTTTTCACTAACACTTATTAAATCCCTTTTCCCTTTCTCCCCTCCTCCCTCCCTTCCTCTCTTGTTCTCCTTCCCATTTGAAAAAGATTCTCAACTTCCTTTTATTTTGCTCCTTATTTATATTTTCCATGTCTCAGGTTTACAATGCTCATTTTATACTCAAAGTGGAATGTGGATAGGAGGGAGAATACATACAACTTCTATCCACTGTCAATATACAACTAGATTTCTCCAATCCTAGAGTCTATCCTTCTTGTAACCTTCCACATTTTCCAGTGTATACTTCAAACCTAACTCCTCACACCTTAACTGCATCCACCCCAAAACTCAGAAACACTATAAATGAACCCAACAGAATACCTTTTAAAAGTGTGCTGCTCACGCTCACTTTGGTAGCACATATATTAAAAGTCTGCTGCTGAAAGCACAATTTCTACATTGTGATTAATTAGCATCTTTTACACAAAAGGCATCCTGCTGAAAGTAACACAAAAAATGTATTTGCCAGGATATTTACATGATAGATTATCAAGTACTTCTAAAATTATAAAAACACAAAAGACACCAACTTGCTGTGGCACCAGAATATACTTTGGTAGGTGGTTCCTGAGAATTGCATTTTTATAAACTTGTAAAGATTGAGACCATTTTCTACTCTGTCAAAGAACATTTTAGAAAAAGGATTTTGATAGTATGGAGTGATAACACAAATAAGCAATCATGTACAAAATAATTTATTATAGCATTACGTGGGTTGGCATTATTTTACAGTGAGTTTTCTTCTTTCTGAGCAATAATGAATCTAAGAAGATTAGGGTAAAAGGTTGTCTAAATTAAATCTCACTTTTGCATTTATATTTCCTTCAACGGACACAGTAACATTAGTCAGATTTACAGATCTGAGACATACTAAGTGATCATTACTGTTTTCTATACAACATCCAATAAAAAGCTATCTCTCCAAAACTGTTGAACAATATTATGAGTTAATGGTTAATGACAGTTTAAATTCTCATTTTACTGAGAAATATAAAAATGCATTTATTTATTTATTTATTTTATTAAATTCTTTTATTGGTACATTGTAGGTATACAACACAATTACATTTCTCATTGGGAACTGTACCTTTACAT
>NW_004624748.1:13777833-13804762 GCF_000247695.1 Heterocephalus glaber
TGGCTAATGTTTCCAGAACAATATTGAACAAGAGTGGTGGTAGCGGACAACCTTGTCTTGTTCCTGATTTTACTGTGAAGGATTTCAGTTTTTGACCATATAAAAATGCATTTAATAGCTAATGCATGGCTGTAAGAGTAACAGTGCTTCATTTTTGTTTTCTGCCCTATTATGCACCCTTAAAGCATGTTTCTTAGCATAAAGTACTTGTTAACACTCAAAGCAATTAAGGTAAGAAGGCATAATTCTTCCATGTGGGTTGTAAGTCTACCTACTATAAGATATGAAACAAAATTACCAGTGAACTTTCATGATTAAGAGGCAAACCAATCTTCACATCCTGAATGGTCTACAGAAAAACAGAATATGCTTTATCCATACAGAAAGTATCACTTTTTATGGATAGTACAAAGGAAATGGTAAGTGATTAAAAAAAAAAATCAAAGTTATAAAAAAGCAAATTAAAGTTTAAAATAAACCTCACTGTCTTCCAAGAGGAATTCTACTTTTTAAAATATGTTAATACTTTAAAACAAGAACAAAAAAAAGGGAAAAAGATAAGCAAGGAAATAATAATAATAAAATATCAGTAAAGGATCAAAACAGATCCTGAAACCGGGATCTAAAAAAAAAAAAATGATACAGGGAGTACATATACAACTTTATCTGCATAAAAAAATTGCCTTCATTATGATACACAACTAATAGTAAATACTACAGTACTGATAGATAATTTGGGAGTTTAAGAAAAACTGTACAAGTATAAAAAAAGTAACTTTAACAGAAGTTTATGTAAATTGGCAGTCAGATAAAGAAAATAAACTTACAGAATATTCCTTTAAAAAATTCTACCCAAATATTCCATTTCATACCTATATTAAAACGCAGTCTAGAAAAGAAACTATAATGTAAATTCAGTTTAGATTATGTAGGAGTCAATTTTCTACAAGATTCAAATTTTATTTGCCAAGACATCATAGTTAGCTGGACAGTTCACTGCCGCACTAGGACTATGGACTTCAATCACAGCAGCCAGAAAAGCAAATGTAAAAGGAAACAAGTTGTGACATGCAATCCTGTATTCTTCATATTGGGAGCTGCAGTTTCCCAAGCTTCCATCAAGAAGTGCCCCAGAAACCTTTATTAAGGTCTAATGAAGCAAGGGGAAAATATAAATTATTTAAAGAAAAAACACTCAGTTATTGACTTTACTCAAAAGTCAGTAATTACTAATTAAACCAAGAAAGATAACAAGGCCTCAGTCTAAAATAACTACTATCTAAAGTACATAATCACCTCAAAAAAAAGACAAAGCTTCTACAAAGCTGTAAAAAAGGCAGTAAAGGGCCGTGGATTTAGCTCAGTGGTTCCACCACCTGACCCACAAGCACAAGGACCCGAGTTTGATCCCTGGTACCAACAAACAAACAAACAAACAAAAAAGGCAGTAAAATCTAATAGTTGAAAAAAAAAGAACCTTTAAAATTACAATCACTAAAAATGAAAGTGTCGGCCAGGAAGTTAGCTCAGTGGTGCTGTTACCTGCCTTGCAAGCGCAAGGTCCTGAGTTCAATCCCTGGTACCGCAAAAAAAAAAAAAAAAAAAAATTAAAGTGTCCTTTATTAATAATAGCTCATATTTACTTCATGCTTTATTACACTAGGTAACTCTTAACAACGACTCTTACTTAGAGATGGGTAGTACAGTATTTCATCTTTAAAATGCAGAAAAGAAGACTAAGAAAGAACTTGCTTAAAGCCACACAACTAATAACTGGTGGAGCTGAGATTTGTATCAAGTCAGGAGATCCACTTAGTTATATCGCATGAGGGGGTGAAGGGAGGGCAGAGGAATAGGGAAAAAACAAGAACCAAGATACATCATATAAAGGTACAAGATCCCAATGATGAATGTAACTGTATTGTATACCTAAAATGTACCAATAAACTTAATGGAAAAAAAAAAGAATTATATTGTAGCTGGGTGTGGCGGCACACACCTGAGATCCCAGCACTTGGGAGGGTGAGGTAGGAGGATTACCACGAATTCAAGGTCAGCCTGGGCTACACACTGAGTTCAAGGTCAGCCTGAACTCAGTGGCCAGCAGGACTTTGTCTCAAAAAACCCAAAAAATAAAAAATAAACGAGAGAGAGAGAGAGAGAGAGAGAGAGAGAGAGAGAGGGAGAGAGGGAGAGGGAGGGAGGAAACTATATTGTAAAGACACAAGTGTTTGTGTTTATTTGGGGTTTTTTGGGGGGTTTTTGCCCAGTACCAAGGATCAAACTCTGGACCTTGCGCTTGCCAGGCAGGTGAAAGCTACAGCCCCAGCCTGATACAAGTTTTATTAGATCACTCAGTGTTCATTTATCAGCCTGTGAAAAGTCTTACCTTTACATTTTTATCTTTGATAGTTTCATCCAATCTAGTGGCTATAGCAACTGCTTTCCCTTGTCTTGACTTGTCTAGAAAATACATCATTTTAGCACCTGAAATTCCAAGACATTTCAAGATAAGTAAACTCCCATGGCTTATACTTTATATGACTAATACTGACCAGTGACTTAAAATATGGCCTGGGGATTTAGCTCAGTGGTTTCTCCACCTGCTGTGCAAGCACAAGGACCTGAGTTCGATCCCCAGTACTGAAAAAAAAAATTTTTTTTGGCTTCAAGTGTTTAATCAGTGATGGACTACAGCTGGTTCCCACCAACTCTCAGAAGCCAATTGTGACATCTCTTCAATTTCTTCTCAAAAATTTATTAATACAGTAAATGTCTGCAGTACACAATGATTACATTCACTATAGGGAATTGGTACATGTACATAATATACCCCTTTTCACTTCCTATAGTGACATACCTCTCATTGATAGCTTGTGGCCACAATGTGAATACTGTCATCACAACAAAACACTACAAATCAGAGCTGTCTTCCTTCACAAATGGTTACTGAACAAACCTGAAGAACAATGTTTTAACCTTTTCTCCTGAGAAACAATATCATTAGAAATACAAGTAAAGACTAGCTTATGGTATCAATCAATATTTCAGTAAAAAAAAAGACAATATCATAAACTAAAACATATAAGGAACAAAGCATCTATACACAGGCGTGTGATTAAGAGAAAAATGCCTGCATTGTCACAAAGAAAATAAGTCATTTTTTAAAAGTTTGTATTTCTCCTATAAATTATGTTTTATATTCCATAGTTGTTTTTCTATTAGATTATTCTTAGTCCTTTTGTATATTACCTTTTGCTAAATTACTTATCTGTGAATATTTCTTCCAACTGGTCTTTTGATTTTAATTTTATGTGCTGAAAATTTCTTTTGCTTGAATTTCGTATGTTTAAGAAAGCATTTCCTACAATCATTATTTTTTTTCTAACAATTATTTTTTTAAAAGTTTTCTCCTATTATCCTGTTCTTGAAATTATCTGTTCCTATCACAAAACTGTTAATTTTTTACAAGAAGTAGTATTTTTTCTATAGATATTAAACATGAGAAGATAACCTTTAACAAGAAAGCTTAGGTTAAAATATTTAAATATATGGCTTGGACCGGGGATTTAGCTCAGTGGCACAGTGCCTGCCTGGCAAGCACAAGGTCCTGAGTTCGATCCCTCGTACCAAAAAATATATAAAGAAATAAATATATATATGGCTTAAAATAGTTAATTATGTTTTTCATTTTGCCCCCAACTTTTTTTTATAATTTTTTTTCTCTGAGTTTAATTTATGCCATATTGTCTTTTTATGAATTTGTGGTACCAGGGATCAAACTCAGGACCTTGTGCTTGCCAGGCAGGCATGTTTTTTATGAATTTGTATAAATTCTCTAAAATGCTTCCCATAAGAAGATAGGATATAAATAAATCTTCAAGATAGAAAATACACTAAAGCAATAAAAATTCAAGAAAAAACCAAATTACTCATAAGCACAACTCTCAAAGGCAACATTAAAGCCTGGTATGTACTTTCTTTTCATCCTTTTTCCAAGAATACTTTTACACAGCTGAGATTATATTTTATGCGCAATTTTTCAGTATGTATTGTGAAAGTATTTATTGCTATCATTACAAATTGCATGAATAAACATCGCTTTAAATGACTATATGGTAGTCCATCCTAGCAACCTACCAACCATCCTATTAACCTATCAACCTCCTATTATCTATTATTGTATATATACATCTGTTCTCATTCTTCTTTTCCCCATACTAAGCTCTTTCTTTGCTTTAATTTTTAAAAATTATTTTCAAAAGTGTGACTACTAAATCAAAAGACACAGGTAATTTCAAGCTCTTGACAAGAATGGCAAATTGTTTTTCTAAGTGACAGGGCCAATTTATAATCAGAGAAGCAAAGTGAAAGAGTGCTTGACTGACACATCCTTACCACACTTTATTTTCCTTTTTTTTTTTTGAGACAGGATTCTCACTTTGTAGTCCAAGCTAGCCTTGAACTCATAATGTGGCCCAGGTTGGCCTCAAACTCACGGTGATCCACCTGCCTCAGCCTCCCAAGTGCTGGGATTACAGTCATACGCCTTCATGCCCAGCTTATTTTCCTTTTTCTCGGTACCCGGGATTGAACTCAGGACCTTGTGCTTCTGAGGCAGGTACCGAAACCACTGAGCTAAATCCCCAGCCCTCATTTTCCTTTTTGACAAAACCCCCCCCCCCAAAAAACCTCTAATTTGAAAAAAACAAATGGTACTGTGTTCATTTCTTTTTCCTCTGGTAAACAGCCAGACACAGTATCTTTCCAAATATTTGTTTTTCATCACATTCTAATTTTTTTCTATAAACATAACCATGGCAGCTAAATACAAACCTGAAAGTAGATGCTGAAGAGAGGTAGTGTTACGTTTGAGAAAATCCTTATTAAAGTTTTCCAAATCCTTGTTAACAAATATTTTCTGCATTTCTTGAGATAGAACTTTGTTCACAATGTCTGGAAGGTTACTATGATCAGATACTAAAAAAACAAAAACATTTGGACTTTTAGCTTTTTATTTGTTCTTTGGGGAAAAAAAAAATCAACCAAAAAAACCTCTGTATTTAGTGTTAAGCTTGATATATCCTATACAGTAAAAATAACTGTCAAGGCTCTGGAATAAAAATGCACTAATTTCTAGCATTTAGCTAATACATTTAATTTATAGATTGTCTGCATTTAAATATAGTGAGCATCACTTTTGTTTTTGCTTTACATTGTTACTTGTCTCTTTAATGTTCAGCTAAATGGAAGATAGCTCAGATTTACTTCTCATGTTTGCTTCTCCATAAATGTTACCTTTTAATACTTACCAGATTTAGAAAATCTAATTAAACATTCATGTAACCATGGATTATTACTATTGATGGCAAAAGCTCGTCTGACAGACTACAGCATTAACAGGAACTTTCCTGTGTCAAAAAGATGACAGTATCAATATTTATGTGTTATTTTCTTCATTTTCTTTTAGCCTCACTTAAATTCAGTAATAAAATATTACCATTTTATAAATACTCAAAAAATTCAAAGCTGACTTTGGTTATCAAAGTCTTCGTTTTCCTTCTCTCTCTTTTTTTTAAATTTGGGTACTGGGGATCGAACTTGGGACCTTGCACTTGCAAGGCAGGTGGCGGCAGCACTGAGCTAAATCCCTGGCCCCAGAATCTTTGTTTTCCAAAGAAAAGCTTGAAAAACTATGCAAAATTGTTAAAGGTAAACAAGTTTATGATTGTCAAACTATTTTTTAAACTGGATTTGGTTATATTACCCGCAATGTGAGTAACAACAACAAAAAAGGACATTAGGAGCCTTTGTGAAGGCTGAAATAAACTTTAAGAAACAAAAATAAATCTGATAAAGATTATACTAAATATGGTCACCAATATGATTAAGGATTAAAAACTGAACTCAAAAAAAAAAAAAGTGAACTCAAGGCTGAGTGGGTTTAGGGGGGAGCCTTGCATATATGAGGCCCTAGATTTGACCCCCTCAGCACTGTTCTCAACACAAACCAAACAAATAAGAACTCAAAAGTTTAAAAATATCTATTACCTTTTCTAAAATATATTTCAAACGCTAACAGATGTGTGTCAATGTTATCAGCAACAAGGTTCTTAAGAGGTGTAAGGAACTTGATGGCTTCTTCTAATGGATTCTCTACCTATTTTGAAGCAGAAAGAAAATTTTTCTTATTTAAAAAAAGTTATTCAAGTCAAATCTCCCCTAAAATTTTATATTAACATATATCTAGAGCAGTTTAGTTTTCTTCATGTTACCAATCAACATTAAAAATTATTTATAAAGCACAGAGACAATAATTTTCAAATTTAAAATAACTATATTGATTTTTATAACTATAAAACCAAGGTGACTTTATTAAAATAAAAAAACTATTTAATATTATTCCACAGACTTTAGGAAATGATGCATCAAGTACTGATGGTTCCTTATATACTACAGCCAGCTAAAATAAAAGATATATAATAGCATCTCATAATTGGGGGAAAAAGTAACATTTTAAATGATTATACCTGATTTACACTAAATAAATCAGAAAGCTAAATATTTCCCAAAATTTGGTTCCAAAATATATAGAGAGACATTTTAATTCCATATTTCATAAATAATGGTATTGCTGTTATAACAAATTACCAAAAGTTTAGTGGCTTAAAACAATACAAACTTATCTTGAAAGTCCGACATGGTACAATCTCACTGGGCTTAAAATCAAGGTGTCAGCAGGACTTCGTTCGGTTTTGGAAGATCTAGGGGAAAAGCCATTTTCTTGTCTTTGTCTGCTTCTAAAGGCTGCCTACATTCCCTGGCTTATGGATTCCATCTTGAAAGCCAGCAAAAACAGTTTAAGCCCTCAAATCACATCACCCTGACTTCCTCAACTTGCAAGGTCCAACCTGATCACACTGGGTCACATGGATAAACCAAGCTAATTCCAACCTTGAGATCAGTTAATTACAATCTTGCATTCCATCTGCTACCTTAATTCCCCTCTGGCATGTGAGATCAGTATTCATAGGATCTGGAGATTAGAACAGACATCTTAATTAAAGGACCATTGCTCTGCCATAACAATCGTATGTATAATTGACATTATTAAAAATCTGCATATTGTCACTCAGAGTCAACAATGCCTATCATATAATGACTTTAAAATACTGCAAATGGCTTCTGATTATTGGTTTAAATAAACTGTATTTATAGTCAGAACAAAACCAAACAGCATAAATTTTAGCAAATAATAATGGTATACCTGAGCTGGGGATTTAGCTCAGTGGCACCGCACCTACTTCACATGTGCAAGGTCCTGAGTTCGATCCCTGGCACCAAAAAACCCCCCCCAAAAAAACAAGTAATGGTAAACTCATCTCACCCTTTCTAATTTTTCAGGTATAAGTTCTTCCTTTAGACCACTGGATTCTTCTTCTTCATCATCTCTTTTTTTTTTTTTTTTTTTTTGGTGTTCCCTTTCTGCATGCTTTCTCTCTTCTTCTAATTTAGCCTTTTTCTGAGCTCTTCTTTGCTTGCTAAGGATTTTCTTCAATTCTTTGGCTGACAAGTTTTCTATAAATATTCAAATGAACAAAAATTCTGAGTCAAAATGTTTGCTATTTTTCTTATATCATTATATATACGATTAATGTAGCTTTTTTGTGGGGGTAATAACTATATCAAAAATTTTGAAAGTATATTCCTGTGACTAGCATAAAACCTGGTACACAAAAGGCAATCACTAAGTGCTGGCTGAATTAAAATCAACCAATTTTGGTCCAGTTCTGTCTCCTACACAATAAACAACTTCAGGCAAATCACTTTATCCCTCTCAATCTCAAGTTGCAAGTCACCTACAGAGGGGCTAATATCACAGACTCTATCAGAATATTTCAGAGACAAGAGATAATGCATATAAGCACACTTGCGCTCAATAAACATTATATAACTATTAGGAATGAAAGCTCAGAAATTTGCCTCCAAGTTACCATTTCTCAAATATTCCTAGACATTAACATCCTAGTGAGTAAAAAGCTATACAAATATTCTCACTGGCATTATATTCAGTAAGTACGTGCCAGAAGTTTTAGGAATATGTATTTTTCCTAAATAGGAAGAGTAGCTGAAAGCTACTTTTAGCTATGATTTAAAAAGAAAAAAAAAAACCGAGCCCATAGATATTTCTATTTTTCCTGAATTGATTCTATTAAATAAGAAAGAGTACAAGTCAGTCCTTTAGGGTGACTGAGAACATCAGCTACAGAGTATCATCCCACTGACTTTAACATATCAGTTATTTTAATATTGTCTTCATTTGACAATATGTTTTTAAACTTATTTTAATTATACAAACATATGGACTACAGTGAGGTAATTCAATATATGTATATGGCATGTAATGATCAAATCAGGGTGGCGGCATTTCTACCTTCATAAATATTTGAGAATATATTTTTCTCTGTACTGCATATGTTAATGATATTCTGAAATATGATGTTCTTTTCAATTTTTTTAAACAAATTCCTCTTCAGTTACCTGAATTTATTTCTTGTTGTTTTCTTTCATTGGTTAAAGGATTATCATATAATTTCAAATATATTTCAATCGCTGATCTAGTAGCCTTGAAATAAAAGGCATGTCTTCTGAGACTATCTTCTAATCTCAAAAGGTCAACATAGGCAGGAAGGGTCATCTTTCTCATGCAGTATATATGGAAGTCAAATTGATCATCGGTTATCTCAAAAAAATGCTTAAAAACAAAATCATAGAATTATCCCTTAGATTTTTGTCAATAACATCTACTTTTTGAAAAATAAATTATAAAAAGTCCAAAAATCAGTGTAAGCAGCCACAATTTCACTTAGTTGTCTTATTTTACTATTATAAAGGACATCAAGTTCTTTGCATTCGACTTCAATGTCTCTTCCTACAGTCCCTATGAATCATGTTTTTGTGATGATATTCAACTTATATGCTAATAAGTCAAATAACCAGGTTATTTTCAAACCTAGAAATCAGTACACATTGATATGTTAGTCCTAATGAAATACTTCTCCTCTGTATTCACTAAAAAACAATAAGGCAGAGTAAACAGAACTCAGGACTATATGCAGATTAACACTCAATACCTACCAATCTGACTGATGTAGTCAAACCTGAGCTCCTAAGCTCCTAAGAGGGAAAGACTTGGGGCTGGGGATTTAGCTCAGTGGTTCCGCCACCTGCCTCACAAGTGCAAGGTCCCAAGTTTGAACCCTGGTACCAAAAAAAAAAGGGGGGGTGACATCATCTATAATCAATCCCCTTTTGGCTGGCCCAGGGCCTAACTCACAGCAGACATTCAATAAGCACAGTATCTGCCAAGCCAAGAGATAAGCTACTCATCAGGCATGTGAACTTAAGGAAGTGTTTTAATTTCCTATAGCCTTAACTGTTTCATCTAAGCTAGGAACAAAGGAATTTACACAGCCCATTTCTTAAGGTTATTAAAGGGTCAAATAATACATTTTAAAGTTCATTTTCAATTGTAAACTACTCTACAAAAAGAGCATTACAGTTTTCTTTAACTCAAAAAACTGCACTGATCTACCTTTATTTCATTTTACAAAATTTTTTTTTTGTTTTTTTTTGGTACCAGGGATCGAACTCAAGACCTTGCGCTTGCGCAGCAGGCGGCGAGACCACGGAGCTAAATCCCCGGCCCCAAGGCTTTTGTTTTTTGGCAGTGGTGATACTGGGGATTGAACCCAGGGCCTTTTGCACTGAGCTAGACAAGGTCTTGATACAGTCACTAAGTTGCCCAGGCTGGGCTCAAAAGTGTGATTCTTCTGCCTCAGCCTCCCAGAGTGTTGTGATCACAGGCATGCACCACAATACCCAGCTCAGAAGTTCTTAATGTGAAGTCTGTGTAAACAAGGATAACTTCAAGAAAGAAGCTCAAAGCATTTATTTAATTTCCAAAGAGTCCCTGAATCCCCAAAAGTTAACTAATCCCCCTCCATGGAAAGGAGAACACTAACCCTTAGCCCCACAAAACAATTTTATAATACCATTTTCTCCCCTATGTGCATTTCTGATTCTTTTCTCCTGCTTTAGCTTCTCCAAAATCAAAGAGGGAAATGAATGATTCAATATACCAACATAGATACAGCTTTTCCACTACTTCATGTTGTCTCTGTCGTAGAGGGTATAGTAATTCACTGTACAGGACATGTTTGTAATTGTCCACAATCATTTGCTAATTTTAGTCATCTTGTAACTGGAAACATGCTTTACAAAGAATTACATTAACTACCTGAGAATTCTAAGATAAGAATAATAGAAGTACAGTGTGGAGGGTGAGAAAAAATGAACATTTCATATCAGTTTATACTTATTACTAAAAAAGCATGTTTTAATATTATATTTGAAAACTACATTTTTCCCAATAAGACAAATTCATAATATTAAGTTTTATTTTTTAAAAATCAAAGGATCACTATTTCATAAAGTTGCTAGTTGTTTTCCTTAAGTTCTTCAAGTTCTGTGTTCGCTTTGGCAGCTCATATACTAAAAAAAAAGTTCTTCAAGTTCTTTGCATTCAACTTCAAAAATCAAAGGATGGGGCCAAGGATTTAGCTCAGTGGTTCTGTCACCTGCCTCCCAAGTGCGGGACCCGAGTTCAATCCTCGGTACCAAAAACAAAACAAAACAAAACGAAAAAAAGGATTTTCCTTAATACATATCAACTTATATCTAATGCCATAATAACATCTTAAAAATTCAATATAATTGACTAAGGAAAGATGGCACTGCTAAAAAACATGAAACACTTAATGAGATGAAAACATCTAACAGATTACAAGACTTTTTTTTAAGAAGAGGAATGTGTAAAAAGGAAGATGAAGAGCTTCAAAAGATACTCCTAGAAGCACTGGTAGACATAGATTTTAAGTTAAGTTTCAGAAGGAGCCATATGGAACCACAAACATTTAAGACACCTCTTTATCAGTAACAGCCCATACATAGGCTGCCTCTCTCCAGTTAGTGTCTTCCTTAAACAAGGTAATCAACTTATCCCAGGTGGCCAAAAGCTCTCCCAGTTTTTCAACTGAAAACACTGTGTCTTGGAACTGTTCAGCCTCACTCTGTAATAACAGTGGGGAAAAAAATATGGCTAAATTAAATCAGAAGTAGATAGGATACTGCAGATATATACTGCAGAAAAAGTAGGTAGCATACTGCAAACTAATAATTTTGCTTTGGAAGAAATAGTGCATTGTAAAATACAACATAAATAACTAAATAATTTGGGGCTAACGTTCTTCTTTAAACTTTGGAATAATTGCAGACATAGAAGGTGCAAAAGCTAGTATGCAGAGGTCCTGTATACCCTTCCCTCAGTTTCCTCCAAAGGTTACAGCTTACTTAACTGTAGTACAGTATGAAACCAAGAACCTGCCAGGGATTTAGCTCAGTGGTTCCACCGCCTGCCTTGGAAGCACAAGGTCCTGAGTTTGAATTCCAGCACCAAAAAAACCCAAAACCCAAAAACCAAAAAAACCAAGAACCTGACACTTACACAATGAGTGAATATTATTCTATGTGATTTTATCATGTGTAGACTCCTATAACCACTATCACAATCAGTAACTATCCATCACTATGAAGCTCTCTTTTTGTACTATTTTGAGTTCATTTTTTTAGTCTCCAAAATTGTAAAACATGAAAATACACTACATAAAACAAATAGTCAGTTTCCATGTACTTTTGAGCCAAATGCCAAGGGTATAAGGTCACCTATCAACTCACTATTGAAAGCTAGGTATCGGGCTGGGGATTTAGCTCAGTGGCACTGTGCCTGCCTTGCAAGCACAAGGTCCTGAGTTCGATCTCAGGTACCAGAAAAAAAAAAAAAAAAAAGAAAGCTAGGTATCTAAATCATAATGTATAGCAAATATTAACATACAGTTCATGGCCTTACTCTTTTCCCCTCATCTTAACCACCAGCAAACACTCTCTCTCATATATTATTTGTGCATGTGTGTGTATAAATTAGGAAGGAAGAGTTTGCTATAGCTGTCAAAATTAGGCTTGAGATGGGGATTTAGCTCCGTGGTTCTGCCACCTGTCCTCGAGCGCAAGATCCCCAAGTTCAATCCCCGGTACAAAAAAAATTAGGCTTGAAGTAAATTAAAGCAAGTCATTAAAGAATTTTTAAAAGTCATTCACAAAGGAGTGTGATTTTCTTTAGGAATTCCATTATTAACCCCCTTTTCCTGGGTCATATTTTTCTGCCCATCACTTCTCAGAATTCCTGAAAGAGCCTCTTAAATGCTTACATACAGACAAGCAACAAAAACCTCTGGATTTAAAAATAACCAGATCAGCCAGGCTTGGTGGTGCACACCTGTAATCCCAGCACTTGGGAGTCTGAAGCAGGAGGATCACTGAGATTTCGAGACCAACCTGAGCTACATAATGAGTTCAAAGTCAGTTAAAACTACTAGTAAGACCCTGACTCAAAAAAAAGAAAAAAAAGATCAACTAGAGAAATAAGCAACTTTTTTTTTTTTTGGTACCAGGGATCGAACTCAGAACCTTGCACTTTCGAGGCAGGCGGTAGAACCACAGAGCTAAATCCCCAGCCCAGCAACTTCATTTTTTATAGAGAATCCATCATTATAAAGCACATGTCAATTTGATAGCGATCAGACTGTCAAAATCCTAGATTTTTAATTGCCATAGTTCAAATGTTGTAAATGTAAAATAATGAGGACCCAATCATTTAAAAAGAAAATTTTAATTCTTGAAAGATAAAGAGTTTAAAATATTCTGAACACAAGTGTATAGTCCATATTTTGAAGAAAGCGTTTGCTTTTAATAAAACTCAAGTTTCAAATATCGGATTGGGTTGGACTACATAATCTTTAAATATACTCTTAAAATTCAGAGGGGTAAGATTAATACAGAAAAGGTACTATACTGGACCATTCTGGAATTCTAGTATTTTAAATCTAATTACTAAGAGCTCGCAATAATATGTACCACAATTGAAACTGCCCTTAATGAAAGAACTCTTGAATGAATTCCTGAAGGCAAAAGAAATATCCCTTATTTGAACTTATTTTCTCAACTCTACTTAGAAGGTAAACTACAAAGTTCATTTTTTGAAAGGTATTTGTTGCCTTAATATATTTAAAACCCAGGCATAAAGTAACTCATGCAGATACTTAGTAGAATAAATCTTTCAATTTTGCAATTATTCCTAAATCTTTCCAATGACATAATAATTTTTAGATTATCCTAATATTATTGGAAATTAATTTAACATTAAGAATTCCATCGATAAATACTTATTAATCCTATCTGTATTAAATGCACATTTCTATATATAACTACATATGTAAAGTATACATATTAATCATGTCTTACTTTTAGTAAGGAATATTCTTTATAAAAAGACTAGTAAGAGGGGTCTCTTGTTTTCTGTTCCTAATTCTTCCTACACTCAAGTGCCAATAGCAAACTTTGAATAAAGTTAAAATTTATAGCAATAATTACATAACATGTCCAAATGGTGATTTCTGCCACATTTTAATCTGTGACTAATGATTTCTTGTAACTTTTTTCTTCAAAAATGCTTTCTACCAATTAAGTTATTTCTTGAACTAGAAGTAGCTTATCTGGAATAGAATTTTATTCCACACCACACAGTCAAAGTCACTCAGACTTAAGGGAAAGCATCATCTAAGTGAAACTTGGTAATTGGAAGATCTATTCTACCAATTCTCAAAAAATATTAGAATAAAGCAATATAGAGACATCAATGTTAGGAGAAATGGGGTCTAAATTCAAGTTCACTACTCTAATAATCATAAGAATATTCAAATTTCATTTAAACAGAAATTTTGGTGAGCTGGGCATGGTGGCACACACCTATAATCCCAGCACTCGGGAGACTGAGCCAGGAAGATCACTGTGAGCTCAAGGCCAGCCTGGGCTACATAGTGAGTTTAATTCTAGTCTGAACTACATAGTGACACCTTGTCTTTAAAAAACTGAAAAAAATAAAAATACAAATAAAATATGTCTAAACACATATAAATGTCACACCAGGTATATGTTTTTAAAAAAAATTTTGTGTGTCTTCTTGTAGTCGTCCTAAAATTACTATCTATAAATGCCTAGCAACTGCTTCATTCAGAAAACAATTTACCTTTCACTGAGAACATCTTGATTAATAAAAAATGTATCTTTCCTTAATAACAAGCAGAATATTTTTAAAGTGATGGTCATCCAGGAAGTGTCAAAACAAGCTAGCAATCTATAGTTTTATCAGAAATAAGAAGAGCCTGATAGAAACTAGGAATTCTTAGATATTTCCCATGTGAGTCAAGGCTTTATATTTCTCAAGGAAACAATGAAAAAAGATTTTCCCTAAAGATAGCCATCAAGGTTTCAAAGGGCAGGAAGTTTCGAAAAAGGGAAAAAGTTAGGTTATTTCTATGAAGATTTTAAAAGTATTATCCTACTTCCAGCTCTCATCAAAAGCCACCCCCTAAGATATAGCCTTCTCTAGGTAATCTATAGTTTCAAATGGGAAGAAGTTTCATATGGGAAGAAGGTGCAGACATCAGGCTCACCTGACTATGACGCCCGTGGTTTTATACTGCATTAGCAGGGGGAGAGTGATGCCGAGTGCCCCCACAACTGAGGGCTGCTGAGGACTGCCTCAGGTGTACATTTGCAGCTCTTTTCCTCCTGTGGTCCATGTGGAAGGAGTGTGCTTCAGAGATGACAAAGAACAGGAAAAAAAATTCACACAAAGGAAAAGAAAAGTCTCCTCTCTAAGGCATATCACATACAATTCTAAAAGCAAGTAATAAAATATACCTGCAAACTGGCCATACATTGCTATACAAAATACTGAACATAAGAAGAAACTCCCTGGGAAGACAACTGGAGAGAGGCTGACTGCAGACCAGATCCTGACATTTAAAAGGGGAAAGAGGGCCGGGGATTTAGCTCAGTGGTTCTGGTGCCTGCCTCACAAGCACAAGGCCCCAAGTTCGATCCCTCGTACCAAAAAAAAACAAAACAAAAAACCAAAGATGAATGTCATTATATTATATACCTAAAATGTACCAATAAAATTAATTAAAACAACAACAACAACAAAAATCTCTAATAACTTACCCTTTCTACTTCACAGCACTTTTTCAAGGCATCTCCATATCTCCCCAGCCGCTGATAAACTGAAATGCATTCTGTCTGAAACCACATACACTGCATTTCATTTAGGTTTTCCATGGCAGATATTCCCTCCTAAAATGTAAGCATTTGTAGCTATAATGAGCAAACAATAAAACATCCTAAGAATCTCAAAGCTATGGCCACAAGTATTTTCTTTTTTTGGCCACAAGTATTATTATGACAATCAACAACAATTAACAAATGTATTAACATGTTTCCCCAAGGCTCCTAATGTTTGAAAATTATAGGTCTTATGGCTGTTTTTAAATTTTTTATTAGTACATGTTTGTGATTCTATACTTTACATAGAGAAGACTCCAGATTACTTAGTTAAAGCTTAGTTTTTAAAATTTCAGCCTGGCACGGTGCACATGCCTGTAGTCCCAGCACTCAGGAGGCTGAGGCAGGAGGGTTGCTGTGAGTTCAAGGCCAGCCTGGGCTATATAGTGAGTACAAGGTCGGCCTGAACTACACAGTGAGACCTTGTCTCAAAATAAATTAAATAAATAAACATAAATAAATGAATATTCAAAGTTTACTAACTATTTAAAACAACAATCTTTATTTTGGTACTGGGGATTGAACTCAGGACCTTGCGCTTATGAGGCAGGCAGTTAAAACAATAATTTTATGAAGCACTGCCTGTCTTATGCATTTCTTTTTTCTCTTCTTTCCCCCTTCCTCTTTTTTCATTTTCTTTCTGCTATTTAACCTTTCCTTACTAACTCAGGGTTGGCACTATAGATAGCTAACTTTGTGTTTTATCTCTTACTAACAATTCTAATCGCATTTTTCGGTTCCCCAGTCTCCTTCCTCCTAGTTAAGCTATCCATTGTCACTTTCTTTGTGCCTATATGTCTGGTTCTAACAACATCTCCTGTTTCATCACAACTCTTATTTTCCTATCTCTCAGGCACAGAAAAAACCAAACCAAACCAAACCAAAAAATAACTGAACTTGTTATATTTATAGTCAGGTGTAGTGGCACATCTTATAATCCCAGCTACTAGGGAGAAAGAGGCAGGAAAATCGTAACCAGCAGGAGGATCTGAGACTAACCTGAGTAGCTTACCAAGACTCTATCTCAAAGCAAAACATAAAAAAGGCTGAGGCTGTAGCTCAGTGGTTGAGTGTCCCTCGGTTTGATCCACAAGAACAGAAAAAATAAATTTTCTTGTTAATTCCGACTTAATGATAATTCTGAGAAGAGTTTAAGACATGAAGTACTAAATTTCAGTGCAGTAGCACTGGAGTTTTGTCACACTTCAGAAAAGATTTATTTAAAATATATATGTATTAGGAGTAGGCAAAGACTTCATGAACAAAACCCAGACCCCATAATACTACAAAGAATCAACAACTGGGACCCCATCTTATTAAAAAGCTTTTGCACAGCAAGAGAAACCACCAACAGAGTGAAGAGACAAATCATAGAGTGGAAAAAATTTTTACTAGCTATTCAGATAAAGGACTATTATCTAGAATATATAAAGAACTAAAAAAAAAAAAAAATCAACCCCTTCAAATTTAAAGACCTAATGCAAAAATGGGCATCTGAAATAAAAAGTCACTCCTCAGATAAGAATTACAAATGGCAAATAATTGTATGAAAAAATGTTCAATATCATTAGTCAATCAATAAATTAAAACAACACTGATACTCCATCTAACTCCAGAGAGAATGGCTGCTAACAAGATATCAACCAATAACAAATGCTGGAGGGGCTGTTGGGAAAAAGGAACCCTTCTCCACTGCTAGTGGGAGTGTAGACTGGTCCAACCACTGTGGAAATCAGTGTGGAGATTTTTCAGAAAACTAAAGCTAGAGGTTCCCTTTTGACTCAGCTATACCTCTTCTTGGTATCTTCCCAAAAGAATTAAAAACATCATACCACAGTGATATATGCACACCCATGTTTATAGTGCCACAGTTTGTAATAGCTAAATCCTGGAAACAGTCCAAATGCCCATCAACAGATGAGTGGATAAAGATGTGGCTTTTTTAATACTACTCTGCCATAAAGAAGACATTTATAGCTAAATGGATGAACCCTGAGACCATACTCTTAAGTGAAAAAAACTGGACACATAGGTTTAAACACCGCATTGTTTCTCTGGTGTGAGAAAACTGAATGTGGCAATAAGGACTGAGATGTAAAATGGACATTGGGAAATGGGAAGAAAGTGTTCAAATGGAAAAGGAAACAAGGGAGAAGGGAGGAAGAAAGGAAGGACATGACAAGAAAAAAAGTGAAAATAGAAGGAAAAAAATGGAAACAAAGCTTTTGTACATAGGGAGGAGAGGGGGCTTGAAGGGAAGAATGGGATAAAATAAAATAAAATTTATTTTAAAAAAGTAAATAGAAAAAAATACATATTTGTATGACCCCAGGCTAGATGGCAAAGGTATATTTATAAAAAATAATTTTATCGGGACCAGGGATTTAGCTCAGTGGTTCTGCCATCTGCCTCGAGAGCATAAGGTCCCGAGTTCGATCCCCAGTACCAAAAATAATAATTTTATCAATATTAAGTTTTTTTACTTACATTTTGTGTTATCAGTTCAACTCCTAGAAATCACCCAAAGTCTAAAAACTGATTATCTCTGGATGAACAGAACTAGAGATATATTTTATTTCTTCTTTATGGCTGTGTATATTTTTCAATTTTTGATAGAAGTTATTTTTATTTTGGTTTTTGTTTTAGTTTTCTGAGACAAGGTCTCACTATGCAGTCCAGGCTGCCCTCAAACATGTGGCAATCCTCCTGCCTCAGCCTCCCAAGTACTGGAACTACAGGTGTGTATGACCATGCCCAGCTCAAAAAGTTTTCCATAAAGAACTGCCAAATTTGTATTAGCAACCTTCTATAATTCTAAACTGTGAAAGATCTATAAAAAGAAATATGAGTACTTCACTCATATTAGTAAGTATGATTACTAAGCTGATTACTAAGGGCCAGTAGCAATGTTCTTCCCCTGGTCACTATATTATCTACCACACACTATTGACTAACCTGGCCAATGAGCCAGTAAGGATATACTGAACAAGCTCGCCATACAGTATGCCAACTTGTCAGAAGCAGATGACTGGAAACAATTATGATGAGTAAACTGTGACACTGGTTTTGATGACCACTCTCTTTAACCAATTCCTTCCAAACAACTTTCTCATTTGTCTACTCTGACACATTATGCTGTTTTTAGTCACTAAGTTTCCAAGGCTGGGCTCAAACTTCCAGTCCTCCTGCCTCAACCTCCCAGGGCACTGAGATTATAGGTGGTGTGCCATCATGCCCAGCTTTCTATTTCTTTCTTTTTTAGGAATGGGTTTAACTTAATAAGTCTTGTACTGTTATACTCACTTTTAATCATACTTTATTTCTAATCCCTACCTAGGCCTTTCAGATAGTACTTTTAATACCTAAGCGCTTTGTTTATTCATTATACTCCCTTCTAATCTTCATAACCATGATAGAATGGACACTGGAAAAGTTTGAACCCTAACAGCACTATTTACAATGTGACTAAAATGCTTTATGTAGCTAGCCTCTTCAGAACTTCAATTACCCTGCTGTAAAATATCAGAGACACCTAAGTGCTACATGAACATAAACAGCACTACTATTTCTCTAATGTAATTTCTTCTCTTAAAACCCATCATTCTCATTCATCCTCTCTCCCAACATAACCTATGCTGTTTTGCATCTGCTACTGATCCCGTGGCATCTGAGTTTTAGAAACACTAGTTATTACAGTTTCTGCTAATATTACACAATTCTGGCCAGGTTTAACACAAAGAACATGGGTTTTCAAATCAAATATGTAGAATCCTGGCTCCAGATGAATAATCTGATCTGCAGCCTACATGGTGCTTGACCTCTCCAAACACTTTCTTAACTATAATTACGGGGAGAAAGAGATCATGTATATAAAGTACTGAGCTCAGTACTTAAAATGTTAAATCTATTTTCCTCTTGTAAGTGATAAATTACTAGCATTACTGTAAACACCAAATGGCAGGCTAGCTCATATGAGAAAATTCTATTTATAAGAAACAAAAAACAAATGTTCTATAGGTATGGCCTATAAACTGAGAACACATGACTGCACAGGTGTGTATGTCAAAATTACTTGTCAATACCTAGTCACGCCAGACTTTAAGATCAGCATATTTGATAGATACAACACTACCATACTGTTGTAATTTGCATTTTGCTCATTACTAAGTAAAGATATCCTTTTTTTTGCCATTCCATTTTCCACTTTTGTGAACTAATTATTCATATCTTTTGGCCATATTTGTGGTGTCTTATCTTTTTTATTGTATTTTTACTTTCACATGTTTATTTCTAAGACATGATTTTTCCAAGTAGTTGAAATTTTCACATTAGAAGATCAAGCTATTCTGTGGCTTATCAATTATAAGGGATTTCTCTAAACATTGAGACATACCTAGAACCTACTTAACATTTAAGGTGGTGAATTTTTGCTACATCAGCAATATCTTAGCATCATAGGGCATAGCAGGAACTTATTTTCATCTTAAAAACTTACTGGCAAACTTCACCACTAATGCCCTCCACTTTGCACATAATGTGTATTATTTAAGATGTAAATTACTTATTCCAAAGCATCTTCATTAAAACTTGGAAATCAAACTTGCAAACATGGTTTCCTCATTATGCCTCAATATCACATTCAATGTGTACTGCATAATTATTTCAGTGAATTCTTTAGTTCTTTATACATTCTTTATCACAGGTTGAAAATGTCTTCTCCAATTAATTCTCTTCTCACTTTGCTTATGGTTATTTTGTTATACAGAAATTTTAATATAGTCAAGCACTATAATTTCAGTCACACTTTATGCTCTTAGTATCTTAAGGAATGCCTACAGGGTGCGTGGATTTGATCAGTGCACATTGTATGGATATATGAAAACATCACAGTGAGCCCTATTAATATGTACAATTATTACTGTTAATTTTTTAAATGGAGGAAGGGTGGAATAGGAGGAGGAGGAGAAAGGAGCAGGAGAGGAGGAAGGAGGTGGCATGCTTTCTAACTCAAACATAAAAACATGTTTCCTTAGCCTAAAGATAGACTCCTGTTTTCTTCCAAAAGTCTGAAAGATTTGCTTTTAATATACAGATCTTGAAACCACCTGGAATTGATTTGTGTGCAGTGAAATACAGGGGTGCCATTTAATTTTTTTTCAACCTAAGCCTAACCCTAACCCTAAGTAACTAATTGTCCCATCCCTATCTTTTCATCTCTAATTTTAAAAGTACTTCTGGCTATATACCAAGTTTTCAAATATATGTGATTATGTTTCTGAGAGCTTTGTATTCCATTAGTCTACCTACACTTTTAACCATAAACATGTATCACTTTCATAATATAGCAAAAAGTCTACGTTAAGAATGGCCAAAGAAGGAAAGGAATGGATATTTAGCTCAACAATATCAGAGAATTTAATTCCAGACAGGGAGGAGATAAGGAAGAACAGGGGGAAGTAAAAAGAATTAAGATGTGTTATACACATATACCAACTTCCCACAATGAATGTAGTCATTATGTAGTTCAAATTAAAAAATTTTTAAAAGAATTTAATTGCAGAATATCAGAGATTTAAAAAAGTGCAAAAAAATTACTTCTACATCCTGTACAAATTTTCCACAAATTCACAAATTCCAGATTTCCACTGCCAAAAACAAGTATTTTCAGCTCCACACTTTAATAAGCCTCTTTCTTGAGGGCCTTTTAATTTCCTCCTAATAAACTTCTTTATGCCTCTTTAAAAAAAAAAGAAATTACTTATACATAGAAAGGTCTCTAAACAGCTCTGAAGTAAGACAATGTAAAAGAGAATTAAAAAGCAGTCACAAATCACTAGGGAGACAAAGAATTTGGGATAGACCCAACCTTATACAGAACAATTTTACACATAAAAATGGCATATTGTTCAAACTTTTAACAAAGTATTTTGTTCCTGTTGAGCCCTTTTAATCATCCCCTGCCAGAAATACATAGAGAAACACATATACAACCACAGTAGGAAACTATACTTAGGATATGGATAAATAGTCTTAAAATAAAAAAGAAATGAATTTTTATTAATTTCAGGGGCAACCTCACAATTTTACTAATTCAAGTAATTACATGCTCATGTATGCTCTCTCCTACCCTTGTAAACTTGGAGCAAATTTTCTCTGCTTCTTTTATCATATTTGCCCAAAGCATGTATTTTGCACATTTAGAATTGATGAATCTATCAGCTGTGTCCAAAGACTGTGCTTCATCCATCCACTTCGCAGCTTCTTTGAGATTACCTATATGCTTTAAGAGATTAAAGCATTAAAGAAATTGCAGTTATCTATGATCGAGAATATGAGTGTACTATAAATGGAAAAAGTTTATAAAGACACATTAGAAAACTGACACCATTTCTGGCAAATTTATCTAGAAATCCAGAAAATTACAATTTACATTTAACAAGAACTAAACCAAGTGCCTAACGCTGATTATACAAGTATGCAGCATAAAACTCCATAGGATTGAATATTAGAAAAAAATTATCAGGGTGCCTTAGAAGTTACTTCTACTAGGCCGGGGATTTAGCTCAGTGGTGCTCCCACCTGGCTCGAAAGCACAAGGTCCTGAGTTCAATCCCAGTACCAAAAAAAATAAAAAAGAAGTTACTGCTACATAAAAACAATTCCAAGACTTCTTAAATGGCTGAATTCCTCAAACTCAAAAAACATGATTAAGATTTTACCTTGTAAATTTTCGCTTTCATATAAAACAATTCTATTAGAGTTGGAGTACTAGCAATTGCAGCATTAATATAATCCAAAGCCAAAGAATATTGTGCAAGTTTATCAAAGTGCTGTGCCAGGAAATACTGAACCCAGAGTATAGTTGTCGGGGTTTCCTTCTCCCCCATTTTCTGCAATCAAACAAATATTAAATCATTATAAGGAAGAATTCTAGGTAAAGCAAGCCACATACTTTCTCTCTCCTAACTCATAATAAAATTAGTAGTTGTTATAATAAAGAATAAAAATTCAGCAAAAATTAGCACATGCAACAAAAGGAGCTATGATTTCATGTTATAAAATTCAAATGGTGGCAGCCAAAGAGAGTAAACAAAATCCTACTTTGACAGGCTTCTAGTTCCAACCTCCCTTCAAAGAAACAGTGCTGAGGAAAGTCATAAATCAATCTAAATCTATGAATTCTCAGGCTGAAAGCAAAATGAACATGCCAGGAAAAGTCAAAGAAGGAAGCCAGAAGAAGAGACTACCACTGCCAAGACCTCAGCAGAGATTAGAACTGCCAACCTGCCAGAGAACAGCATTTACTAGGCCTCAAAGCTGACCAGGAGAGTCCAAAGTTGAAGGGTATGACTCACAAGGAAGAGGATACACCCTTAACAAGGTGGAACTATCCCTACCACATATCAAAAATCTGAGTGAACACTACTTAAGTCTTCTAACAAAAGGAGTCACATATATACAATCAGCTGAGCCCTCTTCTGCTCCCCATCCTGAACCAGCAAGCTATAAGCAGCTAAAGTAACAGCTGTTTTCAAAACAGATTTCAGAAGGGAACACATACAAATTTTAAATGAAGGTGGACAGAATAAATTTAGCCGTATGACATCAAAACACATCTCCTACTGTAGCTACTAACCAAATGACAAGATAATACAAACACACTAGAGCATAAGTTAAAACAATTAAGATGTGTTTATGTACATGTACCAACACCTCACGAGGAAAAAAAAAAAACACACCTCATGAGGCATTTAATTATTATGTACTGCAAACATATACTACCACTAAAAAAAAAAATTTTTTTTTTTGGTACCGGGGATTGAACTTGGGTTCTTGTGCTTGCGAGGCAGGTGGCAGAACCACTGAGCTAAATTCCCGGCTAAAAATTTTTAAAAAATCATTTACTTGTCTTTGCAAACCAATCAAACCCTTATAATTAAAAAAAAAAAAAGGTAACAGTCAAGTATTTATAGTGTACCTCTTACATAAACTGTGTTTCTGGAGAACCAAATACTTGGTGTGAGAAAAGTCTTATTTTTTTTTCTTTTTGGGTTTTTTTTTTTGGTACCAGGGATCGAACTCGGGTCCTTGCGCTTGCGCAGCAGGCGGTGAAACCACTGAGCTAAATCCCCAGCCCCAAGAGAAAAGTCCTTAAAGGGTACAGCATCCGCCTACCATGCACATGGAAGTCCCCCGGTTTAATTCCCAGCATTCCTCCACCAAAACAAAACAGAACAAAAACAAAAAACCACCCAAACAACTAATAAATGCAGAAAAGTTAGTAAGAATGAAATAAGGAATTTAGGTAGTGACCCTCAATATCTGTTAAAATCCTCAGGTCAGAGGTCCATGAGAAATGTTTTCATAGGCACATCTTGCTGACAAGGAATGCTGATCAATCTTAACATCAAAAAAGAGGTAACCAGAATGCCTCCTTCTTCCTGGTATGACACAACATCTAGTCCACAGCACTACCTGTGAAGTATTCAAACAGAACCTGAATCCAGTCAAGCCTGTAAATCTAACTATCCATACTACAGGCAATATGAATGATGACAAAATATATTAAGTTAATACCATGAGAAAGCCATCAGTCAAACCTAGAATAAGAGATAGACTACTACAAAGGGACCTTTCAACAAAAGGCATTTTTTAAAGGGAAGGGACATTACTGCTGTATATTAAAAAACATAAAACATAATAACTGAATGCAAAACATGAACCTTAAATGGATCTAAATACAAGTAAATCAATTATACAAAGACTTTTTTTGGATAATGGAGGACATCTGAATGTGAACTGAATATTAAATACTACAGTATGAGGTTAATTTTGTGTATTTTAAACAGAGATAATACTAAGGCATTTACAGGTGAAATAGTGTATCTGGAATTTCCTTTAAAATACCCAAAGGGTGGGCTGGGGATTTAGCTCAGTGGTGCCACTTCCTGTCTTAGATCCCGAGTTCCATTCCTGTACCCTCCCACAAAAAAAAGAGAGAAATAAAATACCCAAAGGGTAATGACATGGAAAACCACATGAAAAACCCAGGCTAAAGTTATTATCTGCAAGACTGAAAACATTCTAAAAGGTTTTCTAAATTAAATGCCCTTGATTCACATATGCCTCTACAATCAGAGAAATAGAGGAACAGATAACATGAAATTAAAATATTAGAAAAAGTAAGAGATTCAGGAAAAAGAGATTGTAATTAAGCCATTCAACCTCTCAATAGGTTAAAATAGGGCTAATTCCCATTGGATAGGATTATGGAAAATTTAAATTAAATAAGATTGAAAGTGCTCTCATTTCATTTTAATTAAAAAGTAACTTAATAAGCAGCTATTATGTAGCACACACAAAGCAGTGTTATTGTGATTAAAAATGGATTGAAATGAGTGATCGAATTCCAATTCAATCTAATTTAAACTTACCATAAGGGCTAAAAAAGTCACATGTTTTAAGAGAGGCTTCATAGTTACTAACAAATTCCTGGATTATAGAAACCTGTTAAAAAATATATTTTTATTTATAGATTAAATTAGATTTGGAAAACAATATAGCTTATTTCAAAACTATAAATTAAATAAAGTAGGATGGTGCTTTTCTTCCACTCCTAATATAAACATGAATTTTAGGAAGGGGGTAATAAAAAAAGGGAAAATACACTGCTGCCTTTATTAACAGTAAAACAGAACCTCAATATTTTCTCATCACTATAAGCAGTTTGAGGTTTTGAAGGACAGATACTTAATCTTTTGCCAATAAATATATCTGTAAAATTTATTAGGTTAATTTGCTTTTTGCTTCCTATTGTTTTGTGAAGTTGTAAGCCATTATATAAAAATTCAGATTTTAAAAACTGTTACTCCTTACAAAAGTCAAGTGAAATGATCCAAGTTTGAAAGGTACACACAAAAGTAGAAATAACTGTTTAGCTTCTTACATTAGCAATCTTAGCAAATGGCAGCAAGTATAATCTACTTCATGTAATTATAGGTTTTCCTACTCAACTTATCTACATACTACTAAAATAACATCTGAAAACACTGCTTACTATCTTGTGAAAACTGGAACTTTAGACATTTATTTTCAAAAAACAATGTATTTCTTTTCTGTCCTAGGCCTCTTTACAAACTAACTAAAATCTACTATGGTTCCCTACCACTGAACAACACGCCATGTGTCACAAAGTCCTAAAAATTTTGGTATATATGGCTGTGAAAGAAAACTTCTGCTACTGGCCTATTAATGAAAGGAAGATGGTATGATTTAATTAGTTTAATTTTGAATCAAATTTAATCCTTATCCCCACAAAGTCAGACTAGCTTCCAAGAAACCATTGACCATCCTGTTGATCGAAGCCACTGACCATCCACTGCCCAAAACCCAACTGACCATCCTCTTGACCCCACTCCCAAAAAAACCCAAAGTAAAACACTTCTCAGAACTATGTAATACCCTTCTAATATGATATTGTACCATATGGCACAACTCACTAGAATTAAGACAATGGGAACATATGATGAAGTACACATTAAGAATGGAAAAAATGTGTAATTGAAAATAGAATGTGAAAAAAATTTACACATTTATGACTTCACTAACACATACATTTAATGAAACATATTCAACAAAAATATGACCTAATAGATTATAGCAGTAGAAAATGGGTACTTCAAAAAAAAAATAAAAACAGTGGTTTCTCATTCATGTGCAAGCTAAAAAAGCTGATTTCATATAAGCAGAGACAAGAGTTGTCACTAATATTAGGAAAGGTAGGGGGAAGGGAGACAGAAGGTGTGTCACAAGTACCAAATACTAGAGAGGAAGAATAAGTTCCAATGCTCTAAAGCATAGTAGGGTGTCTCTACATTCTAAACAAGAAGAGAAGAGTCTGAAGGTTCCCAACACAGAGAAATGATACATGTTTAAGAAGAGGGAAATGTTAATTACCCTATTTTGATCATTATACACTATATACATGTACTGAATTATCACACTGTATCACATAAATGTGTACATTCTCTCGCTATATCAATAAATATAAAAGTCAGATCTTAATTTTTTACCAAAATTTGAAGATTAAATAAACTCATGACTTGGAAATTAAAAGAATTATTTGGTTTTTAAAAGGTGGTTCTGAAAGTGAAGTCTCTGAACCATTAACATTATCAAGATTTAGTGGCACCCAGTTCTTTATTAGAAATATAGTTTTTGGACCATACCCTAGACTGACAAAATCAGAAACTCCTATACAATCTATGTTTAATAAACCTCTTAGTTAACTCTGACACACAATTGAAGCACTGATAAAAATGTTGCAAAAATATTTTAATATAAAATAAAATTTAATAGACACCTTTTAACCCACTATAATCACCCTGTTAATCTCAATTAGAATATCTGTAACTTTAAAAAGGTTTTTTTTGTATTAAATTCTTTTATTGGTACATTGTGAGTATACAACACAATTACATTTCTCATTGGGAATTGTACCTTTGCATAATGCATCTTCGTTCTTATTTTTTCCCCATTCTTAGCCCTCCCTTCACGCCCTCCACCCTTCCCTATTTACAAAGACTTTATTTCCATTTTTTCCATTTCTCATCATTTTTCCTTTCCCTTC
>NW_004624748.1:13817325-13843238 GCF_000247695.1 Heterocephalus glaber
AAATAGGGAAGGGTGGAGGGCGTGAAGGGAGGGCTAGGAATGGGGAAAAAATAAGAACCAAGATGCATTATATAAAGGTACAGTTCCCAATGAGAAATGTAATTGTGTTGTATACCTACAATGTGCCAATAAAAGAATTTAATACCAAAAAAAAAAACAAAGCTAAAAATAAGGACTAACAAAAACACAATTTTTAAAAAACAAAATCATGAACAACATTAACTATCCAGCTCAAAAGTAAATGCAAGTTCAGCTACATGCAAAAATATGGTTCAAGGTCATGAATATGTTACTGAACAATAAAAGCAAGTCACAAAATATACACCGAAGTTCTATTTACCTGAAGTACAAAAATAGTTTTTGTTTTTTAAAGATATAAAACAGAGTTCTAGAAATCAAAGCAGTAAATTTACTAACTCTGAAGAGAAAAGACTTCAAAGGAATGATGATGTTCTTATCTTAAGCACAACTCTGTTTCTGAATACACCCTTCAAAAAGACAGAAAACTTGAGAAATTTTACTACATAAATCATAATACCTCATATATAATTTGTCATCAATTCCAGGGAATTTCATTTATCTTCTAAACATGGTGTTTTTAATTTTTATTTTATTTATTTATTTTTTGGTACCAGTGATAGAACTCGGAACCTTGCGCTTGTGAGACAGGCAGTGGAACCACTGGGCTAAATTCCTGGCCCAACATGGTGTTTTTTAAAAACTCATGTAAGATCCCAACACGCTGGGAGGCTGAGGCAGAAGGGTGACATATTCAACCCCAGCCTGGGTAACTTGAGAACCTGTTTCAATAAAAAATAAGCGGAATATAACTCAGTGTGAAAGCTGTGGGTTCAATCCCTAGTACCACACACACCAAAAAAGTTATGTAAGAAAACATTTTGTGTTGGGGTAGGGATTTAGCTCAGTGGCATTGTGCCTGCCTAGCAAGCACAAAGTCCTGAGTTTGATCCTCAGTAACGAGAAAAAAAAAAGACAAAAGAAAACATTTTGTATACATAACTTCAGATTCTTAAAACCAGTATTTAGTTATACACTTAAGTATAACATTCTTATTAACATATACATAAAACTCAGAACTGATCACTCTTACTTAAAAGACTGTTAGACAAACTCTATACCTGAAACAAGTTTTTAACATATGAAGGGCACTGAGTAATTTCAACAAATAATTATTATTATTGTTACAAAAGATGCCCTAATATTACCTGGGACAAGATTCAAAGGTAATCTTCTAGGTGAAATTGCTCTGGGGTGCTGCTTACTAATTTCTTCATAAATCTGAAGCCTCTCTTCTAAAGTGCCTATTATCAGTAAACATGTATGAGATTCATAGTATCACGACATTTATCTATATTAAAACACTAATAAACTTTAAAATTTGTTATAAATGAAAGCAGCATTTGTAACATTAAAGCTGCTCTCAATTTTGGCAAGAATGAGATCTAAAATTCTATGGTAGTTAAATATTATAATCAGTAAATCATCATTTAAAACCCAGTCTCTGGGGATTTCCAACCCTTCTTTCATCACAACATATTCTATATCCAACTCATATTATGAAACTCACATATTACACAAAGATATGCTGCACTCCTTAAACTCCTACCAGTTAATTATTCTTTTTTTTTTTTTTTTTGGTACCAGGGATCGAACTCGGGTCCTTGCGCTTGCGCAGCAGGTGGCGAAACCACTGAGCTAAATCCCCAGCCCCTAGCAGTTAATTATGAAATAAAAAATCCTTTTATAACATCTTTTATATTACACATGACATTCTAAACCAATGAAGCCTAATATATCCCCATAACAGTCTACAAAATCTATTCATTAGGCTTATAGAATCAACAGTTTTAGGATCATGACTGCAATCACCTTACAGTTTAAAAGGTGAAATTTATTCCTATGGTTGCTTTGACATTTAAAAGTCTTCAATGAGGGCCGGGGGTTTAGCTCAGTGGTTCCGCCACCTGCCTCGCAAGTGCAAGGTCCCAAGTTTGATCCCCAGTACCAAAAAAAAAAAAAAAAATCTTCAATGAGCTGGCTGAGGTGGAACATACCTGTAATCCCAGATACTCAGGAGGTTGAGGCCAAAGAATTTTAAGTTCAAGCCCAGCCTAGGCAACTTAGTGAAACCCTGTCTCAAAATAAAAAAATTTTAAGAAGGATGGGAGCAGGATGTGGTGGTGTGTACTATCTGTAATGCCAGCACAATGAGAGGCTGAGAAAGGAGGATCACAAGTTCAAGGCCAGTCTGGGCAATCTAGCAACTTAGCAAGACCTTGTTTCAAAATAATAAAAACAAAAATTTTAAAGGGATGTAGCTTAGTGCAAAGGCCCTGGGCTCAACCCCTAGTATCACTCAAAACAAAACAAAATCTTCAATGAATCTTGGTTATAAAGAATACCACTAGTCCAGATTCTTTAGAGTGGCAATTATTTCTCCCAAATGATGCAGAATGTACTACTAACAGAAGTATCTTCCCTCCCATGAACCACCTAGTTTTACACTAACACACAGAGGATTTACACGTAAACTATATATTATTCTGCAACATCAATATCTACAGTAGGATCTGACTATAAATCATCATTCTAAATAAGGTTCTGCATAATTTACAAAGGTAGGTTATTTTATATAAGCAATAAGACAATTTACAATAGACTTTTTTTTTTTTGGTACCAGGAATTGAACTCAGGACCTTGCGCTTGCCAGGCAGGTGTGGCTCCACTGAGTTACATCCCCAGGCCCCTTCAACAGACTCTTAAAAAGCAAACATATCTGTTTTTAAACTAGAAAGTTTTAGTGGATTTTAATTCACAATAACCCTTGGGGCTAGCAAACAAGGTATCTTCAGAGTAAACGTAGTGTTTAATATCAAGATTATGAAAACACTGTATTTTTTGCAGAGGTAATGTTTTACTTTGTGTAGACTCATTTCTTCCTCCAGTAATATGTTTTGGAGCTCCAATGTGGTTGAATTTTTAAAACTAAGACATCTATAAAAATAATTTTTCACATTCTGTTAATGATTTGGATACTTCATGAAATATTAAAGACTCATTAAATTTTAAAATAAAGATTACTGGGTATATTTAACAAAACGTTCTCATATTTATTCCTAATCTTAGAGAACAAGCTGTATTAAAAAAAGGTTTCTTCACTAATTCCAGATAGAAGTGTTGTAAGCTAAATTAAAATAAAATGATACCCTTGCAGTGACTTGAGTCACAAGGTGGAGCTCCAGAGCTTACCACAGGGGAGGAAAGATCCTAAGAAACTTAAAAAGGTAAAGTAGGGTAACTAGTTTTGTGGTCAACACAGTTTATATTAACTAAGGATCTTGACACATGAAACAGTGCATTCACCTTACTAAAACATTTAAAAACTTATTATTATTCATTGCAATGTCAGTAACTAGTAGTTTAAAGCAAAACCATAGTTATTGCACTTCCAACCTTTTGGCAATGTGACTTTTCTCCTGTTTTTATGAGATTACTGATTTAACCAGTATTTTCTAATTATTTTAATGTAATCTAAAAACTATTTAAGGAAATACTGTGGTTTCATAATTACTTCAAGCAATATTAATAGGTAAATATGATTTCAGGAATATTACCTGCTCTAAACAATAATTATGAAAATATCAGGGAAAATTTGGAATAATACTCTAGATATTTGAAAAGAGTAAGGGCTACGGACTTTCAAAAGATTAATATTTTTTCTTCATAAATTGGCCTAACTTGAAATTAAAAGAATAATTTTCCTGTTAGTGCTATATATTATATAGCTTCAACAGGATTTCTTTGCCTCAATTCTTATATTATTTTGTTTTGGGGGCTTTATTTTTTTGAGACAGGGTCTTGCCATGAAATTCAGGCTGGTCTTGAACTCACTATGTTCAAACTTGCAGCTATTCTACTGCCTCAGTCTCCCAAGTGTATCAATTCTTATATGTAAAGGTTTTCTATATTAGAGGGAAACAGACCTCTAATAATTTAAAAATATTATGATGTTTCCCAGAAAATGAATGCTCATTTTCTTCATCAGCTCTGTAGCTACTGTTACTTAGTAAGACTTTAATGGGCCAAAGAATTTAAAATTATGTGTGAGCATTCTCATTTAAATGTAACATCTGAACTAACTTCCACATTTAACCTATAATTTTACTAAATAAAAAAACAAGTAGGGCTGGGGATTTAGCTCCGTGGTTTCACCACCTGCTGCGCAAGCACAAGGACCCAAGTTCAATCCCTGGTACCAAAAACAAAACAAAACAAAACAAAAAAGTGCAAATGGTAAAATTGTTCTCAAGTACTATTACAACTTTACATTTTATTATACTTCAAACACTAGCTAAGAAAAGGTAGAGAGAAAAATCATTACATACTAAGTTGTAGAGATTTTTCCAAGCCTTCATAATAATACCAATTTTCTGCATTCTGATCAATCAAGTTTTTGAATACTTCACTGGCTTCTTTTAATCTTCCCAATTTCAACAGTATTTCTCCTAAAATTAAGTTGAAAGTCACATTCATTTTACTTAGACATTAAATATTTTTCTAATCCCAGAGATTTTTACTAAATATTATTACTGAATTGATGTTTATGAAAGACCATGTGTTTCTTCTTGGGACATGACTAAACACAGATTAATCCACAACTTGCCTTCAGAAAAGAACCTTTATTTATACATTCTATCATGTTAACATTCATTTTTGGCTCCCTCTCACTCCCCAAATATACACATAGGATATAACTTATTAAAAAATCTTTGCAATATACACATTTTATACACCCTTTGTGAGAAGTAAAGTCCTTCCCCTAGACAGCAAAATTAGACTGGCATATAATTTTAATGAAATATGCCTACCTTCCTACTGCCAAGATTTAAATGTATCTTTCCTGGTCAGTTCATATATTAAACAATTACCACTCAATTCTGTTTCTTTTTAAGGTCATTAAAATTGGAAAAGTTAACTTAGAAAAATTGTAACACCACACACCACTTCATAGAAAAAAATGACACAAGCCATGTTCATGTGCCAATCACCTCTATGGTTCAAATCCTTTTACTAAATCACAAAAAATTCAAAGTGGGTGTGGAGAATGAGATGCTAAATCTCTCAGATACAATGGGAAGCACACCTAAACCAAGATAAAAAGAGAATCTCAAAAATGCACATACTTCAGATTCCTGTTCCAATATTTCCCATTCTCCAAAGAATCTATTTCAAATAACCCTTTGAAATGTCTCCAACACTATTCCAGCATTCGCCATATTGGAGAAGACAGCATATAAGATGGTTCTACATACTATTATTTTTCTCTTTACAAGTATCATCAATAAGACTAAACTAGGTTTAATTACAATCTCCACCTTTATTACATTTGTGATCTTGAGCAAGTAGTAAGTCCTGGTATAAAGGAGATATGCATAAATGTTGGCTACTTAAAAAAAAACTATAAACATGTCCTATTCCTTCATCCTCAATTATTTTCTGGCCAGTCCAATTATTATCCTGATATAATAAACAACAGCACATTTTTCATTTCCAACAGCATCTGTTATTCGCTACCACCAAGAAGCAAAGGTTACTACTGGAGATATACAGGATTAAGTACACACACATATTCATAAGTATGTGAAAACCAACTTGCGAAGTTTTTAAAAAGATCTTAAGCTAATTAGTCCAAGGATATAAAGGCGTATTAGCTGGACTTGCAAAGTACCCTGAAAAAAATAAAAATAATACCATAACCTGGCATAGAGAAAAGTGACTATTTATAAGATTAACAGTCCCCAAATTACCATCACTAGCAAAATACAAGTGAATGTGGCTATGAGGCAATTTGCAGAATTTTAAAACTAGAACTGATCTCACCATATTGTATTTACTTTTTGGTACCACGGATTGAACTCGGGTCCTTGCACTTGCGAGGCAGGCAGCAGAACCACTGAGCTAAATCCATGGCCCCCTTGTAGTTACTGGGGGTTTTTTTGGCACCGGGGATCAAACTCTGGTCCTTGCGCTTGTGCAGCAGGCGGCAAAACCACTGAGCTAAATCCCCGGCCCTTTAATAACTATTTCTTATTGATGCCATAAGACAAACAGTAACCCGAGTGTTTAGATCCAATTACAAAATAACAATATTTCAGAAAAAATAATTGCCCTTTTTATTTCTCTAATTATATCAATAGTCATCATAAACTAATCACAATAAAAACTAAATCAGTCAGGTGCTATACATGAACAAGTATAGTATAGCAGAAAGCTGAGCATGGTGGCACACACCTATAATCCCAGCACATGGGAGGAAAAGAGAGGGGGATTGTCACGAGTTCGAGGCCAGCCTATACTACATATTGAGACCCTGTCTCAAAAAAAAAAAAAAAAAAAAGACTACAGTAGTATAAGGGGTCATGAAAAGACATGAAGAACCTTAAATGTAAGTCTAAGTAAAAGAAGTCAATCTGAGAAAGATTCAAACTATATTGCATTTTGGAAAAGGCAGAACTATGGCAACAGTAAAAAGATCAGTGGCTGCCAACAGTTAAAAAGAGGGAGGATGGACAGATGAAGCACAGAATTTTAGAGCACTGAAATTAAGACTTGGTATGACACTAAAATAGTGGATATATGTCATTATATATTTGTCAAAATCTATACAATGACAATGGAAGATGCTGTGGGTATCCAGGGACCAGAGACACATGGGAAGCCTCTGTGCCATTTGCTCAATTTTGCTGGGCTCTGAAAGTGTTCTAAAAACTATAGTCTACTTTTTTTCATGGTGCTAGACATCAAACCCAGGGCCTTGTGCATACAGGACAACCAACCTACCACTGAGCAATACTCTGGTCCCATAAAGTCCATTAAAAAACAAAAAGTACGTACCTGAGGTCAGAAAGATGTGCAGGTATGTTTAGAAACTAATTCTACCAACTAAAAGAATGGGTGATTTTGGAAAAGTCATTAACTTAGTACCCATCCTAAAAGTACTAAAAAATTAAATAAAGCATTTAAAGCAATTAGCATACTACATGATTTATAAATGAATTATTTTAAAAAAGTTTCAAACTAATTCTTTTGGACATTCTTAATACAGTGTTCAGGGATGGGTAACAAGTTCTAGTGAAAAACTGTGTTAGACTCTATCTGATGAACACTGCTAAAACTATTCATAGGGATTATGCCTTCATAATTAGCCCATAGTAGAAGCTATGTAAAATCCAATGACTCCTATCATCATGGACTACCTTTCTTAATGTGTTTTACTATGTGTGAATAGACACACTTGATGTGAAGGGAGTGCAACATACTGCTGAAGCGAACAGAATCTAGGCTCAAATCCAGGACTGTTCAGTTTAATAAGCAATGTGATTTGGGGCAAGTCATTTAACTTATATTTTAATCAATAATTTGAAAAATCATATTGCCATCAATAGTGTTATTAATACTAATCACAGTAAAAACTAAATTATTCAGGTGCTACACATTAACAAGAATAGTGTATAGCTGTTAAAAGTAAGGGGTAATAGGAACAATACATTCCTATAATTCCAGCTTTCAGGAAGCTAAGACAGGATGATCACCCTAAGTTCAAGGACAGCCTGGGCTACAAAGAAAATTCAAGGCCAGTGAGTTCAAGGCACTCTCTCAAAACAAAAATAAGGGGTCATGTTCCTCAGTCTCCTTCATTTTTGAAATTTATACAACAACTACATTATAGGGTTGTTCTAAAGATTAATAATCATTCAATAATAGTACTTAGACTACCACCTGATACACAGCATGTGTTACTGAAATGTTAGGACTGAATAAAATAAGTAGTTTTTGTTCTTTAGTTGAGTCCATTAAAAAAGAAAAAGCATGTTAACTTACCCTTAATTTCTTCCACCGAAAGTTTATCACATATTTGTTTCTCATATGTTTCTATATGTTTCAAAGATTCCTGAAACAGATCTGCCTCCCTCATCACTTGATTCTGATACAGTATCAGCTCACTATATTCATAGTCTATTTTGTTGGGAGGAACCTGCAAGAAAGGCACCAAATTATGTTATCTATGTAATTACATAAAGCAGGTACACATCCTTAATCAAACTCTTTTCTCAGAAGAGCTACTTACAAAGACTTAAAGAAACCCACAAGCAGTTACAAATGGAAGCATGGTTAACAGCACAGAAGATTACAATCTTCAACAAATGAAGATACAGGACTGGCCAAGCAAACAGATCAGCAAATCTTACACCCAAGCATAAAAATGGTTAAAATTCTAAGGCATCTGCCAAGTATGGTGGAGTACTCCTATAATCCCAACATTCTGTGAGGCTGAGGCAGGAGGACCTTAAGTATGAATCCAGTCTGGGCAACTTAGTAACACTGTCTCAAAATAAAAAATCAGAAAGGGCAGAGGCTGTGGGTTCAATCCCCACTACAAAAAACAAATAAAAAATCAAAAGCAACAACAACAACATCAACAAAACAACTGAGGAATCTATCAAAAGAACTACTAGAACCAATAAAAGGACTCTAGAAAGGTCACAGGACAAAAGATCAATATACAAAAATCAGTTGTATTTCTATACACTAACAATGAACAACCCAAAGATGAGATTAAAAGATTTCATTCACAATAGCATCAAAAGGAACAAAATATTTAGATAAACGTAAGAAATAAAACCTATATACTGAAAACTGCAAAATACATCAAGAAAAATTAAAGACCTAAATAGAGATAGTCCATTCCACACTGGTAAAATCCCAGTTCTTCTCAAATTCATCTATAAATTCTTCCCAAATTCAATTTCTAATTTTTTCTTCCCCAAAATCTCAGCAAACTTTTTCACAGAAATCAACAAGCTGATCCTGAAATTCATATGGAGATGAAAAGGACTTAGAAAAGCCAAAACAATATCAGAAAAGAAAATATTAAGAGAATAAACATTTCAAACTTATTGTAAAGCTACAATAATTAAGACATTGTAACACTGGCATAAAGACAAACCCAAAGATCAATATAAGAATATAAGATCCAGAAATAAATTGTTATATTCAACTGATTTTTAATTAAGGTATCCAGAAATGATGCTGGGAAATTAAATATTCACATGCAAAAATATTACCTTCAGTGGGACATGGTGGTACACGCCTGTAATCCTAGCACTTTGTGAGGCTGAGGCCAGAAGATCTCTAGTTCAAGCCCACCGTGGGCAATTCAGAAATTTTGTAAGACCCTTCTCAAAATTTCCTATTTAGAAAAGTAAGCTCTCTATTAGTGCTCACTTAATTTTACATAAATATGCTCTTTGGGGCTGAAGCAAATCCAACTGGTTTTCAATGGGAAAATAAAATCTAAAAACTATTCTTAAGAGTCATTTCTAAAGAGAACTTGTCTTTAATCCTAACATAACAGAAATCTGTATGATGATCAATATTTTAAAAATTTTTAATGTGGTAAATTTCAAAGCACAGAAACACCATGAAGTAGAACATCATATTCTACACAAAAATACTGGATTTCTCTTCGGATCTTCTTTCCATCCTTGTTGTGTAAGCAGCAAACTGCAGCAACCTGAAGAATTCCGTTTCTCTCCCATTATGCATACAAATGCTACATTTTCTAGGATCCAATGTTTTGTCAGCAATAGTGTACTATATTTTGTAAATGGAAAAACCACTACTAAAACCTAAATGTTATTTTAAAACACGGTGTCTTTTGTTTCCAATGATTGTCAATATACTAGAGCAATGTGGAAATAATAACAAAAGGAAGATATTTTGTGACAAACTGGGGTAAGGTTAGGACTTTAATACATTAGTTATCTCAGGGTAAATGCTACAGCCACAAGCATCACAGGCAAGTATTTTCAAGGCAAATGCAAATGGGTTGAAAAAGGTATAGGGAGGCAGCTCAGTGCAAAGGCCCTGGGTTCAATCTTCTATACCACCAAAAAGAAAAAGAAAAAGAAAGTAACAGAGTTGGGCTTGGTGTTGTATCCCTATAGTCCCAGCTTCTAAGGCTGAAGTAGGAGGCTGAAGTAGGAGGCTGGCTTGTCTACAAGTTCAAGGCCAGGCTGGACAACATAGTGAGCCTATATTTCAAAAAATAAAATTAAAAAATATAAACCCAGGGCCAAGGATTTAGCTCAGTGGTTCCGCCACCTGCCTTGCAAGCACAAGGACCTGAGTTCGATCACCAGTACCAAAATATACAAATATACCCATAAAAACAAGAAGAACACGTAAGATTTCAATAAATTTCTGGGAGGTGGAATGCAAATAAGGAATAAGCTATAAAAAGGAAATCACTAGAAAAAGTGAGTCCTTCCCATGGAAAACCTCAGACAGAGTTTAAGATTATATAATGATGGAGAAACAGATATGAGACTTCAGGCTACAGTGTTAACTAACAGTATGTGACCCAACTCCCACATTATCTCTATCAACTCTGCAGTCAAACCCAAGTGAAGAATATCCTACCAGAAAAGTACAATTCTCCAAAATAAAATCCAGAAAATGGACACTAAAGCAGGAAAAAAAAAGAAGAAAAAGAAAATAACAAAAATCTTGTCAAATTAAAAACAAGGTTGCCAAATAAAAATTTTAGTGAAAGATTTAAAAGTAAATGCATTCCTGCCTATGATGGTAGTGATGACGGTTATATGAATCTACAAGTGTTAAAATTCTAGAATTACAAATCAAAATAAGGTCAATTTTAATGTATAATACTTTTAAATAGATTTAAAAACAAGAAGGAAATCCAGTAAATGTATACAAAGTAGAATAAAAAGACAAGAAGATTGACAAAAGTTAAAGGAGGGGGTAAAGACAATCTAGGATGATACTATCAAACTAATAAGTGTTCCAAACAAAAGAAATAAAGTACAGAAGAAACGATCAAAGAAACATTCCAGGATAGCATCTGAGAGCTCAAAAACATACTTTGGCTTTCAAGGCCCACTAGAGCAATAATGACAGCCTTAAGCTCAACACTTATACACATCCTGGTAAAATTTCAGAACACAAAAGTTAAAGATTCTTTTGGAAGAAACACACACATATACACATATGCACACACGCACACATGCACACATACACACACACAACAGATCACTTAAAAGACTCCAGGAATCAGACTACTGATTGGCAACAATAGGCACCTTCAAAATTCTATGGAAATATTATCTATCTACTTAGAATTCTGTAACAAGTACAAGGATAAGATAAAGACAGTTTCAGATACACAAGAGGTTGAAAATTTACTGTCCCATACCCTTGCCTAGACAGTAACTAAAGGACATATTTTAGCAAAATAAGGTAAATAAAGAAATAACATTTTCAGGAAAAGACTAAAACCAATCTTGGCTCAGAGGGGGACAGAGGTATATAGGAGAAAAAGTTCAATAAAATATATCTAAAGACTGAGAAAGCCCTGAAGCTCTAAAAAAGGCATAAATTATAAAAGAAAAAAAAAGAAAAATTTTAAATTCTTAGAAAAATCTTAAAGTTGCCAGGTGTGGTAGTGCACACCTGTAATCCCAACAAATTGAAGGTTGGCCTGGGCTACACAGTAAGTTCAAGGCCAGCCTAAACTACATAGCAAAACCTTGTCTCCCCCCAAAAAATAAATTAATGAATTAAAAGAGAATATTATGAAAACTGTAAGACAACAAATAACCCAGATAAAATGAACTAATTCCTAGAAAAACACAAACTACCGAAATTGACTCAAGAAGAAATAAAAAATCTGAATAGACTTACAGCAAGTAAGAGAACCAATTAGTAATAAATTTCCCACAAAGAAAAGATCACATGGTATCACAAGTGAATTCTACTGAATGTTTACAAGTCCTTTACAAACTCTCTAAACAGATTTCACTTTACAACTCATCTAGTGAGGCCAGTATTACCCTAATACCAAAAACAGACTTGGACATCAAAAGAAAACTACAGACTAAAATCCTTTAACCTAATAATCAAGGAAACACAAATTTTAAAAAATGAGACACCTGGGTATGGTGGCACACCCCTGTAATCCCAGCCCTTGGGAGGCTGAGGCAGGAGGATCCCTTCAAGTTCGAGGCCAGCCTGGGCTACATAGTGAGTTCAGGCCCAGCCTGAACTACAAAGGGAGACCCTGCCTCAAAAAACTCAAAAAAACAAACAAAAAAAGAAAAATGAGATACATAATTTCATCCCTACAAGATTGGTAAAAAATTTAAAAAAGCTAACACTACACCAGCAAAGATACAAAGCAACAAAAACTATAAAACCCTGCCAGTAAGTATTAAATTAGTAAAGCTACGGGCCAGGGATTTAGCTCAGCGGGATCTCACCTGCCTCACAAGCACAAGGTCCCGAGTTCGATCCCTGGTACCAAAAAAAAAAAAATTAGTAAAGCTACTTCCCAGAGTGATGACACAAGATTTACGTGGCAAAGCTGAAGATAAGCACAGAGATCTACAATTCGAGTATTAAATTTACACTAAAGACAAACTCATGAGCGTGCCCAAAGAAACAGCAGAAAAGAATATTTACCATAGCACTATTTTTAATAAAGTAGAATGAACTGTTTATTTATATAATGGAACACCAAACAGTAGTTTAAAATGGATAAACTATCCCAACATGTAGTAACATGGATATGTCTGAAGAAATACTGAATGAAAAAACCTATTATTCAAGTTTTTGGATTTGTTTGTTTTGGTTTTTTTGACACATCTTGCTATGGAGTTCAGGCTGGCCTTGAACTCACTATGTAGCCCAGGCTGGCTGCAAATCTCCTGCATTTAACCTCTGGAGTACTGGGATTACAGGCATGTGCCACCATGCCTAGCTTATTTATGTAAATTTTAAAATACAAAATACATTTTAAAACAGCATATGTTTTTATCAATTTATGCATAATATAAACAGGACAGGTGATGATCTATATACCATTGATGGCAACCCTTTTAGAGCTTTCATAACATAACAAACAGCTGACTGTGGCACGGATGTCATAGGTTTACCACCAGTGACCTATACCAATTTCAGAATAGTGTACCTCTGGAAAGGCACACAGGAGTATTTTAGCCATTTCTGCAACATTTTATTGTTTTTAATAATGAAATCTGGAGCAATCATGTAAAATGTTAATATTTAATTTCTCTGATGATACACAAGTATATGCTTTCACATTTTTCTGTTTTACATATAAATACATTAAAATGTATTTATATAAAATAAAGTTATATACATATTAATTTGTTTTGGTAGTGCTGGGGATCAAACCTAGTACTGTATCTTGTGCATGCTAAACAGGCACTCTAGTACTGGGGTACATCTTCAGCTACATAAAGTAATATACATACGTTAGAGAAACAATTCTACAACTCCAATACTATTTTTATTTTTACATATTTTCCTTCTCTACCTATTTGAATATTGTTGAAATTATAGTATACAAATTTTTATATTATTTCTTTGTATTAAGAATTCTACATTTTGGGCCAGGGATTTAGCTCAGTGGTGCTGCACCTGCCTCACAAGTGCAAGGTCCTGAGTTCGATCCCCAGTACTGCAAAAAAAAAAAAAAGAATTCTGCATTTTAACTTTTTCCATTATTTCATAAAGTTTCAAGTTTTTCCATAGGTTTTAAAGATTAATTCAAATTTGGGGGTGGAGGCAATTTAGAAATCAACTATTTTATTCTGTGAAGATAGAAAATGTTAAAATGCAGTTCTTACTTGCTGAGTTTGTCTGAATTCTTCCAACAATTTTAGTGCCATATCATAATCTTTCAGCAAATGGTATGCAATGGCATATCCAATCCAGGAAGCATGCTGTGTTGGACGCAACTGCAGAAGCTGGTATCTTGTCTCCTTTTAAAAAAAATTCTTTTTATTTTTTTAAACTTTAATTTTCTCCAAAGTGTTTATATTTCATGAGTTTTAAGAAAACAATCTAACATGTTTAACACTTTTTCAGTGAAGACAATAAATATCAGTTTCAGAATAGTATAGAAATACTTTTCACATTTCTTATCAAAATTACATAAGTTTTCTTATTAGTTATATTAATACTCTGTAAATATTGCAAGGCTGTCAAGGAAACCTTATTGTGGGGGGTCATGCCTATGGGCTCTCTTATAAAATTACGTTATAATAGGGCCGGGGATTTATCTCAGTGGTTCCACTGCCTGCCTCACAAGCACAAGGTCCAGAGTTCAATCCCCGGCACCAAAGAAAAAAAAAATACGTTATAATAAAAATTTCTTCTTATAAATTTAAACATTTTCCCCTGGAAAAGACTACAATGGTTTTTTATTTTACTAGATTCTTTAAAAGTATATGAAATACAATCTATTTACATTGTCATAACTGACCCCAGAGACAGGATGAACACAGCTAAGGAAAACAGACACTGACTTGACTCCTCTAGCAGAAACACACACACTGTCACTGTAAAACAGCTCAATTTCTTTAATATTAGGGTCAAATCACCATATATTCAATCATGGCCTAGAAAAATCAAGGTATCTGCCTGAACAGAAAAACCAACCTCCCTACAGAGACCCCATGTCTCAAAGCTCATTTTTTTCTTCAAGTTTTAAAAGTGATACTGCTTGGAAGAACAAGGTGGCATTAAGAACATTAACTGGAAAAGTGTTCAAGTTCCATGATTCCGTTGTTAAATGGTTAGAATGGATACCAAGTGAGTCCAAACACACCATATGCCACAGGGATAATTTTCCATTCCTTTTTAAAAAGAAAACTTTGATAAAAGGACTCAGCCCCTACCCTCATGTGTTTCTGGTTCCTTTAAGCATATGACTCTATCTCTTGTTTTCATTGTTGTTTCTCTGTCAGTCTCACTCCTTCATTAAAGTCTGGATCAATTTTCTCCTCTCTGCCCAATCCTACCATGACTCTGGGAAATGCAACACTAACCACGCTAACTACAGCTCTTACGCTACCAACACTCACTTGGTGATATTCCTACTTCTATTCTTTGACCTTACAAGTATCTCTAGTTCCATGGGTCTTTTGCTTTTACCACCATTGGAATGCCAATATTTGTCATTTCTATCCTTCATAAAAGGTAGTAACCAGGGCTGGGGATTTAGCTCAATGGTCCCGGTGCCTGCCTTGCAGGCGCAAGATCCCGAGTTCGATCCCTGGTACAAAAAAAAAAAAAAAAAGGTAGTAAGTGAATTTCTATGCTTACTAAAGTGAATTTAACTCCTCCCATACCCAGGTTATGCACAGCTGAAGAAACACACACATACTCCTTGAAGAACAGTGCCAATATAAAGTTCAGTAGAGCTCCTGAAACTTCTGAAAACTTTTGGCAGAGAGTTTAAGCCCTTATATGGCAGGGGGAGGGCAAAAGTAGAAATGAAGAATTTATTTAAAGAGAACTGTTAGGAGTTGATAGCTCCTGCCAGGCTTGGTGGCACACACCTGTAATCCCAGCGCACGGGAGGCTGAGGCAGGATTGCTGAGAGTTCAAGGCCAGCCTGAACTGCATAGTGAGACCCTGAATCATTAAAAAAAAAAAAAAAAAAAGTTTGGCCAGGGATTTAGCTCAATGGTGCCAAGCCTGCCTCGAAAGCGCAAGGTCCTGAGTTTGATCCCCAGTACTCCAAAAAAAAAAAAATAGAGTAGCTAGCTCCTTCACATAAGAAAGAGAGAATTAATTCTAGACATACTGATCCTAGGACACTAAGTAGAGTAAGCACATGGAGATACCCAACAGAGAGTTGAAGGCAGAACTTTGAAGAGGTCTAAATTGCAAAAAGATTGACTATGGCAATCCTTCTCACATTATTTTAGATTTACTAACCTGTCATAAAGAAAGCTAACCATGGGCAGGGATGTAGTAACTCAGTGGTAGAGTGCTTGCCTAGCACGTATAAACTCTGGGTTCAATCCCCAGTATGGAGGAAAGGGGACACTAATTTTTATGTTTTATTTCAACTATAAAAACTGAATGTCAAAGCCAGGCATACACTTGTAATTCCAGCACTTTTGAGGCTGAGCAGGAGTTCAAGGCTAGCTTGGGTTACACAGTGAGTTCAAAGCGAACCTGAACTACCCAGAGACCTATCTCAAAAAAACAAAACAAAACAACAAAAAAACAAACAACAACAAAAACACCAAAAATACTGAATATCAAATAGTACAGCATCTGCATATAGGACATGAAGATACTCTAGTTTTTTTTTTTAATTACATGAGTATACAATTTATCCCTATTTAATACTCAACTATGAAGTTTCAGAATTAAAACTGTTGGGGGGCTGGGAATGTAGCTCAGCAGTACAACATCTGCCTGGCAAGTGTGAGGCCCTGAGTTCTATTCCCGGTACAAAAAAAAAACTACCCAGAATTAAGTGACTTTCCCCTTCAACTACAGATTCACATGGTTTTAAATTTAACCTACTGTTATAAAACAAAATTCATGCTGGGCATGGTGGCACAGGCCTATAATCCCATTGTTCTGAAGGCTGAGGCCAAAGGATTGCCATGAATTCAAGGCCTGCCTACACTACACAGTGAGTTCAAGACCAGCCTGGACTACACAGTGAGACTGTCTCAAAAAAACTAAAACAAAACAAAACAACCCCAAAAAACAAGAAACAAAATTCATTTAAGACTGAAGTACTCACCCTGTAACCTTCAAGGTCTCTCATTTGGATCTGCAACAGAGGGAGATCCCTCAAGATTTGCAGATTATCTTTATCTAATTTGAGGGCATTTCGGTAGCACTTAATAGCTTCATCATATTTCTTATCAGAACGTTGCAGGAGCCCATATACATGCCAACCTATTAAGTTAAGGAAATAGAGACACTCAAAGACACTAGAATATACTATGCTGTATCTCTCATATAAAACCTTAAGAAAATAGTATTTTATTTCAGAATGATCTGGAGTCACAAGGAAAGGGACAGTGAGGAGTTAAAGAAGAAACCAGATCAGCTTTGAATGGAATCTGTTGCAGGGAGGTGATGGGCACATAGGGGTGCATCATTCAATTCTTTCCACTCTTATGTTTGAACTTTCTTTTAACAGTTTATGTAACTTTAAAATTTTCTTGGTAAAATTTCTTCGTATTTTTTCTCTTTATCCCCTCACTTTTTTTCCCAAGAAACTTCAACATTTACTTACACAAAAAAATAGAATTAGCTTTTAAAACATGTTTACAATATTTTTTAAAAGACATGGTCTCCCTGTGTAGTTCAGGCTAGCCTTGAACTCACTATGTAGCCCCAGCAGACCTCAAACTCATGCAATCCTCCTGCCCCAGCCTCCCAAGTGCTGGGATTACAGGCATGCACCACGATGCCCAGCCTTTAAACATGTTTACAATTGATCAATTCTAAAATAATGTATAATCATCATTTAATTCCCTAGTGACACTGAAGACTACAAAAAATGTTTTATTTATTATAAATTAAAGTCTTTGCATATCTTGAAGCCAAAAACAAAAACACACACAAAAAAACTATCGTACTTACATGCCCTCTCTCTTCACTCTGGGGTAAGCTATGGGATAGAAAAATAAATATTTAGTATTTTGAGAGAACCCTAAGCTAAATATGTAAAAACACAACTAACACTTTTCATGTTCAATAGTAGTCAACTGCTAAATGAATTACATGTAAAAAAAAATTTAAAATACAAGGGCACCACGTGAAAAAACCGTGAATAAACATATACACGGGCAAAAGAAAAACCAATTTCAAGGGTCCATCCTTTAAAAGTATATTTTTTTACATATTAAAATTCTGGCCAAAAAAATTATACATAAAGATTCAGTAAAGTAACAATTATTTCTCTATGTTAACAGAAACCAAAATAAAAATCAATATAATATCTTTCTTAATACTAAATAAAAGTTAGAGTTTGTGATGCTGGGGCATCATGCATGCTAAACACTCTACCACTAAGCTACACCCCTAGCCAAAATTATTTAAAAATAGGTTTCTTTTAAATTTTTCTTCTAAAATCTCTAAAAGCAGTTTAAGGGACACAAAGTTTTCTACAGAGATATGTAATTAACTAAATGTCATTATTTGGAATAGTAGGGAAGTATCAGTCAGTTCACATATGTTTAAGAAAAAAACAGGTTTCAAGTCACACATAATTATCAAACTATTCTCCAACAGTAAGCTCAATTCTAGTAAATACACATATACACACATACTTTATAAGAATTTTCTTTAAAATATGCTAATAAAAAGGGAAAAGTTAAACTTATATTACAAAATGTTGACAATTACTGAAGCTAAGTAACAGGTACACAGACTATATTAAATTCTGTTCTATGTACATTTGAAAATTTTCATAGCAGTTTTAAAATTTGAATTAGAAAAAACTAATAAATGAAATTAAACTATGTAACTGTTACAAAAGGATACAGACATGACTCTTGACATCATTACAAAGGCCTTTACAAATTCATATGCTTCTTTTTTTCCTAAACAGTTCAATGTTAAACCTTTCATACCCAAAGTCTCTGAAAAATAATTTGAACCTCTACTTACATATGAAGATTCAAATTATTCTCTTAGCAGTTTTATTTAAAATTTGAAGGATTACTACAGTTCCAATGCTTACAACTGTTCATGTTTTTACTCTCAGGACTTAACTCCAAGCAGAAAAGTAAAGCTACATTCAAATTTTTGCTTAGAGCTTAACCCAAATCTTTTTCTAAAATTCCTTAGGCTAGAATGGAGTTGCTGAAATGCTTTCTGTCTTTAGAGGACTACATCAATAAAACTAATGTGAAACATAACTAAAAATGTTGAACGTTTATGCAGTCAACAGGGAGCTGCAAATCCTTGGAATCCGGGGAAGTACAGTACTCTTTCATTGTTAAGAATCCTGGCTGTTAGATTTCCCCACAGTAGTCTCTCAACAGATAAGACATTACCTCCATGTTCGGCAAAGTTGGGGTTTGAAAGAATCATCTTGCAAAACTTGAGGCCATTTTTGTATTGCTTCTGTTCATAACATTTCTGTAAAAATAAATGAACAAGTTATTTTTAAAATAAATGTACAAAAGCTTTATCAATTGGTAGCACTTTTAACAAATATTCTTTTTGTTACTCTTTGCCAAACTACAATCTGAGTATTTTCACTTTAAAAGGAAATAAATAGGGAATTTAACTCTAAACCTCAACCACCACAGAAGCTAACTGAAAAATCAAAAGGAAAAAGATGTAGAAAAACATTAGGAACTCCAGTACAAGTTTTTGCTACTAGAAGAATGAAACCAATGCTCCCATACACATATATACTATCATTTACTGAACGGCTATGTATCTGTATAAAACTTTTTGTGTACCTTAATTTATAATTTTTAAAGCATAAAAACTGTACACATATCTTAACACACACATATATTGAATAGTTTTAAAAATCAGGTTAAACATACTTATCTTCTCGGGACAACCTAAGTGGGCAACCCAGTCCCCCTTTTGTCTCTCTTAAACAGAGCTCTTTCTTTCAATAAATTCTTCCTATTCTTAACCTCCATTGTTCCTAGAATTCATTCTTCATTTTACAGAACACGAACTTGCATTTTGGATATCTAGCAGGGTTGGGAGTTACATCTATTTCTCCATATCATTTTAGAGGTCTTCCCACCGAGAGACGGAGAGTTTTCTTTCATAGGTTCTAATGTTAGTCTTTTGCTTCATAGATTGTAACTTTTTGTTTTATAAGTTCGGGTTCTTGTTTTATAGATTCTTTTTGTTTCATAGGCTCTGGCCTTTGTTTCAGCATTTGTCTCAAAATTGTCTTAATTTTAAATTGTATGTTTTAAATTTTTGCAAATTGCTTGGTTCTCTTATGATACACTGTCCTTTGCTAAAATTACGTTTTATTCTCATTTTGCACATGTTGTGTTTGGACTTAGTTGCTTAAAAATGGTAATTCAACTTGGCCAAATACATCAAAGTGCACTCTGGTTTATCAGCAAGTCTGTGTAATGTATAACTGTTGTCTATTAACATTCTACAGGAATTCAACTTTTAAAACAATGATGGTTGATAAAAATAACAGTCCTCTAATATACTTTATACTTCAAAATGCTTGATATCCAGGTAAAATTATAATAGTTAAGCTCACCGCTCCCATTATAATGCTAATGTCACTGATCTTCTCTTCTGGGTGTTCAACCACTAAAGTTTAGAGACCAATATAGAAAGGTAACTGGGCTAAGAGGACAGCCAATATTTTGGTCCTGGCCCCTAAAGGTCAACAAAGATCCAAGATACAAGGAATCTTTTCTATGAGATCCTACATCTTTGGTAAGTCACCCAACCTCCTGAGCAGGGAAACTGCTGGACACCAAAGCAAAAAATGTACAGAGCATGTGCCAAAAGAGGGTCACCAAGAGGAAAAAGTCTCCCACACATTCACTGAAAGCAACATGGTCAAGCAAGGCTGTGACCCATCCTGATGGCTGACACTGACAGAGGAGCTGAGAGGTTCTATACATGGTTCCAAAATCATGCCTGAGGAGACCTAAGTGACCTTGATAGAGAGCAAGAAGTTCATATTGATTGACACAGGTTTCACTTTAACTTGGTCTTAAACACCCAGCAGAAAAGAATAACCAAAAGATGTTTAAACATAGTAGTAAAGTTAGATATAAAAAGGGGCTCTAATCGCTGACCCCTTCTGGCAGTTTCAAGCTACACTGGTAGCTGACCACAGTTATGGATCATTAGGAAATACTACGGTAGAATCTATAAGAGCTCAGCTAGAGTTAAATTTCTTAGCTAAATTTGTCCTTCAAATTGTCTCTAACTTCTCATAGCTAAGACTGGAGAGACTTACGACTTACAACTTCCATCAACAAGAGTCTAAGACAATCACTCACTATTTCAGTTTCTAAGTGTGACTCTTTCCCCAAATTGCCCTTCCATTTCAGTGCTCCTGCTTAGATTATAAATGGTCTAATTTCTTTAAAAATCTCTTTATTCTTGGGCCGGGGATTTAGCTCAGTGGTTCCCCCGCCTGCCTTACAAGCGCAAGGACCGGAGTTCGATCCCTGGTACCAAAAAAAAAACAAAAAAAAAAACCTCTTTATTCTTGTTGCCTAGAGGCTGCCAAACTCCAAATGGTCATATAAATGGAACCAATGACAAATGTGCTAGACTTCTTTTACCAGGATCCACCAGACTGACCTTGTAAACAGCTCATAACTGCTAAATTACAATACAACCTCTATGTCGGATTCTGAAGTCCTTTGGACCTTCTCTTTGTGGAAGGCTATTCCTCCTGGTGGAAACAACTTGTTGGCTATATTCATAGCAATCCTGCTGACCTTATTATTTGGCCCATGTATTCTTAACTGTTTCTTTGGCTTTGTCTCCTCCAGACTCAAAGCCTACCCAAGATAACAATGCCTGGCTACTATCGAGGGCTTTTAGATAGACCCTCTGTAGAGGAACTGACTGCTGATTACAACTATGACCCTCTTCAACCAGAAGTAGCCAGAATGGAGTTCACCCTTTGACCCTTACAGCAGTTAGGGGTACTTGTTTAGAGGGGGGAATACTGTAGATAGGTAAGTTAATTAGATATCTTGTAGGCAGTTAAGACAGGGCTGGCCTGCAAGGGAGCCAACACGGAAGACAATCAAGGACCCAACATGGAGGATAATCAAGACACATTCACTGAAGGTCAACTATAAAAGAAGAAAAACTACTGTACCCTCATGCTTCCCCTAGGGATGAATAACAGTGATTGATATTCTAAATAGGTATCAATCACCTGGGTGGGGGCCAAGGTCTTAAACCACCCTTTCCAGGAAAGATCCCCAACTCACCCCTTAACCTTGCTCATTCCTTGTATGCTTGCTCCATGATTTACTTCCCCATTGGATCCCTATCTAATCAATATTGGACTGGAGAAGGAAGGTGGCCAGTTGAACATGCGGGGGAGTGGCGCTGCCCCTCCCCACTGTCTGCCATCCCAGCTGCTGTGCACTGCGTTAAAAACGACAACTCATGCCAACCATGAAAGATCCAAGTCATAACAGTACTAGCCCAAGCATCATCAATGAACATGTGATTAACAGTCATTCTCATGAAGATGACAATCCATTTGCAGAGTACATGTGGATGGAAAATAAAGAGAAATTCAACAGACTAACAGAAGAGCATTTGTGGGAAGAAAATTTTATTGAACAATGTTTCCAAGAAGTGCTGGAAGAGGAAGAACACAAGTGCTTTATTCCAGCTTGAGGTCTCCCACAAATATGGACCAACTCCATTGGTCCAAGACCAGTTTAATGACCTTGTTATCAGTGATGGCTCTTCTCTGGAAGATCCTGTGGTCAAAAGCAATCTGAATCCAAATGCAAAGGAGTTTATTCCTGGGGTGAAGTACAAAAATATTTGAGTAGATGGGCCCTCTCGGTGGATGTAGCACAATTTCTGCACTGTGAAGGTGTATTCAAAGACTTAATTGAAAAAGCCCTCTCATCACTGTTACACTTATGCATTGCCAAAGATTTTGCTAGTCTTCCATGCTTAATAAAAGTGCTGAGGGCTGGGGATTTAGCTTAGTGGTTCCAGAGCCTGCCTCACAAGCACAAGGTCCCAAGTTTGATCCCCGGTACCAAAAAATATATATATTAAAAAAAAAGGTGCTGAGACTATTATTAAGTAAAAAGCTGTCAAACATTTACTGAAAAATAGAATTGGCCCCATAGCCAATACAATAACAGTGAGGAAAGAAGTACCAGTCAAGTTGTGACAAAGCATCAAATTAAACAAACTCTAAATCTTACTAAATTATCATCTTTGAGGCTAAACTGGTCCCTCAGGATTAACTAATACTTGCTAATGTCTACACTTTCTAGAAATGAGTAAATTTAAATTACATTTCAGATTTCTCAGTTGCATTTGTCCTCGTAAGAAAAATCTCCTTGAGGCAGGAGGATTGATGCAAGTTGGAGGGCAGCCTCAGCTACACAGTGAGTTCAAAACCTGCTTAAACTATATATAGCAAGACCCTGTCTCAAAAACACACAAAAAATATTTTTCCAAAAAATATCTGATAATGTGAAGTAATTCTATGTTGTTGGTGACTGAGGTAACAAGGTAATGATAGATAAGGGCTAATCCTGGCTTTTCTGGTATGTTTTGTGTTAGAAATACTGAATTCTGGGCTGGGGATTTAGTTCAGTGGTTCCACCCCTGCCTTGTAAGGGCAAGGTCTCAAGTTCGAGTCCCAGTACCAAAAAAAAAAAAAAGAAATACTGAATTCTTCTAATGATACAGTTGAGGAATATGTGATTTGAGAATTGTGTCTTCTCAAGATTTACCTCATCACAGCCATATCTCTGTGAAGTCTAATTTGGGACAAACACCAGCCTATAATACAATTGAACAAAGAGATTGTTACGTGATTTGAATAGTGCTTTTTCCTTGCTTTGTTAACCATCATGACAGTAGTCTGCAGCACAAGTTTTCTTTTTAACAGAGCTAGAACAGTTTTGGCTTCTTAAACTTCAACTATTTGGGTAGGTTAAGCTTCAGTGTGAATACTGTTTAAGTTGAAAATATTGTAAAAAAATTATATTTTTCAAAATTAAAAAAATAAAATAACAGAACTGAAAAAAATTATGTAAGCAACTATACTTGTCATAATCTTATCAGTTATTCATAGTTTTGTCCACCTTGTGATTTCTCATTGGATCAATATTAGCTAAGCAACTGTAATCTTACTAGTTGACTATAGTTTTGTCCCACTTTGAACCTGCCTCACCTCAGGCTTTGTCCTATAAAACACCTCTGAGAAGCAGAGTGAGCGGGCAACCCACTTTCCAGTCCTCCTTCTGTCTCTCTTAGACAGAAGCTTTCTGTCAATAAATTTTTCCTACTGTTAAAAAGAAAAAAAAAACCTATCTCTTCAAACATCATTTTCTTATGATGAAAACTTTCAAAATCCTTTCTTCTAGCTTTTTGAAATGTACATTATTATCTAATTCCGCAGACACCTATTATAAAATAGCATACCAGAACTTCCTGTTCCTATCAAACTGTAAGTTTCCATTGATCAACCTTTCCCAATTCCCAACACGTACATCATTCTCACAGGCCTCTGGTAACCACCATTCTACTCAATTTCTCTGAGATCAACTTTGTTTTCAAGACAGGGTCTCACTAAGTTGCTAAGTTACCCAGCATTGAGTTCAAACTTGTGACCTTCCTGCCTCAGTCTCTCATAGTACTACAATTACAGGTGTGTACACTCCCACATCCAACTGAGATCAACATTTTTTTAGACTCCACATATAAGTGAGATCACACAGCATTTGTTTTTATTAATTTTATTGGTACATTTTAGATTTACATAATGATCACATTCATCATAGGGAATTTGTACCTAATCTATCTTCTTTTTTACCCAACCCCTTCCCTTCCTTTCACTTCCACTTCCCGTCTACGGCCATACCATCCTGAATGCACCCAATCTCGTCAATTCCACTTCCCTTCCTTATTTACAAGAGCTTTGTTTCCATTTTTTTCCTTGTTTTTTTCTTTTCCCTTCCTTCCTTTCCTCCTCCCCCCTCCCTTGTTCCCCTTCCCATTTGAACATTTTCTTCCTATTTTCCAACATCTATTATATGTTTTGGTCCTTATTTATCCTTTCAGTTTCTCAGACCAGAAAAACAATGCAATGTTTACACGTGTCTGCCTTATTTCGTTTAGGTGTATGGTCTCAAGATGCATCTATTTACCTAGAAATGTCTCAAATTTATTCTTTATTAAAAGTAGTATTCCACTGCATAAAAATACATCATCTTTATCCATTCATCTGTTGCTGGGCATCTGGTCTGTTGCCACAATTTAGCTATTACAAATTGTGCTGGTAGGTGTCATTACTTCCATTTTACAAATCAGCAAACTGAAACTCCAGAGTTCAAAAAACTTTTTTGTAAGTAACTCAGCTTAGTAGCAAACTTCTGATCTGGTTCCAAACACCATCACTAGTCTTCCACAAGAATAAGCAATACCTTTATAAATAAGTGCCACCAGCCAGGCTAAATGATCAATGCCTATCTTTGGCAGCCATTTACGTCATCTTTTTTCACTCTCTACTAATTTATGTTGTTCAGGCAGACTGTGTTCTATCACTAAGCATGCCAAGGTTAACCTCATGTTAGGGTCTTTACACCCCATTCCTTCACCTAAGATGTTCTTTCCCAGATTTTCCCGTTTGATCCCTTGTATCTAAGTCTCACACATCAATTACTTGACCATGCTACCTACTACCATCAGGCTCCTACCTTCCTGACTTATTCTCTATAATATTATGCTTATTTTCTATACAATGCTCTTACTTTTTGAAATTTTTATTTACTCATTTAGAATCTGTCTTCTGCACTATCATGTAAGCTCCAGAAAAACAGGGATCTTCTCTAGTATAAACATCTCCATGACCTAGATAAATAGGAGCTGCTCAATAAATATAGTGACACAAGCAATGGATAAGGACGTGGTTGATCCTTGCAGCAAAGCCATGGATGTTGGGGACAAAATCAGAAAGTCTTCATAGAATAAAATGTTAGTAGGGCATGATGGTGCTTACCTTCAATCCCACCACTGTGGGAGGCTACCACATGAGGATAGTTAAATTTGAGCCCAGCAAAGCTTGCGACTTAGCAAGACCCTGTCACAAAATCTGAAACTTTTTTTTTGTATTAAATTCTTTTATTGGTACATTGTGGGTATACAAGACAATTACATTTCTCATTGGGAATTGTACCTTTATATAATGCATCTTGGTTTTTTTTCCCCATTCCTAGCCCTCCCTTCACACCCTCCACCCTTCCCTATTTACAAAGACTTTATTTCCATTTTTTCCATTTCTCATCATT
>NW_004624748.1:13843498-13864110 GCF_000247695.1 Heterocephalus glaber
ATTATACATTTAGTCCTTATTTACACTTTCAGTTTCTCACACCAGAGAAATTATTCGGTATTTACACATGTGTGTCCTATTTATTTCACTTAAGACAAAATCTGAAACTTTTAAAAAAGGATGGGGATGTAGTTCAGTGCAAAGGCCCAGGATTCAAAGGCCCCAGTACCACAAAAAGAAAAAATGTTTAAAGCGAATGTGCTGATTGCTTCTGAGAAAGGAAACTAGGAGGCTGGAAGACAAAGGAGAAAAACTTAAATTTTGAATGATATGAATATATTGCCTAGTCTGAAAATATTTTTTAGAAAATGTAACAGTTTTTTTTAGTTGATTTTTCTCTCAGTATGTCCAACATGACTCCTCCTCCTGTTAGCCATGTTGTTGAATCTCCAGAATTTCTGAATATAGGAGTTTACTTGAAAAGTAACAAGGGGAGGAAAAAGCAGAAGAAACTATTGGGGAAGAGGAAAAAAAAAATACTACCATGGACTCTTGAGTTATGACTGGCCTCACATACAAACAACTTGGGTCATAACTGGAATTTTAGTTTTAACTTATGACCAAAGTCTTGAGTCATGGCCCAATGCGGGCCACTTGTGCAGTTGTAAACAAAACCTCACAATGCCAGAAGTGTATGTAAGTGTAAGTAAGCTTCAGTCAGAGCCCAGATACGTATGATTTCAATCAGTGCTTTATATAATTGCCATGATTACTGTTATCAAAATGCCCCTCAAGGGCCGGGGATTTAGCTCAGTGGTTTCGCCGCTTGCTGCACAAGTGCAAGGACCCGATTTTCATTCCCGGTACCAAAAAAAAAAAAGGCCCCTAAAATGCTAGAAAAGAAGCAAAGGAAGGAAGAGAAGATAAAGAAAGCAATCACAATCAAAAAGAAGGAAATTGTGGGAAATATGAGTGGTGTTCGTGTGACCAATCTCACTAATATGTACAGCATGTCAAAATCCACCATTCTTGACAATCTTACAGAGAAAAGACTTGGATAAGGTAGCTAGTGTTGGTAAAGGTGTTACTCAACACCTTTAGTAAGTCATGATCAACAGTGTTAGACCAAGTAGAAAGGCTATTACGAGCAGATAAATGAAAGGCAGATGGCAAGTTATAGCCTGAGTCTATAATTTATTAAAAAGCTAGAGCTATAAATGCAGATCTCATAAAGGATACCATCAACGAGTGATAATGGTTAAACATTTTGTGCCAGCAAGGGGGTGATTTCACAATTTTAAAGCTAGAACTGGGGTTCATAGAGTGAGTATGCGTAGTGAGCCGGCCAGTGCCGTGGAAAATTACATACACCACATGACAAAGAGAAATAAATAGCTTTGCTCTCATCAGGTTTTCAACCTGATGAAACTAGCCTTTTCTGGAAGAAAGTGCCCAGGAAAACATACATTACCCAGGAAGAGAATAAAATGTCAGGCCACAAGCCTATGAAGCATAGTCTAGCTTTACTGCTATGTGCCAATTTGAGAAGTGACCTCAAAATAAAGCCTCTCTTTGTTTATCATTCTGAGCCCCCTAGAGTGTTCAGAAAACATAAAGTCGTGAAGAATAGGCTAGGGGTCATGTGGAGATCTAATGCAAAAGCCTGGGTAACAAAGAGTACTTTTGCCTGAGTGGATCAGGGAGACTTTATCCTACTGTAAAGAAGTATTAGAGGACAAAGGTTTACTACTCAAGGCTCTCATCTTGCACAATGCTCCTGCTCACCCACAAGATTTGGAAGAAAAACTGGCTGAAGAATCCCATGGCTCTCAATTGAATTCCTCCCACCTAATATAACTCCTCTACTGCAGCCCAAAAATCAGCAGGTTATAACTAACTTTAAGAAGGTATACACCAAGGAACTGTTCCTGAAGTGTTTCCAGATGGACTCAGATACAGATTTAACCCTTAAAGAGTTCTGGTATTAGAACATCTTTTCCTATGTGGGGTTAATTGAGAAATCCTGGGCCAATGTCTCTCTAATGACACTTAGATTTGCCTGGAAGAAAGGCTGTGTAGAGGAGCCTGCGTCTTCAATTGACCCTGTGGTTGATGACATTGTCACTACAGCAGAGTCCACAGGCTCGCAGGTAGACAGTGGTGATGTTGAGGAACTGGTGGAGGAACACTCACAGGAACTGTCTACAGAGGAGCTGCAGCAACTTCTGGCTGAGCAACAGAGAATGGCAGCTGAGGAGCTTTCTGAAGGGGCAGGGGAGTATCAACAATCAGTGCAGCAAAGTCCTTCTAAATTAAAGGAAATCCTGAAAAAATGGACAGAGCTACAAACATTTGCAGAGAAGATCTACACAGAGAAAAAGTCAATCACTGAATTCATTTGCTTAGTGACAATGTCATGTCATACTACAGAACAGAGTTAAAGAAAAGGCAGAAACAGACAACCTTACGCCAGGTTTTAGTTCTGAAAAGATTGAGACCTAGTGAGTCAGAACCAGGTCCTAGTTGGTTACAGACTCTCCCAAATAGAGAAAGGACACCAAAGAACCAGATTCCTGATGTTCTTATGGAGGGGAATCTCCTTCCCAACAATAACCACCTTCCATTTCATCTTCCCTTCTTATAAGTCAAAGATATCAACTTGAATGGTGAGTACAGTATGAAGTTGTTTCTGGTAAACTAGGCACATTTTATAACTTTATGGTGAATATACTAGGAAGATTATTGGTGTTTTCTTATTATGAAAAAGTTAGATAAGGGGTGCTTTGGGAGGTTCAAAATGCACTACGGGTATTTCCATTATTTCTAATGGGAAAAAAATGTTACTTTATATTGTATTTCTTAAGGGAAAAATAGTCTTGACTTACAACCAACTTGAGTGACAACCAGGCCTCACGAACAAACTGAGTTCGTAAGTCAAGAGTCTATAAGTTACAGAAAAACAAAGCTTTTGTGCCTAGGGAGGGGAGGGCTGTTGGGGGGGGGGATGGGACAAAATAAAATAAAATTTATTTTTTAAAAACATAAGGAAAAGGGGCCGGAGATTTAGCTCAGTGGGTGTGTCACCTGCCTCACACAGGAAAGGTTCCAAGTTAGATCCCCCGTACCAAAAAAAAAAAAAAAGGAAAAGAACAATACTACGAATAATGTTAAACACAATAGTTAATACCTATTTACTGTCACACATCGTTCTTAATCTTTAAGTCCCAGGAGAGCCTATGACACATATGCTATCTCTATTTTAGATGGAGAGTCTGAGACACAGTTATTGAGTTTACACAGCTAGTTAAGAGTCAGAATTACAATTCTTATCCAGGTAGTTTTGGCTTCAGAGACTACTAAGATAAAAACTTTAAGTTTAGTAAGGAACTATTACATACCCACCCTTAATAAAAAAGACAGATTCCAATTTCAACTTTTTCTTGCTAGTCAGACACAAAACCTTAAGACACATAACACAAACAGCCAGCCGAGAGAGGGAGTTAAGACAGGCAGATTTAAACCATGGAGAACAAGTAATAAGCTACCTTGTGAATTTGTGTGGATGTGTTTAAGTAGTACATTGATAACAAAAACTTTAGTTGTTGGCAAAGCACTGTGGTCTACTAAGCAAACTTAAAAAATAATTTCATTATAGTGACTTGTTTGCCATGGAATTTGGTGTAGCAAAATTTTAACTACTCACTGCAAGTGTAAGATGATAAAATCATTTACTTTTAGAGCATTCTGCTCAATTTATGACAACTTATAATAAACATGACATAGCTAGATAAGAAAATGTTTAGCATTTCCCAATTTATTTGGGTATGAAGCATCTTTAGCAGCATCTTTAGCTTTTTTGTAACCTGAATATACTGAATCAGGTATTTTTAATTTACGCTACTGACATGATTTGAACCAGAAAATACCCATACAGACATAAAAGAAGTATTGTAATCTTTTAGATTATGCCAAATGTTCTGAAATTCAACAATTTATAGATGATTTCTCATTAATGTTTAAGAGTCCTTGGACAAAGAAAAAAGAAAAGGAGTCAAAAAAAGTAGAAGGTATGAGAAAAACAAAAAATAATAAATATATATGAACTCCAACGAAGTAATCTGCCAGTTTTTTCTTTTTTTTAATGTTTTTACACTGGTCTGTCATTACTTGCAACATTAAATACCATAAAAAATTAAGAATTAACGTTGCATTCCATCTGTTTCTATTGGCTTGAAACAGTACAACTGCTCTGAATTATTTTGGGCCTGTAACAATACTTAAAACATTCTATAATTAGCTATTTTATTTATAGTAAAGTCAAGCAGCTGCTAATCACTATACAGAAACACAAACTCAGGATAAATTTACCCTTAAAATTTAAATGCTTGTTCAGCAAATACAGTACACACTTAATTTCAGATAAAATTTTTTTAAAAAACAGACTAGTGCTACAGGAGTGGTGGTGTATGCCTGTAATCAATCTCAGCACTGGAGAAGGTGAGGCAGGCGGGTCACATTAAGTTCGAGGCCAACCTGGACGACATAATGAGTTCAAAGCCAGCCTGAATTGTAGTGAGACCCTGTCTCTAAATAAATAAATAGACTAGACAGGACAGTTGTTAACTAGATTAGTTAAAATCTTCGGTCCTCACTGCATATTTTTAAAAAGCAATTATTTGTAGCCTCTCCTTCTCGAAAGTATGGAACCTGGAAAACTGTGAAGGCTCCAAGGACACAGGCACCCAAACCCTCTGCTGGGTAGCAGTTCTCAGCGCTGGACCACTCCTCGGGTTTCAGCTAGGAAACAAAGTGAATTCTCTCCTCAAGCCCAAAACCAACCAGTCTGACCTGATTTAATCTCTTGTGCGAGTTAAAAGCAAAAAAGCTGCCTATCAACTGATGAGTGGATAAAGATGTGTTTTTTTATACAATGGAGTACTACTCTGCCATAAAAAGGATGAGCTTCAGACATTTATAGCTAAATAGATGGACTTTGAGTTCATCCTCTTAAGTGAAATAAATAAGACACACGTTTAAATACAGCATTGTTTCTCTGGTGTGAGAAACTTAAAGTGGAAATAAGGTCTGAAATGTATAATGGATGTTGGAAAATGGGAAGAAAGTGTTCAAATAGGAAGGGAAACAAGGGAGGAGGGAAGGAGAAAGGAAGGGACAAGAAAAAAAAAGTGAAAACAGAAAGAAAAAATGGAAACAAGGCTTTTGTACATAGGGAGGGGAGGGAGCTTGAGGGGGGGAAGGGGATAAAATAAAATCTATTGAAGAAAAGGGAAGAATTTTTAAAAAGCAAAAAAGCTATACGAGATTATGACAATTCAGATATGCACTTCAGAGGACAGCTAGCAGGTGCCCCCTAAGAGTTTAGGTAACTACTCGCACTCGCTCCGAAGGGGGGCGGAGCCGGGCGCGCCTCGCCGGGGAGGCAGAAATTCCCCAAAACAGCTTATAAGTCAGAGCCCCACTCGCCGGCGCTAGGCTCGGGCTTCCACAGGTACTGGGGTGCAAAGCAGGGATGAGCACCGCCCGAGGGAGAAGGGCGAGGATCCAGGCCCCGCAGAGAGCTCGAGAGTCACGACGCCCCGGGAAGTTTCTGGAAAGCGCGCGGTCACCGGGATGGAGAGGGCGCGGCGGGTGCGTCTGCCGCGGGGCGAGGACGCCGGGCCCTGAGGTAAACAAAGAGCCAGAGAGGATGAGCCGGCCTGCCACTCACCAGGATGCATTTGAAGAGGTTGTTCTCCTTGGGCGGCAGCTGCACGTTCGGCATCGCTGCCGGCAGCAGGGCTGGGTGGACACCGGGACGAGCTGCTGCGGAGAGTCGGGCCCCGGGGGACGAGTCACTTCATTGGCCTAACCTTGAGGCCGAGCAACAGCGCTGGGCTCTTTGGAAGGACTGGCAATGCAAACGGAAGGTAGGACAAGCCGGATACACCTGGGTTCGTTCAGTCCCCTTTTCAGGGGAGCGGTGGCGGGAGGGGTGGCAGCAACGGTTCCCGCGCGCGGCAAGATGGTGGTCAGGCATCCCCCACACACACCTGCGGGGCGCACGCGCAGGACGCCCGGTCCTCGGGCCCGCGGGGGGGGGGGGGGCGGCGTGGGGCCGTGGTGAGGAGTTCTGGCGGCCCCTGCCCAAACAGCCAGCAACTACGAAGAAGTCTTTGCTCCCAGCACTCTCCTATGGAGCCATGTCCAATCCAGAGTTCCTACCCACTGTGTGCCCACTATGGCATTACTAATTCTTGAAAGTTCTTTGGCTTTCAGTTTATCTACATCCTCAGAAATAAAGGGTTGGGCCGGGGATTTAGCTCATTGGTTATGGTGCCTGCCTTGCAAGCTCATGGTCCCCGAGTTCGATCCTCGATACCAAAAAAAAAAAAAAAAAAAGGGTTAATCTTGGGAAGAGCCAAAGCGCCAGTGAGCCTCATTCAGCCTTACCTCAATCATTAACTATTTTCATATATCCAGATCTTCAACTTCATTCACCCTCGCTCTGCCCTAACCCGGAATCAGGCAGCTCACATTGGTTTGTCATTTCCACTTTGCTGTCTCACCCCATTGCCACTTCTCCTTCCCCATGACCATCCCCACTCAACATCTCCTAGGCAAGCCCAGTGGCACAAGGGAAACCTACCATCCCAAACCCTGGGAAATGAGTAATTATAAATATTCATAATTTTTAATTTTTCCTCATCTTTCATGCATGATGAATGTATATTTTGGTGGTTTATAGTAGGGCAGGGATGTGGAGAAAGGTTGGGTATTGAAAAAAATGCCAGTTGTGCTGCTGGTAGTTTTCAGCCCAAACCTTAGAGAGCATGAAAGATATAATGTGTGTGCAGTCAGAAAGCCTGGATTAATCAGTAGCTGTAATTGTATTACTGACTTCCTGTGTAGTCTGGATCAAATCTTATTTCTGCCTTACAAAAGAAAATCCACTTAAACATTATAATCTGTTTCACAGGAGAATTATGTGAATTTAATGCTTAGTCATTTTAAAGCCCATGATAAAAAATAAATGCTGTGTAAATCTGAGCTTAACATTTCTCAGAAAGAAGGCTGGAGCCAGTTGAGGGCATCATGGATTTCCACCAGATGTTCCTTCCTGGTGCTTCAGACAAGGTGTAGCTTTTTTAGAATCATGCATTAGGTAAAACAGCAGCAGTAGTATCTGTAAAGTCCTTCACAGTTCCCAAAGCATTTTTTCATACATGATATGGGCCACTGATTCACTTTGCTAAACCTGTGAGAACCAAGGAGAAAAAATTATTGGAAAAATAATTTCTCAGCCTCATTTATAAAACATATCTTGCAGAACCCTCTGGCAGGGTAAAATCAAGGAGTTTCTTGCTGTTGCCCAAACCGATTTAACCATGTAATTAAAGGCTGATGTGAAAATGACTTACTGGATTGCATATTACATTCCACCTGATGTTTCTGCCCTCTTCGAACTTTCTTGCTTTTATTTCTGAGGAAGAAAAGGCATGGTTGTTCCTCCCTTGAGCTCTTCAACCTATTCCCATTTTGCTTTTCCTGAACTTTTACTCATCAGTTAATCCCTTGTCTAATTTGCATTTTCTCCCTCCTTTTATTGCTTATATTCTAACAGGAGGAGACAAACAGTAAACAAGATAATCCCAGACTGTGGGAAGTCCTGTGTGGGAAACATTAAGTTCATGTGCAGGTAGTGGGGGTTGAGGAGAGAACTACTAGGAATGAGTCCCTTCTGGGGAGGTGGTGACAACTGAGCAGAAACCTAAGGGTAAAAACAGAGCTAAGAAGGTAAGCTGGAACAGCATATTTTAGACAAAGTGAGCTACCTACAAATGTCCTGATGCAAGAACAAGATTGGCATGATCAAGGAACAAAAGGAACAAGTGAAAATTTGTCTCTATTCCCAGGTTCAAGGATGTGGCTAGACTCTAGCCTCCAGAGTATAATTTTTGAGAGGAAAAGTGGTATACAGTTCGGTCAAAAATGTAGGTCAGGGGCTGGGGATTTAGCTCAGTGGTTTCGCCGCCTGCTGCGCAAGCACAAGGGCCAGAGTTTGATCCCTGGTACCAAAAAAAAAAAAGTAGTTCAGGTCGTGCAGGATTTGGCATCTCAGGCAATGTCATTTGATGTTTTTATCCTGTCTATTTTTTGTGTTGCTATAACTAAATCCCTGAGGCTGCATCCTTTATAAGCAAAAAGCTTATTTAGCTCAAGAGTTCTGCAAGTCTAAGAGCATGGTACTGGCGTCAGCTTCTGGGGAGTGTCTCATGGCAGTATTACATGGCAGGAGCCCTGGTGTGAGAGAGAAGTCACATGATTAGAGAGAGCATAAGATGGGGGAAGGGCCAGTCTCCCACTTTTGCTCTTTTATAACAACTTGCTTGCTTGCTCTAAGGAACTAATCTTTTCCTAAGTCATGACTCATGCATCTCCCATTAGGCCCTACCTCTTAAAGGACCCACAACATTTCAACACCATTACATTGGGGACTAAACTTCTAGTACAGGAACTTTTGGGGAACAAAGGATATTCAAACCAGCCATAGCATATAAGTTCAGTGAAAATCCATGAAAGTGTTTTCAACAGGAAAGTGACGTGATGGATTTCTTTTTTAAAAGATCACTCTGATTACCTGGAGAAAATAGACAAGAAAAAATGGGACTCCTAAAAAAGTAGCATCTCTATTTTTTTTTGGTACTGGGGATCGAACTCAGGACCTTGCGCTTGTGAGGCAGGAACGGCACCACTGAGATCCCTGGCCCCAGCATCTCTATTCTTTAAGATGTAGTTTTTCTGGGCCGGGGATTTAGCTCAGTGGTTCCGGAGCCTGCCTCACAAGCGCAAGGTCCCGAGTTCGATACCTGGTACCAAAAAAAAAAAAAATAGATGTAGTTTTTTGGCCCCACAGTCTTCTGAAAGTGTTTTCTAAAAATATCACTAATTCATTTGTTACTGAGCACCTACAACGTTATTTATTATTGAGCACCTACAATGTTACAGGCAGTCTTTTTTTTATTCAATTAAACAAGTATAATTTTCAAGTCATCACAAAATTTCCCACAAAAACTTACAATCAGCAAAATATTTTCTCATTTTTCATGTAACATTTTCATACAATTTCATGATTTCATTAATATATGTTACAATAAGCCTTCATTAGTCCCTTAAGACGATGATATAAATAGTCTATACAACCTACCATAGAAAAAAAAAATGAAGCCAAGATTTCCAGTGATTTCATAGCAGCCCGGCACACTTTTGGTGACCCCAACAAGAACCCTCTTGAGCAAGCTGGAAGCCATGCATCTTCCAGAAGCAGGGCCTCCTGCAGCCTCAGCAGAAACAGCAAGGCCCCAGGCCCACATGCCTGCTGGACCTCAAAGCGAGCCTGAGGGAGGAATGTGGCAGGAAGGTAGGGAACCCTCAATCCTTGACCACTGGGGAGACTAGAGGGCTAGTACAACTGGGATCTCTGCACACCCACCCCAGCAACGCAGGGAGTTACAGCTCTGCTTCCAGCTTCTATAACATCAATTTCAGGTAGGAAAGTGCCTCATCTCCCCCTAGAGTTAAAAATAAAATTATAAAGCAAAACTAAAAGTCAATGCTCATGTAAGTGGTGTCCATCCTGACCTGAGTCTCATGCTCCCTACTGACCTTTCAGGAGCCATGGGCTTCGGCATCTCCACAGGGACCCTGAGTCTACACCACTCAGAATCGACATCTGAACTAACCCCTGGTCAATCAGCAGCAGGGACCCACCCAAAGCCTGTGGTGATTTGTGGCTTGCACTGAAAAGGTGACCAGTAACAGCTGAGAAAGTTCCAGTGGTATCCATGTTTTCTCAAAAGTCCAAACTATAAGATGCTCATGACAATTCAAGTTTTCTATATCAGGAGTCTGGTAGTAGGAGAGCCAAACCTTGTGTCTTATAATAAGGCTTTTCACATTAGAGAGTTAGACACGAGCCCTGGTTGGAAGGAAGAACTACCCAGGATGTCTTCCCAGGGCTTAATGGACACCTCATTTTAGAACATGAGTGGCTTCCTGGGATGTGGCACTCACGTCCTACATTCCTTGACCTGGAAGATGTTTCTAGTGCTCTTCAATTTCATGTCTCCAGAGCCAATCTCACCTCAACAAGGGTTAAAAGCAAAATATTCACAGCCAAAAGTTATCCAACACAACAGAAAATAGTTCTGTCATTCAACTTTCACACTCAAGTTTCAAAGACACTGCAGGGGGAAAGTTAGACCTTATGGAGAACTAATGTGCAGTCTTCACTCGCCTTGAACCAAGTCGACATGACAGTGTCATCTTTGGCATGCATAGTCTTTGAGTAATAGTTGACTATGTTGGCATCTAGTTTGCACTGGTAAGGGATGCTCTCATACGGCTTGAGGTTCAGCTCCAGCACAAACACAGAGAAGGCCAGCGGGGACCTTGAAGATACAAGGAACCTCTAATCAGAGCTAGCATCCTGCAGACAGACACAGGGAGAGCGAGTTCATGATGGAGCAGTCCTTGGCAGTCATGGCCATGTGATACTGCTGCACCTTCGTTAATGCGAAGGCCACTGTCTTGTCATCTGGACAGATCAAGTAGCTTCTGGTAAAACATGTCATCATCAGGCCCATCTATTTGTAACATTTTTCTCTCCTCGGGAAACTCTTCTAGGTACCGTTCAACATGGTTTTACAGAGGATAGAGGCTTTCAGTGTCCAGCAGGTCCAACATCTGCACCTGGAGGGTTTTGTACAGAAGACACCCCTTTGGTAATCTTGACCACTCTGGGGTGTTTTTCCTTGGCAGTGGAGGCTCCGGCTGAAAGGGCTGGCTTCAAAGAGATGTGGGCCCCAGGGCCCCAGCTTCAGGTTCTCCACCTGGCCCTTGTCTGAGCTGCTCAGCAGCACCATGTGATGACGTGCACCAAGTCCCAGATCAGCTCAAGTGCAGTGGGCCCCACCAGCCACGCCATTGGAAGGGAAGAAGAAGGGCCTCAGGTGGTGTGTAAGTTCCCTCCAGTCAGACACCAGGCTCCGGGCATCACCACAGCCATAAATCGGCTCACCATTCTTAAATATCTTCAGGTTGTCCTGGGATTCCTGCAGCAAACTCTTCAAGGCAAAGTGCATTCTCTGTTTCCTGAGAAGAGATCGAGGGGACCGTATTTACTTATTTGCTCCCACTTCCCAGTTGCTACCTTGAGGTGCTGCTGCATTCAGTAGCGACACACCTTATGCTTCATCTCATGGGTAACACTGCTCGAAAAAGGAATGAACCCACATTTTGGCTTAATCTCTACACACAGAATCGGCTGGTGCTCTGCAATGCGGTAGGTCTGAAGTCTGGTGAGGTTAGGAAGGCACATAGCATAACCACTGAGCATGTCCAACTCCTTGTCACAACGAGACTGGTCTTTCAGACTGTATCTTAAACATAGTTGTTTCACAAACTCTAAAGGCAGCTGAACAACTTCCACACAATGCACACAGTTCTCCCCGCAAAACTCTTTCATGACATTTTTGCCAAAGTCCACTGTGTCCTGCAGGTGCTGAAATATCTCTGAGGTCTTCTTCCTATTTGGAGGAAACTTCAGAAAACGAAGCACAAAGCACTGCGCATGGGCCACTACCAGGGTCTTGTTGCCTTCCCCATGGTACACCTATTCATTCTCATCGTCTTCTCCTCTTCCATGCCCTGATGCTGCCCTGGAGGCTCTCGGACCAGGACTTGAGAATTCGAGCTAGGGGCCTATTGTAGTCACCAGGATTTGACAAGGGAATACAGTAAATACAGGACACATAGTTTCTAAGATTATTTTATAATTACCCAAAGAGTCAAATGCAAAGGAATACAAGAGATTAACCACACTAGAAGCCCAAAGGATTCAACTGAGGGCCTAGATCCCAGCAGTTTCCCACACAAGTCAAGCTGAAGGCCTAGAGTCCAAGGCAATGTCCTCCTCTAGTCCAGCCAGTGGCCTGGAGCCCACAGCAATGTCTCATGCTTGTCCGTATTGAGGATCTGCACTTTGAAGGCCCAAAAGCCAGTGGTGGAAGCCAGAAAATCTACGCTCGTGAGATGAAGGATTTCTGCCACCAAACTGAAGGATCCACATTGGAGCCAGGAAGTGATGCTCACGGTGAAGATCAGAGCTCCCTTGATGAAAACAGTAGCCATTCCCAGCAACAGTGAGGCCCTGAGCTCCTTCTCTGATGGAAACATCCTAGTTTCCATCAGGAAAGCCAAATGCAGCAAGCTTCTCTTAGCAGATCAACAGGCCAAGATCATCCCCTCCAGTTCTCTTTTTATGGCTATTGGTAACAATCTTCAGGTGGATCTTTCATGCCCAGACCATGCTGATTCAGTTCAGCTGGGCATTACAAGTTGACCATTAGTCAATCCACCATAGGGCCTCCCTCCTCTTCGGGACCCAGCCGCAGCTGTCTGGGGAGGAGTGCCTATCAGCTGCCACTACCCAGGGGCTCAGGCCCTACAGGCACTCTTTGTAAGACAAAAATATCTGTCCACAGCCAGGCATGGTGGTATGCACCTGTAATCCCTGAGGGAGGCTGACAGGAGAATCACAAATTAAGCCCAGCCTGAGCCACTTAGTGACTTAGCAACACCCTGTCTCAAAAATAAAAAAGGGTTGGGGATGTGGCTCAGTGTGAAGGCTCTGGCTTCTGGTGCTGGAAAAATTGGGTTTCAACTTGCCAAAGATTAAAACTAGACTTGTATCTCTCACCATGCACTAAACTAAAATCAAAATGGATTAAAGGTCTGCATATCAAAACAAACGCTGAACCGGATGAAACAGAGGTTAGGTAGAACTCTTGAAGACATTGGTGTAGGAAAAGACTTTATGAACAAAACCTCAGTTGCCTCTGAACTAGCACAAACAGTCAAGAAGTGGGATCTCTTCTTATTAAAAAGCTTCTGCACAGCAAGAGAAACCACCAGCAGTATGAAGAGACAACCCACAATGTGGGAAGAAATCTTCACCTGCTGTTCCCCAGACAAAGGTCTACTATCTAGAATCTATAAAGAAATTTAAAAAGTCAGACCTCCCAAATTTAAAGACCCAATCCAAAAATGGGCATCTGAAATGAACAGACATTTCTCAAACTAAGAAGTAGAAATAGCAAATAAACATATGAAAAAATGTTCAACATCACTGGTCATTCAAGAGATGCAAATGAAAACAACGCTGAGATTCCACCTCACCCCAAAAAGAATGGCTGCTATCATGAAATCAACCAATAACAAATGCTGGTGGCACTGGGCGGAAAGAGGAACCCTACTCCACTGCTGATGTGAGAGTGTAGACTGGTGCAACCACTGTGGAAATCAGTATGGAAATACCTCAAAGAACTAGGATTGGAAGTCCCATTTGACCCAACTATTCCCCTGCTGGGTATCTTCCCCAAAGAAGTAAAAGAATCATACCACAGTGATATATGTGCACCCATGTTCACAGCAGCACAATTTGTGATAGCTAAAATCTGGAAACAGCCCAATTGCCCATCAACTGGAGACTGGATAAATAAAATGTGGTTTTTTAAAAAATAAAATGGAGTACTACTCAGCCATCAAAAGTGAGAACGTAGAGACATTTATAGCTAAGTGGATGCATATTGAGGCGAAACTCTTAAGTGAAATAAATAGGACACACGTGTAAATACCAAATAGTTTCTCTAGTGTGAGAAACCGAAAGTGTAAATAGGACCAAAGGGTGTAATAGACGGTGTGAAATAGAAAAGGGGCAAAGAGGAAGGAGAAGTTGGAGGCATGTGGAAAGGAAAGAAAGGAGTGGAATAAATATGAGGAAATGAAAAAATGGAAACAAAGTCTTTGTAAATAGGGATGGAGGGGTTGAAGGTAGGGTAGGGGAATGGGGAAAAAATAAGAACCAAGAGTGATTATGTTAAGGTGTAAATTTCCAATGATGAATATCATTATATTGTATACCTAAAATGTACCAATAATATCAATTTTTTAAAAGAATTATAAAAACATCATCATTTTGCAGTGTCTAGCAAAATCATGAATCTAGGTAATTAAGAGCTTCTGTATTATTTTAAAAGACACAACTAATACAGGCATGATGGCACACACCTATAATCCTAGCATTCAGGAGGCTGAGTTGGAGGTTTGCCAATTTGAGTTCAAGCTGGGCTACATAGCAAGAACCTGTCTTTAAAAATAGGGAAATAATAATAGACACAACTAGATATTTTATGCCTTCTTAGGGAAGTATCCCATTTATGAAGTAGTCTTGCAAAAAAAAATATTTAAACCTGATCAAGCTTGTAGTATTTCATGGAAATACTGGGAACAAAAGACACATGATAAATACATCACAAATCTGGAAAAATCTTGACTGAGTGAAACTGTTCAGGATAAAGGATATAGTTCCTTCAACATATACAAGGTAGAAAGGCAGACAGAAAAACCTATAAATTAAAATAAAAAATGTAACAACGAATTGTGATGCATGGACCTTATTTAAATCCTGATGTAACAAACTGCCAGGACAGAAGGAATGAGGGAAGGGAAGACAAGGAAAAAGAGGGAAGGGGCAGAAAGAGGGGATGGGAGAAAGAAACCAAGAAAACACAATTAGGAAAATTTGAATACTGACTGAAACTTTGATAATACTAAACTTAGCCATTTGGGGTGTTGATATTTTAAAAACTCTTTATCTTTTGGAAATACATACTAAAATACAAACGAAAAGCTATGATGCTCTGTATTTGCTCCAAAATAAATCAGTTGAGATGGGGGAAAGGAAAAGGAGGGTAGGTGAAACAGTTGACAACTGATGAGACTGGCTCGTGAACAAATGAATCATACACTCTTCTATTTTTTAGTATGTTTAAAAATTCTCATAATAAAGGAAAAAAGATACATATCCAGATACACACAAAAATATAAACGACATTTTTCTCATGGTAAACCACTTTGGACCTAAATTGGGGAATGTTTTAATGCTTATGACGGGTATTTGAAAACCATTGTCAGAGGAAAAAATAGAACTTACTGCAATGAAAATTTGAAATTGTACAACTCAAAACTTAAGGAAGTGATCTAAGAAAAATATGTAGCACGGTATTTAGAATGACAGATAAAATTACAGAGACGTGGGAAACAACATTAAATTGCCTTGTTAAAAGCTGCTTTAACCTGGGCTAATGCTAGTTAGGGGGAGAGGGGAGCTTTCAGGATCAGCCTTTTACATGCTTTTTTTTTTTTTTAAAGAGTAAAAAGATAGGTTAGCTTTTCAAGGCATCAATAGTCCTGGACTCAATTATTTCAGAAGGCGCTAGTTTCAATAAGGCCACCAGGTGGCGTATTAGCATTTTTTTTCAAAAAATTTGAGAACTACTATGAATACCTGAAAATAAGAAATGCTGTCATTTCATCCTTCATATTCTGCTTTTCTGCTTCTCTCAGGGAAAATAGTTTATAAGAATACAATAGAATAGTCTGTACTTTTCCAATTTAGTGAGAATTTGAATTTTGTATTAAATTACTAATAACGGACTTTTTAAATAATAAAATATATTTGATCCTCATATTACCAGTTTTCATATCGTGGGATGTCTCAAGGTGTGGACTGTATCCCACTGAATGAAATAAAACAATATGTTTTATTTTCCAGGAATTGTTTTATAACCTTTTAAAATAGTTTAACTGGTGGTTTATAAGCTATGAACATTGGTCGAGCCTCTAAATTCCATATGTGTGTGTAACATTAACTGTAAAATCACTAACGAGATATAGTCACCTGCTTTGGATCCTGTTTTGACTTCTAAAATACAAACTTATAGTTTCCGTCAGTCATTTGGGTATTTATTTTGGCTGAAAAGTACAGCAATTAACACATGCATAATCTCCTAAATTTTGAGATGATGAAAAAGAGGTCATCATTTTTTAAAAATCAAACGTCTGCCGTAGGGGTTCCTAATATATAGACATTCTTGTAACGTCACCTTGATCTCCTAATCAGAACAGAGGTTCTCGTCTAGGTTTGTATGTACTGTACCTGTGAAAAATAAAGCACTGTGGCGGGTGTAAGGTGGGAAGTGGGGTCAAGGGAGGCGGTGAGGACTCAACTGTAGGATGTGCGACAGCGCCCAGAGTTCCCTAGTGGAAGCTCCTAGGAGTTGTGCTTCACGCTACGCTCTCCCTTTCTTCCTCCTACCATTAAAACACAGGTCCTTGGCTACCACTCCTGATAAATAAAGTTCGGTCGTCTCAAGAGAGTTTTGCCCACTCATCCTATCCCTGCTACCAAAGCGCAAGGACAAACGCGTTGCAGAAGGGTGGAGCTAGAGGAGGAGCCGGGTGCTTGCGTTGACCCGGAAGGAGTGAAGCCAGCAGTGGAAGTGGCCTCTGGTGTGCCGGGCTGAAGTGTAGCGAGCCTTGGAAGGTTCCGACCTCAGGAAAGCTAACGACCTTCTTCTTTTTCTTAGGTATTCACAATTCTTTTTTAAATCATAAAACAGCTATTGACTTCTCCCATTTACCTCCGAGGTGTCTCCGTGTGGCATGTCTGTACGAGTTACTCTGATTTGCACGTGCTGCTTTTGCACCGGCTTACTGTCACTTCTGACGTGCCAACTCTGCTGTTATTATGGTGGGAACGGGAGAAGTCTTGCTCTTCGTAGATGTAGATGACCCTAGAGAGTAAACGTATTGGTTTTTGCCCTTAAAATTAAGCTTCATGACCTTGAGTATTATTTTGCTGTTAAGAAGGAAATTTTTAGCTAGAAATACAATAACAAAAACATGTCATTCTTTTATTCTGTTCATTGTGAAGTGGATACATCTCCTTTGATGTGCTTGAAATTAGATGTAAAAGATGCACAGAAACTTCTGCTAAGTAATGTTAAATATGTAGCTGCTGGGTTTTGGTCCATTCTTCCACAGCCCATTCCCAAATACGATTCAATATGTGATGTCTGTAGATAGAAGCCTGCAAACATTGAATAGACACCATTCTCAATGTTTTATTTCCTAAGCAGAGGTGCTAAATTAGCAGATTTAGAGGGATCAAACGAAAGCTAATATGAAATGCATCTACTAGCTGGAGATAGTAAAGGTTGATTCTGACCTTTATTTCAACTTTGAACCTCAGAATTTTAGAGCAAAGCAGCTTTCTTAGAACATTATATTTTCCGTTCCTGATTTAGTAAAAACAGTGTACTTTTCTTAGCTTTTGATTATCTCTGAGGGGAGAAGAATGAGTAGTTATTGTACGTAGCCAATTTCATCTAAACTGTAATTTTTAAAGTAGCCTTTTAAAAAATTATGAAAACAATATGTGCTCTTTGTATAGAAGTCTTGGAAAAGTAGAAAAAAATATAAAGCAAGCAAAAGGTTTCTGTAATCCCACAAAAAGAGGTCATTTTGTTAATATTTTGGTATTTTTTTTAGTTTTCTTTTGAAAAATACTCAATATACTTTCTTTTCATATATTGTGGAATTTTTTAAAAATTGAAATCTTACTGTTTTGTATTCTGCTTTTCTGACATAAGACTGTATAATTAATTATTGTCCTTTTTTCACCAGACCTACTTTGTCCTGTTAGTATTGGAAGTTTTCTTCTTTTGGGATCTTAGAAGAATCTTTGAAAGGATTTTTGCAGAATTAAGAATGAAAAGCACTCGGGCCAGGGATTTAGCTCAGTGGTTCCATCGCCTGCCTTGCAAGCGCAAGGGCCCGAGTTCGATCCCTGGTATCAAAAAAAAAAAAAGAATGAAAAGCACTGATCTTAGAATAGGCAACCTGCATCCTAATGCCAACTCTGCCTCTCTCCAGTGATGAATAGTCTTAAATTATGTGACCTCCCTGAATGTCTAGATACCTAAAATAAAAGAATTAGAGAAGATAATTGTCAATATTTCCTTCAGACTTTAGAAATGTACAGTTGTAAACCACCTAAAGTCTGCATGATTTATACCTTTCAAATATTTGTACACTTAATTCTAGATTCTGGATACTTTCCAGAAAATAGCAGATTTAACTCATTCCATTAATATATTTTTAAATTATTCTCTTATTCTTTTGTTAATTATATATTTTACATGCTATTTTAATTTATTTTAATATATTATTTTTCAGAAGTTTGAAAAATTCTGTGGATTATTGAATTTTGGGACTATTTGGAGCTGGCTGTTGTAGTGAACCAAACAAGCTTTTTTTGAAGCTTCTAGCTTTATTGTACTATATATCTTTTTTTTTTTTTTTTTGGTACCAGGCATCGAACTTGGGTCCTTGCGCTTGTGCAGCAGGCGGCAAAACCACTGAGCTAAATCCCCGGCCCTATACCATATATCTTTAAAGTCAATTTTTTTCAGATTGTGTTTGTTATATTTCAGATGCTGAAATGAATCGCCACCTTTGTGTTTGGCTTTTTAGACATTCATCCCTGAATGCTTATCCCCGGTGTCGCATCTATGTCCGTTCTCATCAATTTAGACAGCTGCATCTTAAAACAAGGCTGGGGGTTCTTGGACAAAATAGGAATCACATTCTCTGTTGTCTTTTAAATAAGAATTGGTCCAGGAGATATTGTTATCAAGATACCAGTATGATCTGGAAGCATAAAGCATTTCAGAAATATATGGAAGACCTAAATAAGGAGTACCAAACACTTGGTCGGTGTCTGCAGGACATCCCTGTGAATGAAGCAGACCGAAGGTCCATGACCCGAAGGCGTGCTGAATTGGCACCACTTGCAGCCATTTATCAAGAAATTCAGGAAGCTGAACAAGCAATAGAAGAATTAGAATCAATGTGCAAAAGTAGGTAAAAGATCTGTGTGACTTTCTAAATTAAAGCTTTCTTTCTTTATTTATTTCTTTATTTGGTACCAGGGTTAGAACTCGAGTCCTTGCGCTTTTGAGGCACACAGCAGAACCACTGAGCTAAATCCCCAGCCCAAAGCTTTATTGAACTCTGTCTTTTAAAACACCTATAAGTGAGGGCCGGGGATTTAGCTCAGTGGTGCCGCCGCCAGCCTCACAAGCCCAAGGTCCTGAGTTTGATCCCCGGTACCAAAAAAGACTCTTACAAAAAAGAAACAAATAGATAAAATGCCTATAAGTAATAGCCTCAACACTTAACAAGAACGGGACTATTATACTGAGGGTATTTAACATATTTCAGCTACTAAAGATCAACTACTCAAGAGACCAGGCTCCTCATAGCACTTGCCAAAAAGTTCATAGGCTTTGGAGGATTTGATATTGACCTTTCAGAAGCCTTAATTTATTGAGCAGATCTATACTGAGCACTGTACTAGATACCAGGAATACAGAAATATAGTTCTCATCACAGGGCTTGTAGCCAAGTGAGAGAGAGAGTATATTTAAGTATTATTTGACATGAGTTGAGTCCTATATTACATAGGAAGGCACAAAGTTTCAAGGGAGTGAATGGAAGTCTTCTAGATGAGATTTCACATTAGAGGAGGCACAAGTGAAGTTTTATACTGAAAGAGGTTTAGGGCTGAGAATTTAACTCAGTGGGACTGCATCTGCCTTGCAAGCGCAAGGTCCTGAGTTTGATCCCTGGTACCAAAAGAAATGAAAAGTAAAAATAAAAGAGGTTTATGTAGCTCACAATTTTGGGGGACCATGAACATGGCACCTATCTGCTTGGCTCTGTTGAGGGCTTCACAGCAGATGGTATCACATGGTAGAAGCTCAGGTGGTAGATCTTAAAGTTATTCTTTTTTTTTTAAAGTTATTCTTTTTTTTTTTTTTGGTACCGGGGATCGAACTCAGGTCCTTGTGCTTGCGCAGCAGGCAGCGAAACCACTGAGCTAAATCCCTAGCCCCTAAAGTTATTCTTTAATACTTACTTTAATTTTAGTTTTAGACTATTTGGAATTTGTATTTTTTTTAAACTTTTTTTCTTTTCAGTTCCGGAGATTGGAAAAAGGCTTTTTTACATGCTAGGAAAGTACTCTACCACTGAGCTACATGCCCAGCCTTTGGAATTTGTGTTTAATGGCTTGAAGTATTTTCTAGGACAGTTGACAGATTTCTTAGAATCCATAGAATTATTTTAGTTTAGGCTTGTCAAATAATAAGCCTAAGTGTTTTTACTATTGTTATTGTTTTAAGTGTTATTACTAAACAATAACTAGTGTTATTGTTTTTGTTTTGTTTTTTGTACCGGGGATCAAACTCGGAACCTTGAGCTTGCGAGGCAGGCGGGCAGCAGCACCACTGAGCTAAATCCCCGGCCCTATTGTTATTGTTTTAAGCCTTGAACAAAGCATCTACACTCAAATAAGGGCCTCATTTTTCAGAAATTTACACACTACCAAGCAGGTATTCAATAATTTTCAGATCTATAGTCTCCAAAATATGAATATCTGGCCAAGCATGGTGGTAGACACCTGTAATCCCAGCAATGAGGGAGGTTGAGGCATGAGGATCACAAGTTTGAATCCTATCCTGCCTAAACAACTTAGCAAGATCCTCTCTCAAAAAATAAAAAGGGCTCCTGGGATATAGCTAGGTAGTAGACTGCCCATGGGTACAATCCTTAGTACTATGCAAAAAAAAAAATATATATATATATATATACACACACGTATATTTAAATATATATATTTATTTATATATATATAAATAAATATATAT
>NW_004624748.1:13871468-13881656 GCF_000247695.1 Heterocephalus glaber
TCACCATCTCTGTAGTTATCTGGGAAATTGTTTCTATTTTGAGTTTTTCTACAGCCTCATTCATCTGTTTTGTTACTTCCTGTGCTATCAGTTCAGGGTGTCCAGGTCATTGATTATCATATTTTTCCACCTCATTTTCCCCAGGATTAGTCGTTTGTGGGGTGGAAGCCTGAGTTTGTGTCTTGCTTAAGTGTCTTCTCTTTTTTTTTTTTTTTTTGGTACTGTCCTTGGTTTAATTCCTGTGTTGATACTTCAGAATTGCTTATTGTAAGTATCTTTGTTGCTTGTGTTTAGAACCCTTGTGGAATGATTGCTTTTCAGAGGTGTCTCCAGATATAGCTGGTCTTTAGGTTTTGAGTCTCTAATGACTCTGAGACTATCTCATTTTCATTATATGAGGAAGGCACTCACAACATCTTAGCCCAAATAATACAGTCAGCAACACCATAGCATCAAGCACAGCTTAGAAAAATGACAATTTGTGGTAGTTATTAATCTATCACCTTTAACTGTGTGAATTAAATCAAAATCGAGGACCAACCCAACATGTGTTTATAGTGAATAAACTCTTCAATATAGCAACTTTACCCTTCAGGATGTGGAGTTAGAAGGAGTTGGGGAGGGAGGGACAAATAGGTAGAAGGATCAGGAAAGGGTAGCAGTGAGGCCAGAAGACACAGGAAGATCACGCAAACTCTAAGAAACTATTGAAGGCAAGAGGAAAAGGAAGAATGAAAGAACAAAGAAGTAGACAGAACTACCTAATAGGGTAGGCTAGATATTATACTTACTTTCCTTTAAAACTAATGATAATCGAGAGAAGGAAAAAGAGAAGAAAAGAAAAATAAAGGAAAAATCCAAATTAGGTCTAGAAAGGAACAAAAAGGGAGATGAAGAACAATGTGGGACAGTGAGAGAACGAGAGCAAGACAGAGAGAAAGAGAAAAAGAAAAGAGATAAAGAAAAATTTGAAAAGAGTAGAAAAAATTAAGAATTAAAAATAAGAGAAAAAAATTTTTTTGTAAATAACAAAAAAAATGAAGGGCCTCCTTCAGAGTGTGTCTCTGCTGTCACAATAGACAACATATGCAGCCATGTGCAGACCTGAGTCAATGAGTCTCTGCAAGCCATTAGCAGACCTATGAGATTCAGGCAGATTTCTGGCTCCAAGTCCCAAGTTGAGCTCCCTGTCCTCCTGCAGGGTTGAACTTTGCAAGGTTCTACTGCAGGTTCCAGCTGCCCTTACCTTGAAGATAGTCCAGGTTCCGATGGGAGGTGATGATCCCTCCAACTTGCCAAGTTTGGTGATCTGGTGTGGCTTTATTGCAGAGATTCTCTTCACTTTTCCAGTGGGCTTCGGTTTTCATCGAGGAGCCTGAGAGAGGCCCTCTTTCTGTTGCACACTTCTGCTCTATCTTGTGGAGCACAGGACAATGGTCTTTGTGACCCCCTGTGCCTCTGTAGTGTGCAACTAGGTAGCGGCAGAGCTAGGAGGCTGGGACAGGGGACAGGGCCCTGCAGGTGCCCACGTGGCTAAGCTGGTGGCATTGTGTGGAGAGCAGGGACAGAGCAGGGCTCCAAGCCGCTCCAGGGTCCTCACCCTGCACCTTCTGGTCACAGTGGGTGGAGCCCGGGACGGAGCGGCTTCATGCTGCATGGGTCCTCACCTTGAGCTGGCTAGTCGCGTTGTCCAGCCCTTATTCTTTAGGGATACAGAAGGACTGAAGGACCATATTCTTATAGCTACCTCAGGCTGAGGAGAGACATTGATCCTGCCCAGCCAGGGATTGAAAGCCTCATCCTGACTGATGTAAAGAAGCCATAGGAATATAGGGTTCTTGCTGTTTGAAGAACTATTATGTTTTGATATTTCCTTTTATTTATCATGGTAAGTATTAGGAGTCTGTTACATTCTGTCTGTTCTGTAGGTGATGGCCTATCCTTTTAACATACTGTTAATGTTGTCTGTTAGAAGTCATACTGTTTTTTTTGGTACCAGAGATCAAACTCAGGACCCTGTCCTGAGTCAGGCAGCAGCACCACTGAGCCAAACCCCCGGCCCTAGAAGTCATATTTTAGTTATAGTGCTGATGCCTCTTTACCTCCTGGAGATAGCTTGCCAAAGGGAATGTCACCATACAGAGTCTAAAGAGGTTCCTCAAAGTGGAAATGGAGAACAAGGACTAACCTCCCCCTTGGGACAGGTTATAGGTTCACTGACTTCTGACACAGAAAAATAATTTTCAAAACATGTCAGTGAGAGGGATAAAGAAGTTTATTAGGGAGAATTGAAAATACACAGGGGCTGGGGATTTAGCTCAGTGGTGCCGTGTTTGCCTTGCAAGCACAAGGTCCTGAGTTCGATTCCCAGTACCAAATATATATATATATATATATATATATATATCCATATATATATCCATATATATATCATATATATATCCATATATATATCATATATATCCATATATATATCCATATATATATATCCATATATATATATATTGTGGGCCCTGAAGAGAGGCACCCCACTAATTTATATCTTTATTGCATCTCTGACCTAGATAATTACAATTAGTTCCTAACTTCTAGTCTCACCTTCAGGCTTTCTAGTTTGGTCTTTTTTTGTTTGCTTATTTGTTTCGTTTGTTGAGTCACGGTCTTGCTGTGTAGTTCGGGCTGGCCTTCAACTCACTATGTAGCCCAGGCGGGCTTTGAACTTGTGGTGATCCTCCTGCCTCAGCCTCCCAAGTGCTGGACTATAGGCAAGTGCCACCAAACCTGTTTTAGGTCAGGTACAGTCATGATCATATTACTTACCTCAAAAATTTTTGGTAGCTCCCATTGCCTATAGAGATTTCTGTGTTTGACGTTAAAAAACTCTGCTGAATGACTCTAACCTCTTTGAATAGTACATTCTTTTTGCATGTTCTGCCTTCTAGTCAAAATAGACAATTTTCCCTTCCCTGAACATATCCATGCTTTCCCCATCTGAGCCTTTATTCACCAGTTTCACCTTGTTAAAAGTCAGTACCCTTACAAAATTTGCCTTAGATATCATACTTTGGCTTCAGTCTCTTTCTCAAAACAAGAATAGTTACTTTTCCGTGTTTTGTGTTACAATCCTTTGGGTAATTGTCTTAACCTCACTCCCTAACCCCATTGTCTGTTCCTCAAAGACAAGAAGTCTGAGTCTCACTCATTTTTATATCTCCTGCAGCACCAAACATAGGATATAATAAGCTTTCAGATCTTTGTTTGTATAATAAAATGGAACTAAATTGGATTCTATAGCAAATAATAAGAGGCCACAAAAATAACTCCAAGTAAAAGAGAAGGTTTTTCTAATACCATTGAACTAGGAATTATCTGTGTAGTAATATCAGCCTGTTTCCATTTGTGGCATATATGCACAATGTGGTACCAGTAGTGATATTACAATTCTGCAGGGCCAGGGATTTAGCTCAGTGGTTCCAGCGCCTGCCTTGCAAGCACAAGGTCCCGAGTTTGATACCCGGTACCAAAAAAAAAAAAAGAACAAGTGGCCATTCAGAAAAATTATTATTAGGGCCGGGGATTTAGCTTAGTGGTTCTGGCTCCTGCCTCACAAGTGCAATGTCCCGAGTTCAATCCCTGGTACCAAAAAAAAAAAACAATTCTGCAGCAGATGATCCTTAGTTACAGTTAGTTTAGATGACATCTTAGGAACCACGCCTGAAGTTCTAAAGTCTGAGATAGGGCCCCTCATTTGTGCCCCTTAACTCACTGGCACTGCCCTTTCCATGTGTTGTAATTATGTGTATGTGTCCATCTTACTAAGCCTCGTGGGGCCTGGAACCATGTTTTATTAATCATTGTGTTCTCGGCAACTAGAAGAGTCTCTAACACATAGTCAGTGGTAAATACTATATTAAAAGCATGAGTGAGGCACAGAATCCCCCCAGACTTTAATGACTTCCCTGACAACAGAAAAATTTTATAAAGCATCTTCTTTCCCTTGTAACTATTATTCATTTCTGTTCTCTTCCATATAATTACTAAGAATCAAAAATTTCTACCTCAATTTGCAGCCGTTATCACTGACATAATACTAGTCGTCTAAAGCAGAGGAGTCAAAGATCACCATATTTGGCCACTGTATCATTATCTTATTCTTCTAGAATTCCATGATTTAATTTTCTGCTTTTGAAAAGATGAACCAGGCATGGTGACACACGCTCAGCACTCAGGAGGCTAAGGCAAGAGGATTGCCACAAGTTCAAGGCCAGCCTGGGCTGCATAGTGGGTTCAAGGCCAGCCTGAAGAACTACACAGCAAGACCTTGTTTTTTTTAAAAAAAGAGAGGTGAAAAGGACCATTGTTTCCATGAAGTACAAGTTACAAAAAAATGTATTTTGTTTGACCCACATAGTGTTTAAAAAATACGTTAGATATAAATGTATCAAGAGATTTCATGAATTGTTTTTTCCTGACTGTTTTTGAGCAAATAGAGGTTCTAATGATGTTGGACCCACATCACAGGGTACTTACTGGCTCTATCTTCAAACAGGAAGTGTTCATCCCACTTTGCTCTAAAACTTACCTTATTTGGTTCATATCTAACTTTCCAGTTCTTTTTAAAAACTATGTGGTTAATCACTATTTCTATAATTACTTACAGACAATCAAATATCAGTGGGAGGAAGCAAGGTAATTGTTGCTTTTCACACTGAGTTGTTTGCACATACTTAGCAAATACTTGTTAAGTGACATTCTTCAAATATTCTAATTGGTTTTGTATTATCCCTGGCTTTTCAAACTAAAATAAAACTTACTGGGTAAAGATGAAGTGGCTATTTAAGACTTTCCCTGTAAATAATTAAAAACTGCCATTATTCCTGTTGCTGGTTTTTAGGTCTAAATAAACGAGATGAAAAGCAGTTACAAGAACTTGCATTAGAAGAAAGGCAAACCATTGATCAAAAAATCACCACTCTGTACAGTGAGGTACGTTTTAGAAGTAGACTAATCCCAGTAGTGCTAATATGAAGGAATATTCTTCCTGCTAGACTATACACTGGCTTAGAAGTGCTCTCTTATGATAAGTAATTAGTGCGGTTTGTGCAGTAATCTGCTACAGATTAAAGATCTGCTACAGGTTAAAGAGCTTGTAATACAAATGAATAAAACAGACTCCCAGAGCAAAAAAAATTTCAAAGCTGAATCTTTTACCTTGCCAGGCAAGGTAAAGAAAGAGCTTTAGTTAACATAGGGAAGAGTCTGGAATTTTTCAGTGGTAGGAGGGATGAGATAGGTTCATGGTGATTGTGTTAATTAAGGATTGAAAATTCTCACTTTGGATAGAATGGAATGAACCCAGGGGTGTAGAGACAGTTAACACAAGTTCTTAACTAGGTCTAGTAAGGCTTTGGCATACTGGGGTTTCTCAGTGTCCATGATACTGTTAGTACCAGCTGATATTTCCCAGGTAAGCAGAAATTTTTGCTTCAATAGTGGTCTCTTCCTTCTAGCTCAGTGGATGTTTTGTCTATGACAGTGAAGAACATAGTACCACGTACCATATGTCCTTCTGTTGTATTTGCCATCACCCTGCCTTCAAATTCTACACTGGGAATTCTGGAAGGGGGCTTTTTGAAGGGATAGAGGGGTGAAGTATAGGTATTCAGTATCACAGGTTAATCAAAGGCAAAAGTAAGATATCTGACTCTTAATCTAATATTCTCTTCCACAGACTGTATCATTTTTAACAGATGGAGTATTTCAGAAATTGGCAGTAGGGAGACTAATGACATATAAGTACCTTTAGTTTAATTTGAAAGACCTTTTAGTAATAAGGAAATGACTTCCCTTTTCTAAAAGGAAAATTGATTCCATTCTTTTATTAGGAATTCCTTTTATTGGCTGAGAACTATTTGAGCCTTTTCTTGGGAGTCCTCAACATGGTCTTTAAACACAGTAACCCCACTAAAAAAGGCAAGGCATAACATACCATCTCTCATCATCAGTAAGGAAAATACACAATTATATCTTTAAAGTTCATTTCTTTCAAATGAAAATTTTCAAAGCTTTGCTTCATTCATTAGATGAAAGAAGCTACTGTTCATAACTAATTATAAGTGGCAAAATCTGAAGAAAATTGAATAGAACACTGAACTTTGATCTAAACTGCATTTTAGAAAATTAAGATAAGCTCATAGCATTGTAGAAAATATCTAGACAAATAACTTCATTGTTAACATGAGTTGATCTATTTTAGTGTAATTATTTCTACTTCTTACAGTATTTTAGGACTAACCTCATTGATACACCCTGTAATTCTGTTCATTACTGATTTTTAAAAAAGGCTTTCAGGGCTTTTATTTAAGTTCAAGTAACAATAACATATCACGGAAAATCTACACACCATTGATTTAAGTTCAAGTAATGATAGTGTAAAACCTACACATGCCTTTTATTTAAGTTCAAGTAATGATAGTATACCAAAGAAAATCTATTTATCTAAGCTGTTTCTCTTTTTTCTCTTTCAGCTTTTTCAGAGTCTGTTGCCAAAGGAAAAATATGACAAAAATGATGTTATTTTAGAAGTGACATCTGGAAGAACTACTGGAGGTCGGTAATAAAATTTTATTGTAACTTATTTAAAAGTTACTCACATTTACCTTGATTTGACTTACTGTAATTTAAAGAATCCATTAAATGTGTTTTTCTTGGAAAATGGTCTTCATTTCCTAAGGGACTTGTATTCAAAGATGGCTTTCTTTGAAATTTGTGCTGACTGAATGTTTTATGTCTTTTAGGTGATATCTGCCAACAATTTACCCGAGAAATATTTGACATGTACCAGAATTATTCATGCTATAAGCACTGGAAATTTGAACTTCTAAATTATACGCCAGCAGATTATGGTAGGCATATTTGAAGATTTTTATACATAGAAGATGCTGAAATTATTTTATCTCAATCTATATTAGAACCATATTGTTCCATTTATTTGTTTGTTGGCTTTTTGAAACAAGGTCTTGCTTCAAGGCTGGCCTTGAACTCACTGTATAGCCTAGGCTGGCTTTAAACTCATGGCAATCCTCCTGCTTCAGCCTCCCAAGTGCTAGGATTACAGGAATTTGCCATTGAGCCTGGCTGCCCTATTCTCTCTCTCTTTTTTTTTTAAGTACCTGGGATCGAACTCAGGACCTTGCACCTATGAGGCAGGCAGCAGCAGCACTGAGCTAAATCCCCTGACCTTGGCTGCCCTATTAAAACCATTTGGTATTATATTTATTAAACACTGTGACAGGTTTATCAATCACAGTAGTTTCCTATAGCAGAGTTCTTACCTGAGGAGAGAGCAGGAAGGAGGGACACATCCTCCTAAGAAGGAATATCTGATATATTAAAGTCTTTTACTCTGAAAGAATTGTATCATTTATGTAGTGCAACCACAAAATTTATCAATTTAAGTAGCCAGTGATATATTAGATTTGTATGGTAATATAAAAAAGGTAATCATTTGTCTTTATGCTCAGAAATGTCCACTGAAATTAGACTAATAAAATTTATACAATATAAACATTAACAGTATAAGACCTTACACCTCTAAACCCACAAATGTGAGCTAGGCACAGTGGTGCACACCTATAATATCAGCACTTGGGAGGCTGAGACAGCAGGTTTGCGATTTTAAGTCCCACTTGGGCAACTTAACAAGACTGTGTCTCAAAATAAGAAATGAAAAGGGTTGGAGATGTATCTCAATGGTATGACATGCCTAGATTTAATCCCTCGTACCAAAAAAAGAAATACATACATACTCAAATATGATAGTTCAAAATCTCTGATAGCAGTTCTTACATTTTCTCCATTCATTTAATCCATCTCAAAGTTTTTGTCTGCTTGATTTCGCAGTAGTATACCACAATAAACAGAGGGGTTACAAATAGTAGAAGACCAGCTCAAAGTGGGGCAAGAGGATTACTATAAATTAAACAGTGGAAGGAAGTAAAAACCAGCATGCTGTATAAATTGTACTTGGTACAGAGTTTAAATATAGCCAGCATTCATGAAAGGAGAACATCACTAATAGGAGAAGGAAGGAACAACCTGAACAGTAGCATGGTAGTAGGAAGCATCTTCATGTGTGGGTGGCACATTGAAGAGGCCAGTTTACTGATGGCATATTTGCAGTGGGATATACTATTGTAGCTAGACTAGATTTGAGTGGGTGGACAACTTTTGAACAACTTTTTTTTTTCTTCAAGAGACAGGAGCTCATTATGACCTCGAACTCACAGGCTGGCCTCAAACTCATGACAATTCTCCTGACTCAGCCTTGCAATTGTTGGGATTTCAGGCATGTGCCACCACACCTGGCTGAGTAACTTTGAAAATTGAATAAACCTTGACTGATAGGGCATAAGGAGCTATTAAAGATTTTATCAGTATGATTATAATTTGATAAAATATACATTTTAAGAAGATTCTTTTGCCAACAGTATAAAAAATGGATCAAAGAGGCTAGGTTTAAGGCAGCCTGCAAAGAGGTCTCTAAAGTAATCCAGAAATGTCCACATGTGAGAGACTTTAAAAAGATACATGGGCAAACTTTGGTAACTGACTGGGTATAAGAGGGGCTATTACTTGTCCAATATATTCTATTTAGAGAACCTCTTGATCCTGTGGTCCTCACAATCCTGTGAGCTAGATATTATTAATCTCATTTTACAGATCTAGGCTCAGAGAATAACTAATCCAGGATCACACACAATAAGTAACAGCAGCCCTCTTATCACAATTAAGTCTGTCCAGAGCTACACTGCATCCCATTATCTGTTCTGACACAGGAGATGAGGCACAGGGGTTCTAATCTTTTTATCTCGGGAAATTGTGATACTTATCCATGTCACTGAGTGGAACAGATGTTTGGAAGCAGAGCCCATTTGGAAAAAATTATCATGAGGGTTTTTTGGCTTTTGTTATTGTTATTGTTGTTAGTGCTGGGGATCAAACTCAAGGCCTTGCACATGCTAGGCGAGCATTCTTCCACTGAGCTACATTCCCAGTTCCAGATGAGTATTTTTTAAATTAAGTTTGAGGTTATATCAAGTAGCATTAAGAAATAGCCAGTAAATACTGAAGTTGTATAACTTTGCGGGGGAACAGGGACCGGGGATCAAACTCGGGACCTTGCACTTTCGAGGCAGGCAGCGGAACCACTGAGCTAAATCCCCGACCCCTGTATAACCTTTTTGAGAGAACAGAATTTAGGAGAGATGTTTGATGGATATTAGCACAGAGTTGATATCTGATTCTTAGAGAATACATAAGGGGGAATCTGTAAAGAGGGAAATTCAGGCACCAGGCCTTGGAAAATGGCCATATTTAGAAAGAGAATAGTTGGCAGAAGAAAGAGAATGCATACATGTAGGAAAAGGATAAGAACAGGATACTATTATGGAAGCAAAAGAGGAGAAAGTTTCAAAGAAAATTTAATCAGAAATGGCAGTATTCTAAAGAGAGAGACTAAGGACATAGAAAGAATTAAGATGTGTTATATACATATATCAACTCCTCACAATCCATATAATCATTATGTACTGCAAACATGTATTAATAAAAGTAAATACTAAAAGGAAAAGATACAGAACAAAAATAAAACCATCATAAATCTTAAAAGAAATAAAGAATACTGGGAAGTGCCATCAATGATGTCTGAGATACATATTTTGAATAGAACTGTCAGGAATAAAGGGATATGAACTTAATAACAGGAAGAAAGATTCTGTTCCAGAATCTGTTTAGAGCAGCCTAAACAATGGTTGGAAAACACTGGCTCACTGGCGAAGTAAAATAAAGATATTTTTAAACATCCTTTTAAAAAAATCACTTAAAGTATTTCCCTCAAATACCTTTAAAATTAGAATAAACAATTAATAGTTAGAATAGAATAAACTTCTATTCATTGAGATTATAAAATAATTTTTTTTAAATTGACATTATTGGGCTGGGGATTTAGCTCAGTGGTTTCACTGCCTGCTGCGCAAGCGCAAGGACCCGAGTTCAATCCCTGGTACCAAAAAAAAAAATTGACATTATTATAACTAGTTAGAAAAAGATATAGGTAGGGAAAGATTAAAATAGAGAAAAGGAACAAAAGAATCTACCTTATTCAGCATGTAGTTTTTTGGGGGGGGG
>NW_004624748.1:13881851-13895782 GCF_000247695.1 Heterocephalus glaber
TATATATTATTTGTTGTTTTCACAATGTTCAATTAAAATACAGAGGAATTTACACTTACCCACTGAAATTCATGCTACACTAAAAGTTGAGGTTGAAAAGAAACAATTTAATGCAAATTTGATATATTAACTTTTTTTTTTTTGGTACCGGGCATCGAACTTGGGTCCTTGCACTTGCGCATCAGGCGGCAAAACCACTGAGCTAAATCCCCGGCCCAGATATATTAACTTTTAAAATCATAATTTTGTGTACTTCAGCAGTCCAAACTAAGTGATTGTAAAATAGTCTTTGTGAAAATAGGGGAGGGTAATGGCCCTTGATATGTAGTACAGGTCTGACACTATTTTCTGTAAGGTGGTATCTAATGACTTGAAATGTTTTCTAAGTTAAAGGGATACTATGAAATATGTTGCATTATTTCTTCCACCTCCAACAAAAATGTTTGTAATTTTGTGTTGTTAATCTCTACACATCAGTTGAATTCAAGGAGAGTTTACTTAAATAATGTAATGATTAATTTATGTCTCCAGAAGACATACCTTTCACTAAGACTGTGAGAAATAAATTTTGAAAGGAGCCTTAAGAGCAGTGAAGAGCCTTGTGAAATCACTCTTCTCTATAGATCAGAGCTTACAGTAGGAATTTTGGTCATTAATTGGGAAACCTATATGCAGTGGGAATAATTAGATACAGGGTAGTAGGAACTAGATGATGGCACTCAACTGCCAAAGACAGTGTGGGCCCAGTTATTGGACAACAGAGTCAAAGAAGCAATCAGAATAATCTGATTGTGTAGACTTACTGCATGGATCAGTGTTCCGATGAGTAAAATAGTAGGAAACCTACTGAATTCTTTCTTGATCTGTACAAGAGAAAATTTCTAGCTCAAGTGAACAAAAGTCTAACTTGAATTATAAAAGCGGAGATTTTATGGGTCCTCAATCAATTCCCAGACTTGAACAAGTTTACAGGCCTTGAATGAAGAGGGGATGTGTCTCCTTGAAGAAAGACCCTTGTACACTGCCAAAATGTGTATATTATTAACCTTTCTCTCAGCCTTCCCAAAGGGAGCTACAGCATTTTAACAGTGGAACTGTGCACTAGGGAGGGAGGAATAATAAAATCTTTCAGAGGGCCAGGGACTTAGCTCAGTGGCCCCACCGCCTGCCTCGCAAGCGCAAGGTCCCAAGTTTGATCCCCGGTACCATAAAAAAATAAAATAAAATAAAGTCTTTCAGAGACTACTGGACACTGGCTTTGAACCAACACTAATCCCAGGAAATCACAAGAATTTACAGTGCTATAAGGTTTTAACAGTATGCCTTTCTTTTGGATGGCATGAGCAGCAGCATTTACCATGCTTTGATCACACCTTGTAAAGACATAAAAAAGACTTCCAGGACTGCTTCAGGAAGTGGCAGGAACAATGGGATAAGTGTGTTCAAAGCAAGGGAGAGTATTTGAGGGGAATTAATGACAATGTGTCTTTCACTGTAAAAATTTTTTAAAATTTATACATTCACTGTATATTTTGACCATACAATACCTTGTAAGAGTGATTTCTTTTTTTCTTTTTCTTTTTGGTACTGGGGATTGAACTCAGGACCTTGCGCCTTTGAAGCGGCGGAGGAACCACTGAGCTAAATCCCCAGCCATAAGAGTGATTTCTTGTGTCAAGAAACATTTCAGATAATCCTGGAGGATCTTGCTATACTACTGTAGTAAGGGGCATATCAAATGAACTCAGAAGTGGAAGAGGCTCCCATTGGCTAAAAATGAGCTTCAATAATAATTACAACTGATTTAAACATGCCAGATGAGTTTATACCCTTGAACTCATAATAATATTTTAAAAAATAATTGGTCATCTTCAGTGAATTAATAATCCATTTTTTTTTGTTTTGTTTTTGTTTTTGTTTTTGTTTGGTACTGGGGATCGAACTCAGGTCTTTGCACTTGCATAACAGGCGGTGAAACCCCTGCGCTAAATCCCCGGCCCAGTAATTTTTTTTTTTTTGGTACTGGGGATCAAACTCGGGTCCTTGCGCTTGCGAGGCAGGCAGGGGAACCACTGAGCTAAATCCCCAGCCCCATCTTCAGTGAATTAAAAGGACCCAATTCTGGGATTTAGCTCAGTGGCACTGTGCCTGCCTTGCTCGAAAGGTCCTGAGATCAATCCCTAGTACCAAAGGAAAAAAAAAAGGACCTAATTCTTTCTACTACAAAAAGTAATATTGGTGTATATCCATTAAAGGGATAGAATCAATCATTTATCCTGCTTTTCTTATATGATTATATCACTGGGTAATTAAATAGTAGAGAAAAGGAACTAGATATTTCTATAAATATATTTTAATTACTAAGTCGGAATAAAATGATATATTAAAGTATTTGAATCCCCAGTGATGTATTAAGCATCAAAGGTAGTCAAGACCATAACAAGAGAGATATCCAGACATCACATGTCTCCTGTAGTCTTGTCAAAGGGCTCAAATGGATGTCCAATCCAGTCTCTGGGCCCAGCTGCCAAATTATACCCAATACAGAGGACAGCAGAACAGGTTAAAGGGCACTAAAAGTGTAATCAGCAAAACCAGACTGTTAGAAATTCTACAGGTCAATAGTCCATGTTAATTTGTAGGAAATGAAAGAAATGGATGATGAACATATGGATTAAGAGGCGTAATTGAGGGGGCTGAAGTTGAACCCAGAGCCTCAAGTACGCTAAGCACAAACTACCACTGAGATATATCCCCTCAATTTCTTTTAAATGGACAAGACTAAATTATAGTGCCTAGTGGTACACATTTAGCTAACACAGTTATAACAAAGGAAGAAATAAAAGTCAGGTATTGCTTATTCATGGGGAAGAGTGAGGATTATGACTGGAAAAGACATATGAGAGGGTTTATGAGGTGACCATCAAAGTTCTTTTTCTTGACCTGAGTGGTAGTTATTAAGCCATATAGTCTATTTGTTTGTTGTAGTTTTCTGTATCTGAATATTAATTGTATCATAAAGAAGAGTTTTTAAAAGCATGTTACAGTAATATAAGAAGCTGAGCCTAGCTGGGTATTAAGATTGTTTGTGTGATAATTTTCCCACTCGACAGCGAAGCAAATATAACTTTCAAGAAATTTATAAAAACTTGAGCTGAACATGTTGGTACAGGTCTGTAATCCCAGCTATTAAGGAGGCTAAGGCAGGAGGATTGCAAATTTGTGGCTAGCCTGGGGAACTTACTGAGATGTTATCTCAAAATAAAATTTTGAAAGGGCTAGGAATGTATGTAACTCAGTGGTAGAACACTTGCCTCTGTGCACAAAGCCTTGGGTTCAATCCCCAGTACAATTTGCACCCATAAAAAACTTGGAAAGGCCTATAGAGTTATTCAACATTATGAAATTTTTATGTTACTGCTGCATGTTCTTTTATATATATAATGCCATATCAGCCTAAGATTGCAGAGGTAGTTCAAGAAATGTCCCAGTATATTTTTCCAGTATTTTTGTCTTACTATAATAGTAAAACTTGCTCATTATAGAAAACTTGCAAACAAAAAATATAAACATGAAAGCTGGGGGTTGTGGCACCTGCCTCTAATCCCAGCATTGGGAAGGCTGAGGCAGGAGGATCATTGTGAATTTGAGAAAGCTGAGGCAGGAGGATCATTGTGAATTTGAGGCCAGCGTGGGCTATATAGTGAGTTCAAGGCCAGCCTGAACTACATAGTGAGACACTGTCTCGTTATACAAAACAAAACAAAAAAGTCATATATATATATATATATATGTAATCTGTTACTGTGGTTCCCCAGAGATAACCATAAATAATATTTTGTTATATTTCTTTTTATATATTAATATATTTACATTGGGAAAATAGAGTTTTATACTGACTTTACGTTCTTATCAGGTATTTTACTTATATTCAGTCCTTAGATAAAGGAGTCTTAGAATGCTGATCCCTCTCAAACCAGAATTCCTTAATTTATCTTTTTTTTTTTCCTGTACTGGGAATTGAATCCAAGGTCTTTTTTTTGTTGTTCTGGGGATCGAACTCAGGACCTTGCACTTGTGAGGCAGGCAGCAGCACCACTGAGCTAAATCCCAGGCCCCTGAATCCAAGGTCTTTACATTGAGCTTCATCCCCAGCTCTTTATTTAAAGCAGGGTGTTGCTAAGCCAATAAATTTCCCAGGCTGTGCTCAAACTTGCAGTCCTCCTGCCTCTTCTAGACTGTTGGAATTATAGGCATGCCACCACCATGGCTAGCTCATTGATATTTCAGATTTTTTTTTGTAGGTGGACTACATCATGCAGCTGCCCGAATTTCTGGTGAGAATGTCTACAAGCATTTGAAGTATGAAGGTGGGATCCACCGAGTTCAGCGAATCCCTGAGGTGGGCCTGTCATCGAGAATGCAGCGTATTCACACAGGAACTATGTCAGTCATTGTCCTTCCTCAGCCAGATGAGGTAACTGCACCAAGAGGCATTGAAAACTCACTCCATGTACATGGGTACTGTGCTGAAAAGCTTTAGCTTCTAGGAAAATGTGTTGTTTTTGTGGTTAAAATTTGCCCCCCCCTTCTTTTTTTTTTTTTTTAAATGGTTTTGGTTTCTTGACACAAGGTCTTCCTTTGTAGTGCAGGATAGCCTTGAACTCACTATGTAGCCCAGGCTGGCCTCAAACTCACAGTGATCCTCCTGCCTCAGCCTCCCAAGTGTTGGGATTATAGGCATGCGCCACCATGCCCATCTGCCCCTCCTATTCTCAACTAAGATATATTGTTTTCTTTTGTTTAAAATAGAAATTACTTCTTTTCAAAAAACTGAATTCACAGATTTTCTTATATGTTGTTACCCAGCTTCTTTTTATTAGTACATGTTTGCAGTATATAATGAGTACATTCATCATGGGGAGTTGGTACATGTACATTCTTTTATTTCTTCTTTTCCCCTCTATTAATCCATTGGTCCCCTTCCTTTATGCTAAAGATCTATCTTTTGTCTTAAGAAAAAAATGAATTCCACAGATACTATTTCAAAGTCAAAATGGAGTCTCTGTATCTAGCTGTTTGAATTCAGCCATCTTCACTATATTTTTCTTTGCTGACTTTTTAGGTTTTAAACATACAGAAAGTTGAAAGAGTACCACAATAAAAACTTATGACCTTCACCGGGAATCAGCAGTTGTTTATATCTTCTCACATTTGCTTAATTTCTATATATTATATGTGTGTGTTTATATCTATAATGATTCTATAAAGGATATAAATTATCTCTTTCATATGCTATATCTTTGTCCTTTATACCTATGGTATAACATTAGACTTTACTCTTCAAATCTTCCATGTACATCTACCAAGAATAAGTATATTCTTCTACATAAGTATAATATTATCTATGAATGTTGACCATAACTGTATAATACTAATATGTAATCTATTTTATAGTTTCCCCAATCAATCCAAAAGTATTTTCATAGCTATTTTTAAACTAGGATTCAGTTAAGTTTTACACATTGCAATTGTTATAGCTCTTTAAGTCTGGAATTGTCTCCCAACTTTTTCTTTTATCACATTATCTTTTGTTTTTCTGTTTGTGTGTGTGAGTGTGGTTTTGTTTTTCTTGTTGTTTCGATACTAGGGATTGAACCTAGGACCTTTGCACTGAGCTACAACCCAGCGTTTTTTTTTGTTTTTGTTTTGCTTTTTGTTTTGTTGAGACAAGGTCTCACTATGTAGTCCAGGTTGGCCTTGAACTCTTTTTTTTTTTTTTTTTTGGTACTGGGGATCAACTCAGATCCTTCTGCTTTCAAAGCAGGCACCAAAACCACTGAGCTAAATCCCCGGCCCTGGCCTTGAACTCTTGAAGTCACAATCCTCTTGCCTCAGTCTCTCGAGTGTTAAGACTACAGATATGTACCACCATGCCTGGCCTCAGCCCATTGTTTAACTTTTTATTTTAAGACATGGTCTTACTAAGTTGCCCAGGCTGGGCTCGAACTTGCAATCCTCCTGCCTCTGACTCCTGGAATGCTGGGATTACAGAACTGCGCTACCACCCCCAGCTCAATTTATAGCTTTTGAGCAAGAATATTTCATACTTGCTATTAGAGTCATGTTGCATCTGGAGGCATATAATGTCACATTGTCCCACCTTTCATGAAACATAGTTTGAGCATTTAGTTAGGATGGTGACCAAAAATCAACATTGTAAAGGTATATTTTCCCTTTTGCAAATACTAAGTAATCTCAAGAGTACACATCCTATCCCCAACCTTCCACCCATGGTTTTAACATTCATTGGTGATCCCCCCATGAATCAATTATTTAGTTTGGGATTTTAAAATGGTGATTTTCTAATTCTGTCATTCCTTCTACATTTATTAACGGGCATTCTTCTGTAAAGAACTGCTTTCCCTATTGCCTTCTATTCCCTCCCTGCTGCACTTTCTTTCTCTTTTATTTGATGTCATTATAAAGTCATATTGAGTTTCATATACTGACTTTATTATAGATTCATGGATATATGTTTTAATCCAGTGAGTTATAATCATTATTCTTTTTGCTGCTCAAATTGTCCCAAACTTGCCTAATGTTACCCTTTTTCAGGTGACCTCTTTCCTTTGCCATCATCAGTATTTGATTCTTGCTTTCTCAAACAATTAGCTATCCCAGGCCCATCTTGTATATGCCTATTTCAGACCTGGAGCCAGTCAGTCTCAGAATATGTCTCTCAGCCTGGAATCAGTGGGGAACATACCCAGAAATGAGGATTATGGGTATTAAGTGTGCTCATTATTACTAGAGTAGCCTTACTTTTTCTGTTTCTTTTTTTTTGGTACTGGCAAGCAAACTCAGGACCTTGCACTTGTGAGACAGGTGGCGGAACCACTGAGCTAAATCCCTGCTCCTATCCTTACTTTTTGACTAAAAAACATGTTTTAAAATTAGTTTCATATTGCCAATTCAAATTTAACATTACAGAGATTTTTTTCTCCTCAATTTCTTGCATTTTATATCTCTCTCCACTTAGAGTAAAAAATCTTGTCTCATAATTAATATATTTACTTATGTGTTATTATAATTATATAAACATTTTTAATTATAGTACCAACATTACTAATAGTAGATTATTGAGTAATGTTTAAGATTTTTGTCCATAGACTATATCTCACCAAGAATGTATAGTCAGAGCACTCTTGACTAAAATAGGGAGTTTATGGTTCTTCCTTTGGTATAAGTTATTTCTACAAATACTCTAATTATTACTTGTCTTAACACAAAATAGTTCATTTTATTTGTTTAAAACCTCAGGGTAAATTTAATATTAAAATATTCATGAAGCTAGACTTGGTGGCACATGCCTGTCCTAGCACTCAACAGTTGAAGGCAGGAGAATTGCAACTTCAGGGTCCAGCCTGTGCTACCTAGGGAATTCAAGGGCATATAGCCTAGCCTATATAGCAAGACCTTGTCTCAAAAAAAAAGGATCCATAGAGTGTAGAATTTACTTGTGCTATATCTTTTATTCAAGGTAGATGTGAAAGTGGACCACAGGGATGTGCGAATAGATACATTTCGAGCCAAAGGAGCAGGAGGACAGCATGTTAATACAACAGACAGTGCTGTCAGGCTTGTCCATATCCCCACGGGTAAGTACATCCCTTTGCTTTTGTACTTTTATCAATTTTTTTTTCACATATTCAGCATTTGGAAGGAAGGAGCTCTATGTTAATGTCTGGTTCCTTATACAGAATCCTAAATTGATGCTGGGATTGTGGATCTGAGATCCCTGTTGTGTTTATAGACTCTTTCTTTTTGGAAATGGTGCAGATGGTGAGCAGATGTTCAGAGAAGCTGCTCAAGTATGTTGGATGGGGGTGAGCAGCCACAGGCGCTCCAGCCCGCATACAAATGGAACATAGAAGCAGTATGGGACATGACACTGCTGTTGATCTTTTGTCACCTTGTAGTGGACTACTAGCTGCATTAGTCTGTTAGGCTTTGCTGTTATTTTGAACATTGCTAATTTTGATACACCATGAGACAATTTTGCAGTCTTTAAAGTGATGGGTTTTTTTGTTTGTTTCTTTGAGACAGAGACTCACTATGTAGTTCAGGTTGGCCTTGATCTCACTATGTAGCCCAGGCTGGCCTCAAACTCATGGTGATGTTCCTGCCTCAGCTTCCCCAGTGCTGGGATTACAGGCACACACCACCACACCTGTGATATGTGCTGACAAGTGCATCATTAAACAGTTTCATCATTGTGAAAAATTCAAAGGTGTTCACAAGCTAAGACATTTATATCACTAGGTAATATAATTTTATGGAATTATCATCATGTATGCAGCTTGTCATTGACCAAAATGTTGTTATGTGTACATGGACTGTATTTCCAACATTTTTCAGATTAAACTTTTTTTACTTTCTTTTCTTTTTTAGATATTACATATATGTGGTTTTTCAAGTCCACTGGTAAACTTCTATACAAAAAAAGAGGAGCTCCATGGATCTCTTCTATTTCCTTGTCTCTCCTTCCTTGACCCTAAGTTTCTGTTTCCTAGAGGCAATCTCATTAAGTTCTTTCAGCTATTTCTTCTCATAATTACATCAACATTTCTAAGTAACAGGCATGTAGTCTTTTCTGATCAATTAATGATAGAGATTATATGTTGACTTCTTAATATGGTAGATGAGCATTTTGGCTCTTATGTCCCCTCTTTCCAAGTGTTTATATTTTGCAAAATTAATCTTCACTGTTTTCATATAAATGAGAAGGTAAATAATGTTTGCTACTGAGCCAAGCAGTATAGTTTTCTTTCTCTAGCATTAATTACCTTATTGGGCTGGGGATTTAGCTCAGTGGCGCCGCCACCTGCCTCGCAAGCACAAGGTCCAAAGCTCGATCCCTAGTACGAAAAAAAAAAATTACCTTATTTATTTTTTATCTGGTACTAGGGATCGAACTCAGGACCTTGCACTGGGAAAGCAGGTGCGGCGCCACTGAGCTGAGCTGAATCCCTGGCCCACTACCTTATTGTTTTTATATGCTTAATGTCTTGTTTATTTTGTTTCTTTGTTTTGTTCTTTGAGATAGGATCTCACTATGTTCCAGGCACACCTTGAACTTGCTATGTAGCTCAGACTGGCCTCAAACTCAATTCTCCTGCCTCAGCCTCCTGAGTACTGGAATTACAAGCATGTGCCACCATGCCTGGCTTATTTGCTTTCTTTTCATTGACTCAAAGCTTTTCTGCATCTTCTGATGTCTCTGTAAAGAGAAATTAACCTATTTTTTTTTTTACAGGTCCAGCGCTTTCTAGAGACTCCCATCATCTTGGTCCCAGCTGGACTAGTTACTCTCTAAGGCACTGCCAGAGGTTTTCCTGGTCACTTCATTTCTATTCTGTAATAGATCTCCCGTCTCTTGGATTCTATATCATCTCCCTTAGTTTACTATCATTTTAGTTAAGCTTATCTTTCAGTAGCTTTCTAAGAAAACCAAGATACAAATATTTTGAGACTTCATATACCTGAAAATAGCTTTACTCTAACTTTATACTTCATTGATCATGGACATTTGGTTGTCAATCATTTTTACTTGGAACACTTAAGCCTTTTTAATTTGTTGTGTTTGTTGCTTTTAATCTGGAGACTCATGGTTTTTTTAGTTCTGAAATATCTTCTTCAATTTTTTTTTTTTGAATCCTCACTGCCTCTGAGCCACATCCCCAGCACTTTTTGATTTTTGAGACAGGGTCTTGTCAAGTCACTAAGTTGCCCAGGCTGGGCTAGAACTTGTGATCCTCCTGCCTCAGCCTCTCAGTGCTGGGATTATAGGCATGCACCACCACACCTGGCAACCTTTCCTCTTTAAAGTGTCCCTTATGTCTACTTAAATCAGTTTTATGGAGGCTATAGTTTATCTTTGGTCTCTATTATTTTTCAGGGATAGTAGTAGAATGCCAACAAGAACGATCACAGATAAAAAATAAAGAAATAGCTTTTCATGTGTTAAGAACTAGACTCTACCAGGAGATTATTGAGAAAGACAAGTGTCAGCAACAAAGTGCTAGAAAACTTCAGGTAAGACTTATTACTTGGTGTAATAATTTAAATACGCTATATGAAAAATCACCATTTTTGGGCCCAGGATTTAGCTCAGTGGTGCCGCTGCCTGCCTCACAAGCACAAAGTCCCAAGTTTGATCCCTGGTACCAAAAACAAAAAAGAAAAATCACCATTTTAGAGCTGGGTGTGGTGGCACACACCTGTAATCACAGCACTCCAGAGGCTGAGGCAGGAGGATGGCTGCAAGTTTGAGGCCACACTGTGCTACATAGTGAGTTCAAGGCCAACCTGGACTACAAAGCAAGACCCTGTCTCAAAAAAAAAAAAGAAAGAAAAGAGAAAGGTCACTGTTTTATATTTATTTATTTATTTAGAGACAGGGTCTCACTGTGTGGTCCAGTTTTATTATAACTCTGTGATGGAATATAAGTGATACTGCAAAACACTGGGACCCATGGTTGCTACTGATAAGAGTCTAGAGATAAGGGCTAAGAAGAAGACTGTCTTACATTGTATACCCTTTGGTACTTTTTGAATTTTGTAGTTTACTATATTTATACTGTTATGTATTTGTTGGGAGCAATGCTACATAATTCTAGGGAAAAATCATTTGAGTAGGCCTAGTTCTCCAGCCTACAGACCAGCTACGACATTTTAGACATAATTACATTTTGGCCTCGGGTCACAACTGAGACCTCAGTGATCCCCGGATGCTGTAATGCTCCAGGACAAGACCACACCTGTGGGAGTCACCAGAGAGAAACCAAATCTTTATCTACATAGTTCCTCATTGTTTTTAGATTTTCACTGACCCCCAGTCTTTTTACACCTTGTTTATCTCACTGTAAAGTACTGAATTTTACATTTTTTACTTGTTACATCTGTTTTCCCATGTACTGAATAAAAAGCGCTGCAAGCTAGGGGGTTTTTGTCTTTGCTGCCCAGAGCAGCACTGATCAGACCCAAAGCTCAGCTTCTTCAGTCTCATTTGTCTACCTTTCCTGTAATTCGCCGTGTGCTGCCATGGCTCGCAGGAGAGTAGGACTCACTACAGAGGTTCTGGTAACGTCCCCTTCCCCTGTTCCCTACATTTGGTGCCCAAAATACATAAGTAGATAAATTCTGTGTAAACTGAGTAAATCTCATTAAGTAAACAAACCATTGAATTCTAAAAGTAAAGTCTGTCTCTGAGAGAATCTAGAAGAGAAAGTAAAATTCAGGGATAACTGTGCTTTGGTGATATATGCAGATAGATGCGGCTCAATAAACCAAATTTAGAAGAGTTTGTGGTCTTTTAAGTTAATGAATTGCATAAATCTAAGTAGTGCATTAAATCTTTTCATATATGTCTGAGTCTTTCACATTTTTGTCTTTCTAGCTTTCTTTACTCACATTCTAACTTGCAGATAGCAAAAGTGGCAGGATAAATAATATATTAGCACTCTGTGGTAATCCCAGATTGTGGAGCAGCATCAGTGTATACATTTGCAGATGGGAATGCTCATTTACAGTGGCAAGTAAGTGATAAATAGTGGGGATTCTGCCACATTTGAGCTAATAAAGGACATGGGGATTTACTTACCATTTAACATTTTTGGCAGTAGAGGTTCCACATAGTAATTTTTTAAATGAATATTTAAGACTGACCTCATGAAAATTGTATGTATACAATCTTTTTTTTTTTTTTTTTTTGCTGGGGCTCGAACTCAGGTCCTTGCGCTTGTGCAGCAGGTGGTGAAACCACTGAGCTAAATCCCTGGCCCGCTAGAGTCTTTATTATCAAAGCCTGGGATAGTAAACTCCATGAAATATTCTTTGAATACAGAATGTCAGTTTCCCACTTGAATAAAAGGGAACACATAGTAGAAACCAGGAGGAAGAACTGATTAATTGGGGTAGAAAGAAAATTAATTTGGTTTTAAAATTTAAAGTTTAAAATATTAAATAGACATTTATTCTCATTCTGTATCTAAGCTCTACAAACCTGTAGTCTTTTTTTTTTTTCCTTTGGTAGTATGGAGGGACCTTGCGCTTGCGAGGCAGGCAGCGGAACCACTGAGCTAAATCCCTGGTGGTAGTGTTGAGGATTAGACCAAAGGCCTTGGGCATGTTAAGCATGTAGTCTACCACAGAGTTAACTCATTAGTCCCCAAGCTGTAGTCTTAACATTAAATTCTACCTGCTTTTGCCTGGATCACTTTGTATATGTAACTTTTAAAAATGCTTAAACTGTTAAAATAGGAAAATCATTCACCAATACTTTTTCCATTGTGATGAAGGTAATTAAAATATAAATTGCTTTTTTGTTATGGCACAGGTGGGAACCAGGACTCAGTCAGAGAGAATTCGGACATATAATTTCACCCAGGATAGAGTCACTGACCACAGGATAGCATATGAAATTCGTGACATTAAGGTAATATTACTGACTATTCATAATGTACTTAAAAGGGAATTATAAAAGTATGTCCACCAGGGGCATTTTAGAAATCTGCCTGCTGTAGTGTGTATTTATTAGGTGTTAAAACTATGCTTAGGGAAATTCTTTTACCATTAACCTACCTAAATCCCATCTAACCAGGACTTCTAATGTTAATACATTAATGATGAAGCACAGAAAAACTTCTCTTTTGGTGCCACTGAAGGGGAAAATGGACTGACTCCCATAAAGCACTATGTGGAAAAGGCAGAAAGTTTTGATCCTTTTCCTTGATTCATGTGATACTTCTTTTACTTGATTCTGTCCTATTTTATACTCAAAAAATAAATGTTTAAAGGGAAATGTATTTTTTAAATGAGTTTATCAATTTCAGAGTATCTTACACCACTTCTTACAAAGGAACATAGCAGCCATGTTGAAAAGGAGGAAATATTTGCTAACTTCCCTTTCCTCAGGAAACACACAATATTAACCAAATATGTTTGGCCATATTCTTTACACCATATTCGCGCCCCCCCCCAATTTGAAGTGTGAAATGTAATGCCTTTCAGCACATTCACAGCTTTCTACTACCGTCACCACATCACTTTCAGGGCATTTTCATTACCCTAAGAGAAATTCCACCCTTCAGCCCTCCTCCTTCAGGCCCCCAAGCAACCACCTAGTCTGGACATTTGGTTTGTTTATTTGTCTTTTTTTTTTTTTGGTACCAGGGATCGAACTCGGGACCTTGTGCTTTTGAGGCAGGTGGCAGAACCACTGAGCTAAATCCCTGGCCCTTATTTGTCCTTTTGATACAGGGTCTCACTGTATAGTTCAGGCCAGCCTTGAACTCACTATATAGCCAAGGCTGCCTTCAATCTCACAGCTATCTTCCTGCCCCAGCCTCGCAAATGCTGGGATTACAGATGTGCACCACCATGCTCAGCTTGGAAATTTCATTTAAGTAAACCCAAATAATATGTATAGTCTTTTATATCCAATTTCTTTATACCATATTCTTTCAGTTGTTTTCAGTGGTGACACTTTTCCCTAAGACAGTCACATTCTTATGATCAGTAATATTTTTTAGATGGGCTTGTAGGCACATTTGTCTATTTCAGTTGTGAAACAGAGGCAAAGTAACTGGCTCTTATAGCTATAACATATCTGATGTCAACCTAAATACCAATTCTGTTATTATTAACTAGCATGACAGACTTAGAAATAATAAAGAAAATTATAATAGTATGTTACAATAATCACTAACCAGCCTATTGAGAGGAAGGGAAAGATTCCATATTAGTGAAAAGAAACAGTTTGAAAATACCATGAAAAAGGGCCAGGGATTTAGCTCAGTGGTTCCAGTGCCTGCTGCACAAGCACAAGGTCCCAAGTTCAATCCCCAGTACAGGAGGAGGAGGGGGAG
>NW_004624748.1:13896142-13918074 GCF_000247695.1 Heterocephalus glaber
AAGTAGGTGGATGAGGAAGGGAGATGCTGATCAAAAAGTACGTTTCAGTTAGGAATATATCCAGTGATTTATTGCATTGAATAGTTACTATAGTAAATAATACATAGTATATTTTTAAATTACTGTAAGTGTAGATTTTAAATGTTTTCACCACAAAAACAATGATAAATATGTAAACTTATAGGTTTGTTGATTAGCCTGATTTGATTTCATATTATAGACATATAGCAGAACATCACAGTGTACCCCATAAATATGTACAATTATTATTTGTCAATTACAAGTAAAATTTTAAAAAATCTAGGTGGATATGATGGCACATGTCTAATTCTAGCTACTCAGGAGGCTGAGGAAGGAGGATCACAAGTTCAAGACCAGCCTGAACAACCTAGTGAGACTCTGTCTCAAAATGTTAAAAGGGCTGGGTATGTACCTTAGTGGCAGAGCACTTGTCTAATATGTACACAGTTCTGGGTTCAATCTCCAATACTGAAAGAAAAATCTATGTAAAGAACAGTAAAGAGGTTTGTAGGAGTGAATAATTTAGGAACTAGATTATTGTAGATGAAGTTAGAAAAGTAATAAGGGCCATAGCAACAGGGTAATAACTTTTGGACAGAGAAGAGGTGAATAGGAAGAAAGTAAGCATCTAAGGGATCTCCTATGTTACCAGTTGTGTTCTTATATTGTAGAACATTAACTAATCTTTTGTTGCTGTTAAAAAATGACTACAAAGAAATTAAATACGCACTTAATTCTTTGTGCTTTTCTTCTTTATTTCTAATAATCAGGTGTTTTAGTCAGCTTTCTATAACATAACTGAGATGTTACTTAAAAGGGGGAAGGTGTATTTTGGCTCAGTTTTAGAGGTTTAGCAAGGAAGGTTTTAGAGGTTTAGCAAGGAAGGTTGGGAAATGCTGATTGGCTCTGTTGCTTTGGGCCTGTGGTGGCAGAGCACACTGTGGTGCAAGTGTGTGGCAAACAAGGCCATTCACTTCACAGGCTGGATGCAAAAAAAGAGAGAAACCAGTATCCTACAATCCCCTTCAATCAGGCCCACCCCCAATGACCCAAGACTGCCAACTAGGCCCCATTTCTTAAAGGTTACTATCACCTTTCAATAGTGCCAAGCTAAGGACTAAGCATTTAACACACAGACCTTTGGGGGACATTCTAGCTCAAAACTATAGCATAGTGTCTCATAACAATCCTCTCTTTTACCAGGAATTTTTATGTGGCGAGAAGTGCCTGGATCAGCTAATTCAGAGACTGCTTCAATCAGCAGATGAAGAAGCCATTGTTGAACTTTTGGATGAAAACCTTAAATCATCAAAATAAATCAGCTGATTTATTATTATTATATAAATGGAATGGGCCTATCAAGAAACAGATAAGACATTGAAATCTTTATGAATATTCATAAATGAAGCTATAAATATATATATTTTAAAGAATCAAAGTCACATCTCTTGACTTGAGGATTTATTTTCTATTTTAATTAAACAATCCAAACTGTTTATTATTTGAAACCCAGGCTGATTGTGAACTTGACATCCTCCTGCCTCAACCTTCTGAGTGCTGGGATACAAGCATGCACTACTCCTTATAAATTAAACATTTTTCATGTATTACTTCAGGAAAATGTAAATTTTAATGATAGAAGATTTAGACACAATCTGTAAATCCCTTATTTAAAGATAGAGATTATAGCAGTACCTCAGTTCATGAACTTAATTCATCCCACAATTGTGGAAAAGATGGCCACATTTGTGTTCATGCAGGAAAGATGGCCATAGTTGTGTTCGTCACCTGATACAGAGTTCACAAACAAAAACAAAATTTTACCAAATGCTTCTGTTTGCAAACCAAGTCATGTGCAAACAGAAGCATTCATGAAGCAAGGTACCACTGTACAGGTACTGTTAATCATGCAAAAGTTAAGACTGAGTATTACTTTTTAATAAAAAATAAAAATTACAAAGACTAAAATAATAAAAAGGCTTAAAATTGTAAATATCTCTTGTTAACTCAAGTATCTCTCTCAAAGACCTGAGTCATTCCTTTGAAATGTAATCACAAAGGATAGTTCCTCTGTCTCTCAGTGTCTGTGGGCAGATAGAATCCTAACTTAGGTCATGGCCAGCTAGCAGACAGAGCTAACCTCATCACAGTTACTCTGACCAACCATTTGTATGATTTCACTTCACTGACTTTACTGAATTACTTCACTCTCTTCTTCCTCATTTTCCTTTAAAATGCCCAGTTTACCTCTGCGAAAATTCCAGTAGAGCTCAGCTCTTTCCGCTGTTGTCAGTAGTTACTTTTTACCTCTTTACTAGTCAGCTATGTTTATCTTTGACAATTTGGTCACTAACATGACAATGGTACTTGTTCTCCTTATAATTAGCATGTATCTGTGGGATAACACTTTGGCATCATAAACATTGATTCCTTACTGTAGTAGACAACTGAAATGGCCCCAGAGACCCTATTGTTGGCATTCGTGCTCTTGTGTAATCTCCCTTTAAGTGTGGACTAGATGTATTGACCCTCTTCTAACAAACAACAGAAATGATCAGATTGTCACTTCTCACATTGAGTTATAAAGAGATTATTGTTTCTTCAGAAGGGTCTAAGGGAAAAAAGACAAAAGGGAAAGTGTTTCTTACTCGAAAGCAAGGGATACCCTAACGTGTCCACCTGGCCTGCTATGAACACACTGTGGTATTGGCCACACTTCCCTTTACTCTTCCCTCTTTCTCTAGCTTTGTCTTTTCCTTAAAGCACTTTATTTGGAGGAAAAAGGAATAAAAAATTGTGGAGCTATGAACTTACAAAAAAATTCTCAGATTGTATATTTCCTCAAACCTCTATATACGTACAAATCATCTGCTGTAATGCTGATTTGGGTTCAGTAGAAACTGCGTTTTTTAACAAGCTACCTGCTTATGGCAGAGACTGCTGAAATATAGACAGTGCTTGAAGTAGCAAAGATCTAGGATGCCTACTATTCAGTTAGTGCTTCCATTGTTACACACTTTATGTTCATACAGTGAGATTCATTTTAACTCATAATCCTGCTCCATTCAGGTAGTAGATCTATTAGTCTGCCAGAGCACAAAGATAAACTTGACATCTTTTAACTGTCAAATAGAAAAATGTTAGGAAATAAACATAGAAACCAAGGCTATATTAGGATTCTTGTAAAAAATCTGGAAAGCAAGTTTATTGCCTCATACGTACATTCTCATGTATAGAATATCAAGGAATAACAAACTTTATTTCAAAAATATATGGGCATATTTTAAAACTGAAGCTGAAGTTGAGTCAGGATGAGTAAACTACTAGTAGCTGATAATCAAAAATTAAATTATTTTAGAAAGGACCTGATTATTGTGTTGCAGCAAGGTGGGTGGGGTCGATAGTGATGAGGATCACTGCATTGGGGCTGCAGGATGTGGAGCTTCGGGGATGCTAGTAATGTTCTATTTCTTGCTGAATGGAGGTTACACAAGTGTATTTTGTGAGAATTCATTGCATTTACAATGATTTGTTCCCTTTACTATATGAATACTATACATCTAAGGTTTTTAATAATAAAATTTCAGTTTAAAAAGTACATGTTGGGGCCAGGTGTAGTGGTGCATACCTGTAATCTCATCACTCAGGAGGCCGAGGCAGGAGGATCACATTGAGTTTGAGGCCAGCCTGTGTTACATAATGAGTTCAAGGCCACACTGAGCTTAAATAGTGAGACCCTGTCTTAAAACAAGCAAACAAGGGCCAGGGATTTAGCTCAGTGGTTTCGCCGCCTGCTGCGCAAGCACAAGGACCGAGTTCAATCCCCAGTACAAAAAAAAAAAAACACAAAACAAGCAAACAAAACAAAAACAAAACCTGTCAGGTTTGACACAAGTTAGCTGCTACTGAATATTTGCAACAGAAGCCATGTCTGCAGGCAGCTCACTAGGAACCTTCCAGTTGAGGAAAAATGAACCCATAAACACTTACGGCAGCTAATGACTAAAGCCACAGAATAATTTTGAATATAGAAATAAAGGCATGCACAGTCTGTATACCCTATAATCAGAATAAAACAATACAGATGGGTCCAAGATATAGAGCTAGCAGTGCCTAATAGTGTCTCTGAAACTGAGTTGATTAGGGAAAAGAATGGTAGCTGGTGAACTGCGAGAAGGTGGTGGTAGTGAGTCACATATAAATGGCACCAAGACTAACTTCTGAGAAGGTAGGTGAGCAGGTGCTCACTTATGAATGAACCTCTATGAATCAACATGTGTAAAGATCACCGTAAAGGCCAAAAAGTGAAATATGTTATACATAACAAAAACTGGGAGGGATGGGTTCTAGAAAGAATCCCAGGTACTTGAACACCAACCTGAAGAAACAGAGACAGACACCTTCAAAAGCCAATCAGGACCAACATTGAGAAGTAAAGATGACGGGGGTTGCCTCAGAAAGAAGACATCTGGTCTTAAAGAGGAAATGTTTCCAGAAATGGAAAAGGTGGAGTACCAATAAAACACCTCAGTAGATCACATTGTTGAAAATATTCATGAACAGAGATGAAGTTAAAGATTCCTGAAGAACTAAATCCATGGCTTTTGAGTACTAAGACTAAATGACTAGGCAAAAATAGGTCTTTTATCTTCTTTCCAAGAAGACTCCATTATACTGGATTATGCATATTATAAGAAAACTTGAGGAAAAAAATGAGCTGCTAGTAATAAAGTGGCAGGGATAAAAGAATGCAAACACTCAAATCCTATGTACATACAGCACCATGTCTATTGAGTAATTTGTATGAACTAGAACAGTGTTCACCTATATACTTCTAGAAAAGTCTTCCTTTATGATGGAATCATATTCAAGATAATTTTCTATTTTAAAAGCAACCTTGTTTAGTGCCAGCCATTATAAAAGGGCTTTTCCTAAGAGGAAAATATCCAGTACATAAGATGTACAGATCTCTAGAGTACAGTTCATTGAGTTTGGCAATGGCATTTAGCCATGTAGCCATCTGCCCAAACAAGAAGAAAACACTTACCTCACCTTCAAAGTTTCCTCATGTTCCTTTCCAGTAAATCTAGCAATCTGCCAACCTTCTGCCTGTCACGCAAAAGGGGCAGTAGTTGTTATGATTTTTACTCATTAAAGCTTATTTTCATGGTTCTGGAATTTCACATAAGTGGCCATATAGTATGGACTTTATCTGGCTTCTTTTACTCAATATAAAATTGCCAAGAATTGCCTACACCATTGCATACTTTAAAGGTGGTTTCTTTTTTCAGAATAGTGTTATATTCACTATGAATATACAATACTTTTTTCATTCTATTAATATATAGTTAGATTAGTTCCAGTTTTTGGCTACTATGGATAAAGCTATTGTGAAAATTCTTATACAAGTCTTTTGTGGACAAATGTTTCCATTTGCCTGACACAAATACCTAATGCTACCGCCTGCTTGGCAAGGGTCTGGGGTCTGAGTAGGGCAATGGAAAATCCAGAAAACAAAAGAGAATTAAAGTGGCACCAGGTGGGGCCTCCCAGCCTGGTGAGTGGAGAGGACCCGCTGCAGCCTGCGTGTCACTTTATTTAAGGCATAAGGAGAGAAAGTACAAACAAGGAGATGGGGCAGGGTGTCCTTGATAATTTGTTGTTCTAATACATTCTGAGACTAGCTGACTGCTAAGGCTGGTGGGAACAGGGACATGTGAGCTTGCTGTTCCTAGGACCATGTCAACTAGGACTACAATAAATAGAATACAAGGAACATTTCCTTGCACTCCCAGCAATTTTGGCAGGGTAAATCGGGGCACAAAGGGAAGGAAGTCATGAAGTGCAGGAGTCGGGCAAGACACCTCCTGATCCTGACAATTTAGGATTAAAATTACTAGATGTTTAAACTATACAAGAATTTTCTAATGTAGATATATAAATTTATATTACTATTATTAATATATGAGAGTTCCGGTGGCACCATGTCTTAACCAATATTTATTTTTTTAAGTTTAACCATTCTAGTGGGTATGTGGTATTCTTTCAGGTGATTAGCATTTACCAAATGGTGAATGACATGAACCATTTTTCATAGGTTTATTGGCCATTAGGAATATATATTACCCATATTTTTCCCAGACTGTAGCTTATCCTTGTTTTCACTTCTTTTTGATTAGCAGAAGTTTAGAATTTTGTTGAAGTTCATTTTGTCTTTTTTAAAATCAGATTTTATTGTGGTAAGAAAACACAACCCCAAAGCCACAGAGATAGTCGTGTGTGTGTGTGTGTGTGTGTGTGTGTGTGTGTGTGTGTGTGTTTTCAGGAAGCTTTACAGGTTTTGCTTTTCCATTTAGTACTATGATCTACTGAAAATTAATTTTTGATCATAATCCAAGGAAGTGGTTAATGTTAATTTTTGTCTTACATTCTGACCCAGTTGTTCCAAAATCCATTCTTGAAAACTTTTCTTTCTCCTTTGAATCATATTGGTATCAATGCCATCTTCCTAAAATTTTAAATTCAGTTTGTGAATTGTGCTAGCTAGCCACCTTTCAAGTACTCAAGTGGCTTCTGGTTACTATGTGAATCATCCCAGATACAAATATTTCCAGATCACAGAAAATCATGTCTAATAAATATTTTGGGTCTTGCCAAAAGTAATGTAAGCCCATAACAGGGCAGTTATGAGGAAATTAAAAAATCAATTACTGAACTTATATAAGGCACCCAGTGATAGGTCTCCCACCACCTCAGCAGCTATTATGTATAGTAGCTGCCCTCTTCCTATGGTGCCTTGCCCCCTCCCCTGTGTGACATCATGCCAAGATGGTTGCTCCCACCAAAGAACAAACCCTTCTTCCCAGCATGCCCCTGTTCCCACCTAGAGAGTAACCTAATACTCGCTCACCTCCTACCACCTAGTGACATCACCGGCTCCTCCATTCCCTAGTCACTACCTCACTCAACCCCGCCTCAGCCCCTACAAGCCCCACCCCAGTCTCTATAAAAGACTCTCCCTGCCCCAGCCATATTACTTTTGTCTCTCCTTTGTTCAGAGACAGCCCGGCAGATCTATTCCCCTAATAAAGCCTTGTTGTGGCCTGGTCTGGTCTTGGTCTTCGGCCCTTTTTACCTGACACCCAGAGTAAACAAATTCAGACAGACAACATAGACAACCTAGTTAGAAAAAAATTAATAGGCAGACGGGGATGGGCCCTCAAGAGCGTACTGCAGAAGATGAAAACACAAAATTGTGGCTGGAGGCACATTTGAAGAAGGCCAGGCCTCAAGATGGAGACACAGTAGCCAGGCCTGGATGCCTTCCTAAGAGATAAGCAGCAATTTAAGATTATACTATAATTAGCAATACCCCGTACAGTAAGTCCAGACATGTCCAGGCATCAGACATGTAGGTCAGTAACCAGAACATTTAGACCATCCTCCCATCCCTTTCTGTCCCTTTCCCAAAAATGCCTTCGTTCTTTCAATGCTAGAAGTTACAAATAAGCTACAGTTAATGATACTAGCCACATACCCTTGCTGCATGCCTCACTTCCCTATTGGATCAGTATTAGCTGAGCAACTACACTTGTACTATAGGTTGCACTGTAGTTTGATCCATGTAGTATCCACCTTATGGTTTTACTTTATAAAACATTCTTGGAGAAATAGCCTCAGTGGCAACCCATTTCTGGGTCCCCTCCTGTCTCTCAGGAGCTTTCTCTTAATAAACCTTTCCTTTGTCCTCAAAATTCATTCTTTGATATTCGAGAGACATGAACTCAGCACATCTGACATCTACCAAGTTGGGTGTTACTTTTCCCTTATCACAGAATGATGTTGGCAGAGTTTTGAGAACAGGGTGTCAGTGTTTAGTGAGTACAGAATTTCAGTATTTCATGATGAAAACAGTTCTGAAAATTGATGGTGGTTATAGATCCAAAATAATGAATATATTTAATGTATAATTAAATTTTTAATGATAAATGTCAATTGCATATTTATCTTACCTTTTTTTGTTGTTGTTGTTTCTGTTTTTTGATACAGGGTCTCACTATGTACTTCAGACTGCTGTTTAATTGACAGCAATCCTCCTGCCTCAGTCTTCCAAATGCTGGGATTACAGGCAAGTGCCACCATGCACAGCCTATTTTGCCAGTATTTTTAAAAAGTACTTTGCCCCAGGTTGGTAAGAGAACAATCAGTGTTACTAATGATTGACTTAATTCTCTTACATTCTGGTATATTTCAGGGATAGTCAGCAACATCTCTTTTTATGTACAAAGGGATAATGGAATCCAGAGCCCCATTTAGGTTAATGTCTCTACAATGGAGTATTTGCTCTATACCCTCTTCAGCTGAAAAGAAAGAAGAGAAAAACAATTAGGAAATTATTCTTTTGCTATGTGTTATTCAACTATGCATGTAATATGAAGATTTTTCTCATTAGGTATTTGTAACTCATAGCATACTAGCACCAAGACCAGTCATTGGTTTTTAAACAAAAGTTTACTAAATAATATCTACTTGATTATGATAATTTAGCAATAATATTGATCAATACATATATAAAACACTTTTGTAAAGCATAGATTGTACTATATTAATTCAAGGAATATCAAGGCATATATGACTGCTTAACTCTGGGAATTTTGTTCTTTCTTCGTGGTATAGTACAAGGTCTGCTGAATTATTTTTACTTGAAATTCTTACTAAAACTCCTTAATAAAGGCAAATATCGAATCTTTAATTGATGTGGCAATGTAAGGACCTTTATTAGACAAGTTGAAAACACTCATAATAAGGCCTTAATGAAAATAACTCTTGCTCCCTAGAGATACATTTTTTATATGGTGAGGGAACCAAACCACCTATTTTTATATACCTGATCTGTGTATTTGAAATATCTATAAATGCTCTTCTCTAGAACCTCAACTTAGTTATCTAAGACTTCCTGATAGGCCTATAGGTCTCGATTAATATTGAAAATATTGCTGTGTGTGGTGCTACACGCCTGTAATCCCAGCACTCGGGAGGCTTAGGCAAGAGGATCACTGAGAGTTTGAGAACAGTTTATCTACAGAGTGAGATCAAGGCCAGCCTGAACTACAAAGCGACTCTGTCTCAAAAAACAAAACAAAACAAATTGAAATTACTGAGAATGCCCTTTAAAACGTTTGAAATGGAGAAAAATTAAAATTTGCACAAAAAAATACATAAAATTTGCGTTCTTTGCAGCAATTTACAAACTTTCACTATCATTAAGGCTTAGAGTTTGAAATTCGTGGACGCTTCATTCTTCATAAACTCAGAAGGAAAAAGAAATAATCATTGACTTTACAGTCTCGGTGTGGTCTACAGCTTTATTAACTATTCTAATTTTTTAAAAGAATCCTCTGTACTGAGGATTGAACTCTGGACCTTGAGCTTGCAAGGCAGGCGCGGTGCCCCTGAGCTAAATCCCCGGCCCTCTGTGTAATTTATATTGTTTAATGTTCACACAAACTAATGAAATATTTTTTATTCCGTTTTACGAAAGAAGTTTTCAGACTGAACCTACACAATTTGGGCTTCAAAGTCAATGATCTTCACCTGGAAATCTACGTTAATGCCGTTATCCAGTCAACCTCAAGAAACCTCGCGATATTGCACAAACTACAACTCCCAAAATGCAAAATGGTTTCTTATCCCTCAGACTCCGTCCGCGAGCCTGAATGGCTCCAGCATGCCTTGAGGCGCGAAGGGCAACCTGGGTGTGGTAGTTCCCTTGGGCGCCAGCCAGAGTCGCCAGCGCGGCAGTGGCGGATTTAGAGGCAGCAGGCAGAGGTGCTGTTAGAGGTAAGGCGGAGAAAAGGCGCGGGACGGAAACGGTGAGTCAGGTAGTCTCGGTGAGTCAGGTAGTCTCGATACTATAAAGGGATACCGCATCACGGCGTAGGTGTGAGTTGAGGAAGTGCGGCCCGTGCCGCAGTCCGTTGTGGTCACCGCGGTCTCCGAGTCGCGGAGGAACGGTAGGAGGAGCGAGCGGGCGCCCACAGCCGTTCAGCCCTCGGCGTCCCGCCGCCATCTCCATCATGCAGTCTAGGGAAGAAACCCCGCGTCCTCGCCGCCTCGCCAGTCCCCGCGGTGGGAGACGGCCCAAGAGGATTTCCAAGCCCTCCGTGTCAGCTTTTTTCACGGGCCCAGAGGAGTTAAAGGACACAGCCCATTCCGCAGCCCTGCTGGCACAGCTCAAGTCCTTCTACGACGCGCGACTGCTGTGCGATGTGACCATTGAGGTGGTGACGCCCGGCAGCGGGCCCGGCACTGGTCGCCTCTTTTCCTGCAACCGCAACGTGCTGGCCGCCGCGTGCCCCTACTTCAAGAGCATGTTCACAGGGGGCATGTACGAGAGCCAGCAAGCGAGCGTGACCATGCATGACGTGGATGCCGAGTCCTTCGAGGTGTTGGTGGACTACTGCTACACGGGCCGCGTGTCCCTGAGCGAGGCCAACGTGCAGCGGCTGTATGCGGCCTCAGACATGCTTCAGCTCGAGTATGTACGCGAAGCCTGTGCTTCTTTCTTGGCTCGCCGCCTGGACCTGGCCAACTGCACTGCCATCCTCAAGTTTGCTGATGCCTTTGACCATCACAAGCTGCGATCTCAGGCCCAGTCGTTTATAGCTCACAACTTCAAGCAGTTGAGCAGGATGGGTTCCGTGCGTGAGGAGACTCTAGCAGATCTGACCCTGGTCCAGCTGCTGGCCATCCTGCGGCTGGACAGTTTGGACATAGAGAGTGAGAGGACCGTGTGCCATGTGGCTGTGCAGTGGCTGGAGGCTTCTCCCAAAGATCGAGGGCCCAGCGCTGTGGAAGTCTTCAGGTGTGTTCGCTGGGCACACTTCACTGAAAAAGATCGGGACTACCTGGAAGGGCTGCTGACCAAGCCCATTGTGAAGAAGTACTGTCTGGACGTTATTGAAGGAGCCCTGCAGATTCGCTATGGTGACATGTTGTACAAGTCCCTAGTGCCAAAGCCAAACAACAGCAGCAGCAGCAGCAGCTCTATTGTATCTGTGGCTGAAAATCCACCTCAGAGATTAGGTATGTGCGCCAAGGAGATGGTGATTTTCTTTGGGCATCCCAGAGATCCTTTTCTCTGCTATGACCCATACTCAGGGGACATTTATACAATGCCTTCACCTTTGACCACTTTGGCTCACACTAAGACTATCACCTCCTCAGCTGTTTGTGTCTCCCCAGACCATGACATCTATTTAGCTGCCCAGCCCAGGAAAGACCTGTGGTTGTATAAACCAGCCCAAAATAGCTGGCAGCAACTGGCTGACCGTTTGCTGTGTCGTGAGGGCATGGATGTGGCATATCTCAATGGCTATATTTACATTTTGGGTGGTCGAGACCCTATTACTGGAGTTAAGTTGAAGGAAGTGGAATGCTACAGTGTTCAGAGGAACCAGTGGGCTCTGGTGGCTCCTGTACCTCATTCCTTTTATTCCTTTGAACTAATAGTGGTTCAGAACTATCTTTATGCTGTCAACAGTAAGCGCATGCTCTGCTATGATCCTAGTCATAATATGTGGCTGAACTGTGCATCTCTTAAGCGAAGTGAATTTCAGGAAGCCTGTGTCTTCAATGATGAGATCTATTGTATTTGTGACATCCCAGTCATGAAGGTCTACAACCCAGCTAGGGGAGAATGGAGACGGATTAGTAATATTCCTTTAGACTCAGAGACGCACAACTACCAGATTGTCAATCATGACCAAAAGTTACTGCTTATTACTTCTACCACCCCACAATGGAAGAAGAACCGGGTGACTGTGTATGAATATGATACTAGGGAAGACCAGTGGATTAATATAGGTACCATGTTAGGCCTTTTGCAGTTTGACTCTGGCTTCATTTGCCTCTGTGCTCGAGTTTATCCTTCCTGTCTTGAGCCTGGGCAGAGTTTCATCACTGAAGAAGATGATGCACGAAGTGAGTCTAGTACTGAATGGGACTTAGATGGATTCAGTGAGCTGGACTCTGAGTCAGGAAGTTCCAGTTCTTTTTCTGATGATGAAGTCTGGGTACAGGTAGCACCTCAGCGTAATGTGCCTGATCAACAGCAAGGTTCTTTGTAAAGATTTTGAAATACTATGATGTTTCTACTGCTGTATGGAATGTGTCTTTAAAAGATATTCTTTTTCCTGGGGAAAAAAGACCAGTTGATTAGGAGTGTAGATTTTGTTTAAAAAAGGGTAATATTTTGAAATACTAATATAATGTACAAAGTTTAAGTGGTCTCTAACATCAACCCGTTTAATAGTTTACTATGCTAAAAGTCTAAAAATATGGAAAAAATGAACTACGTAATTGATTAGGATGCTTGGTGGGTTTTTTCTTTTTGATTAGTTAGCATGTTTATGTTTTGATTGTCCTAATGTAGTCTGTTAATTTTTAAATTCTGTTTAGTGCCATGGAGAATTTGACTTAAATTTGTGCGATAATAAACTGGGAATTGTTGATAGGATTATGAAGGTGTATATTTTCCTTCAGAATAATGAAAATAGATTTACAAAATTCCTGGTTTTTAGTATTCTAAGTTAAATATAGTTTGTTAAAATTCAGTTTGCTTTTATTTCTACAAAAATTTGGATACATGTATTAAGATTACTTAATAGTGACTTTATTTTGATAATGTATGACTGGCCTTACAAGGTCACATCAATTTTTTAAAAATCAGGATTCCATTGTTTTAAAGGAATTTCAGTTTTTGGCATATAAAATATGTATTTGCTAAATGTAATCAGTTTTTCTGTTTTGAAAAAAATCCATTCTAATAGTGTCACCAATTTTAAGCACCTTTCTAAACTAAAAACCAAATGAACTTGCTTTGTATAAGTTCATATTGATCTGTACCTGATACATCCTTCATTGACTCAGACGAACAACCCTTTTTTTCACTACACATATACAGTAGACCCTTGACTTACAAACTCAATTCATTCTCAAGGGCTGGTTGTAACTCAAGTTGATCAAGTAAAGGATCAGGCTCCTCTACACAGCCTTCAAAGTCTGTATACAGGCAGATCTCAATGTCCTTAGACATTGGCCCAGGATTTCTCAACCCCACTCAAGAAAGGATGTTGTAATGTTCCTTCCAGAACTCTTTAAGGGTTAAACCTATATCTGAGAACATCTGGAATCATAAGCAGCCAGCATTCAGGTCTTAACTCAAGACTTTGGTTGTAAGTTAAAACTAAAATTCTGGTCATAATTCAAGTTGTTCATATATCAGGCCTGTCATAACTCAAGGGTCCACTGTAATTAGGTAATAAAAATCTTTATCCACTGGTCATGCCTTGTCTTAAAGTTTACTTGCTCCTCTAAAGTATTTTGGGTATATAGGCTTAGTGTTCATCTTAGATTCTTTAGCAGGAAGTGATTTATTCTTTACTGTTTTAGTGAAGTTGTTTTTTGGAAATATAAGCTAAAAACTATATTTTATTGAGATTATTAGTTACAGTGGCTACCAACTCTAAGATGAAGTGCCCTCAGAGAACTTTAAAACTTTAAGCTGTGTATAGAAACTGTCGTGTAACATTGAAACATTGTCAGTTTTATAAGTTACTATAAATGTTTTTGATTATCAGCTCACAGGTATTTTTCTATAAAAAGTTGACAATTAAAGGTCATAAGTGGATAATGGCATTTGGGAACGATGTGAAAATACGTTTCCTCAAAAATATTACCCTAAGCAGTGTTTGTATCTGTTTTGTGTTTGTCTATGAAATATATTCCAGTCTTTGTTTCTTTCTCCATATGTAAGGGAAAGTCCTGAAATAGAGACTAAATTATACAAAGCTGACAGTTAAATACAAGGTAATAATATAGGTGCTTCCCTTTCAAAGGTTTATTAATATATATGGTTGTCATAATGCATGTACCTGGTAAACAGTGTACATATACATATACAGATGTTTATGGTGTATAAAGTTTTCTATACCTACATAGAACTATCTTCGTGAATCTTTGTTCAGTAACATGCTAATTCCTTTTTATTCTTTAGTGACAGAATGCTAATATTCCTTATACTCTAGCAGAGGATAGAGGAATCTGGTCCAGATGGTGAAGTGAATTTTTGAATGAAAAAGAGGAAAGAAAAAAAGATAATAAAAAAATTGCAACAAATAATGTTTTCTTCATAATTTTTATTGGCCACTTGAAGAGCCTACATTATTTCTAGACAAATAAGGTGCCTGCCCTAGCACTACGTATTCCTTCAAAAGAGTAGACATGCTACTGTGGCGTGAGGTTGGTTTTTGTTCGATCTGCTACCAGGGATATTATAAGCACTGCTTTTAATATAAACAGGTATTTCTCAAAGGTGTTACATATGGACCAACTTTTTCTTCATTAACTTCCATTGTTAACTTATATTCTGTAAGGTTTAACCGTAACAATGTTTATCTCAACCAGGTTATTTATCTGCACAATTAAGGTATGTAACTAATGTAAAAAAGACAAATCCTTCAATTTGTCATTCTCAATGTTTGAGTTAAAGCCTAGGCTAAATATTATGTTGGTTTGCAGTGAATTTTTCTTGGGAGGATTTTGGTTTTGTGATATATTTGTGAATTAGGGAATAGATGTTAAATATTATTTTATAGATAAGTGATTTGTACATGGTTAGTTACAAATAAAACTGATACTAAATCCCAGGCTTCCTGGCTTTCTAATTCAGTGGTTCTGCTAAATATATAAAACCTTTGCCTGTGTAACATAACCAGGAGTGCTGAAATCCCTTCTTGACAAGAAAGTACCCTTGTCTCAGTTTTCCAATTAATCAGCACATCTTGTAGCAAATGCTTAATATAATGTCATTTCCAATGCAGTCATTTGTATTTTTTAGAATATCTCCTGTAGTTGTTTGGGTATCTGAATCATAATTGAGAATATGATGAGAGTTTGAATCATTCCCCAGGAAAATATGCATTTATATTTGCTGGTTTCAAGGAAGTTCATCCACACACCCAAGTTAAGAACACTTGTGACCAAAAAAAAAAAGAACAGTTGTGACAGAGCCTTAACACCTCTACAGGAAGGAATTCATATTTTTCATGAGATGTAGTTCACTTGTTGACTGGCGGGGGGCGGGCGGGGGCAAAGCAGCATACTCCTGTAATAGAGCTAAAGAAATAAATGTTCACCATCTGAAAGATGTAAAAATTAATGACTACTTTAGAACAAAAAGACATTTCTGAAATTCAAGTTTCTTCATGATAATATAATATTTAAGTTACTGAATGTAAAAGATTTAAAGGAAGAATAAAATGAGCTATGTATATAAATTATAGGCTTTGGAGCTTAAGTATTATACATATTTAAATGGTACAGTTATTGTCCAAGAAGGCTGTATGTATATATCGAATTTTAAAGTAAAATAAATAGTTCAGATGTTTGATACTGTGGCTGCTTATTAGAAATATATATAAGTGGCAAAAGTTCTTTAATACTTAGCAAGAAAACATGGTTGTAAGAGGGCATCTAACCAAGAGGAATCTATTTAAAATGTGTTTTAAAAAAAAAAATGTCAAATGTAGGGAACAGGGAAAGGGGATGTTAGTCGATCTCCTGTAGTGAGTCGTAGTCTCTGAGCCACGACAGCACAAATAAAATTAATATAGACAGAAATGAGACAGAAAAAGCTGAGCTTCAGGTCTGATCAGTGCTGCTCTGGGCAGCAAAGAGGAAAGACTCCAAGCTTGCCACACCTTTATATTCCCTACATCAGGGAGTAACACATGATTCAGAGAGCAGGTGATAATCCTGAACAATGAGGAATTTATGTAGATGAAGATTTTCTTCCTCCCCAGGAGAAATGAGATAGAAAAAGCTGAGCTTTGGGTCTGATCAGTGCTACTCTGGGCACCGAAGAGGAAAGATTCCAAGTTTGCCACACCTCTGTATTCCCTACATCAGGAAGTAACATGATTCAGAGGGCAAGTGATAATCCTAGAACAATGAGGAATTTATGTAGATGAAGATTTTGTTCCTCCCCAGTGTGTTTTCAACTGGTGTAATCCTGCTCTGAGGCATGAAAGCATCACCACTGAGGTTTTAGCTGTGGCCAGAGGTGAAAGTCGGAGTTCTGTCTCAACATACCATAGCTGGTCTATGGGCAGGAAAACTAGGTCTAATGATGATTTAATTGTGAAATGATTTTCCCCCAAAATTATGTAGAATTACTTGACATTTGCTCATCGGTGCTCATTAAACTAGAAATCAATGCTTTGCCTGATGTCATTTTTACTAATTTATGCTGAAATGAAGGGAAAAAATATAAAACATTGTAGGACTGCATAACTCTGTAATCATAAAACTCCGCTAGCCCCAACTGTGATTGAATGTGAGTAAATAGATAAAGATGCTTCTTAGTTCCAGGACACTAGATAAGATCCATATCAGCCATAATTATCCAACTCTTTGTTTCGGACACCACTATCTATAGAACAATCTACAAAGCATCTGCTGACAATCAGTACATGTAAGGCTAATTAACATGCAAATGTAAGACCACTAACCTTTGTTCCCTCTTCTGTAAATTTCGCCTGTTAACTTCCCTACAACCCCCTATAAAAAGAGCCTCGGACTCTGGGCTGATGGCCTCTCTAAGCTACTTTGCTTTGGGAGTGCCGTCTGGCCAGACTAAGGTCTGTTTCACTTTCCAACTTGTCCAGTGTGTTCCTTCCCGGGTGTTCTTCGCTGCAGTCAGCTCCTTGGAGCATTTGGTAAGGCCTTTGGTCTTACATTCTGGAGGCACCACTGGGATCCCTGGGTGTGCTCCACTTCAGCTCCTTGGAGCATTTGGTAAGGCCTTTGGTCTTACATTCTGGAGGCACCACTGGGATCCCCGGCTGTGCTCCACTCAGCTCCTTGGAGCATTTGGTAAGGCCCTCGGTCTTACATTCTGGAGGCACCAATGGGATCCCCGGGTGTACTCCACTTCAGCTCCTTGGAGCATTTGGTAAGGCCCTTGGCCTTACATTCTGGAGGCACCGCTGGGATCCCTGGGTGTGCTTCACTATAGTCAGCTCCTCGGAGTGTTTGGTAAGGACAGCGGTCTTACAACATGAATGTGTTGTGAAACTAAAATTCAATTGGATTTATCTTGAATGTTCATAAATTTGAACTATAAAACATTTGTAGCCTATTTCAGTCCCTAAAGTTGGCTGGGGTTTTTAAGTTCTAAAGTCTAATAATCCCACCTGGCTAGCTAATAGGTTTTATCTTCTCTCCTTGATTCTGGGTTATTTTGTCACTCAGATCTATTTCTCCTCTAACATTGTGGACTCAACAGGGTTCCAGGTGCAAGGCAGGTAGGGAACAAATATTGTATTCATTCCTTCCATATCTGAGAACTTTTCTCTCTTCGGTCCTATGGAATCAACTTTTTACACTCACCTCTACAGCAATTTTACCTGCTTGGAACCACCATATCTTAAGAATATTCTTTTGGGAGCACACTTAATTCTGGAAAAAGGAGAGAACAATGGCTGTCATATCAAGGCACATCATGATCCAGGGTTTTATTGTCTTCAGGGCTTTCTTTGTAGTAAGATGATATGGGATAATGCTTTCTCTTCAAATATTAGGATCTAGGTTAGATGTATATACAGAAAAACCTATAATTGTTTAAATACAATAAAAATTTATCTATAAAAACCTAACCTGTTAATTGGACCCTGATGTACAAAGACACCCAAGATCCAGATTATTCTGTTTTCCAGTTTACTATCCTTGAGTATTACCCTGTTCCACAGGTGGTTCACCCTCATTTCCACATTCTTGCTATCAGCAAGTCAGGAATGGGAATGGGAGGGCATGACCCTGTCCCATAAGGGAAATGTATATGTTACTTTCAGTCATACAACATTAGCCAGATCTAAACTACATGGCTGTCCCTAGCTGAGTTTCTTTTTCTTTTCTTTTCTTTTCTTTTTTTCTAGGTCGGGAGAAGGTTTATTAGATATTTCTGCCCAGGAAGGGACCTTTTCAGATCAGGAAAACTGGTCCACTGACATTTCAGGCAGGAGAGCAGCCACATGTGCAGGGCTTCACTTTCATTTATATTTCAAGTTACACTAGAAGCCTATCTTAGAGCAATGGCAGTTTCCCCTGGGGTTCTCTGGGAATGGCTAATTCATTTCAATGGTGTGAGGATGTTCAGGGTTCTATGATCAACCTTCAAGTTTCTGAGTTCCAGGAACTTGGCCCTAGATGAAAGAATTTCTGGGCAAGGTAGTCTTTATTCTGGATCAGTGTGTACCAAAGTAAAATTCAAGGTTTCTTTCTTATAAAATACTGAAGAAGGATATTGGGATATAAATAGCACTTTTGGGCCAGGGATTTAGTTCAGTGGTTCCTCCGCCTGCCTCGAAAGTGCAAGGACCCAAGTTCGATCCCTGGTACCAAAATAAATAAATAGCACTTTTATCGCATCATTTGTCAGGCTGGGTTTTATCACACAGCAGCCAAAATGATGCCAGAACTCCTAAAACATGTTACACCAGCTTAGAAAACTCACTGGAAAGAGGCAGTATTTTCTATTATTTTCCTGGAGGGAGGGTAGGATTTGAATAGCCAAGTTTGGCCACTTGTAATAGATAAAATTAGGAAATGTTGAAGAAGACCAATAGATAAGGAAATAACCTCAGCAAAGCTCACAGTTCCAATTGTGGTAGATTGTACAAAGATGGAGATTGTACAGAAACATTAGCGCTCCAGAGAAAGGAATGTTCAGGTACAGCTTATATTTTGATATGACTTGATCCTAGAATGGGAAGACTTGCTTGGTTTGAGAACAAGCTGGAAGCTGGTTGTCATCAGATCTTGAAGCCCTTATCATCAACCATTTGGTCTCTCTATATCTCTGACTCAGTTTCTCTCTCTCCCTCTCCCCTCTTTCTCCCCTCTCTTTGCATATAGTGTGCATGCATTGAACATTTTAAAGCAGGAACTTTACATCATTTGTTTTATCGAGACTATTCTCCTGAATATGTTGACAATTCCAGACTTGTAGGGGCAAGAGCAGTTGAGAATGTTGTTATAGTTGAAAGAGTAAATCACATGAGCCTCAATAAGGGGAGCAGTTTTAGGCTCAATGAAGAACACACATAAGTGGGGATAAATTGATCTGGACCTCTAAATTACATTTGGGAATGAAAGAAATGTAGGGAGCATGAAAAAGGAAGGATAGGGCGGGGATTTAGCTCTTCTTTTGCCACCTGCCACGTGCAAACTCAAGGACCCGAGTTTGATCCCTGGTACCAAAAAAGAAAAAGGAAAGACTATTTCCCAGTTTTCTTGCCTGGATATTGTTAGGCCATAGGTAAAGAATCTATACTAAACAAGCCCTAAAATATAAGACAGCAAATTTTTTCTCTACATTCAGTCCAGAAGTGAGCAGAGTGTTGCATGTTGGCAGAGTGGTTCTGCCTCATCAAATTTTTCATGGGCTGAAGTTTTTTCATTCTCTTTCCTCACAACTAGTAAGTTGTCTTCATCTTCATGGGCACAACTATAGTAAAATATCACAATAAAAAATCACACAAAGGATCACTCAAGACCATGAGTTTGAGACCAACCTAGGCAACAAAATGAGACCTATCAGTAATGATGACGATCGTGACGATGATGCTTCACTTGGTAGTTGTGTTCCTTCCCTTAAATTCTTTTTATTAATAGAGATGACAAGACTCCATCCTTTATTCTTCACTTTACTAAAGCTTATATATCCTTGAAGGCAGGATTTATGGCATATAATTAATATATATGTATATATATCAAATAAGTGGAGATAAATTGATCTGGACTTCTGTGTTTGAGTGACACAGTGCTTCTTGGTATCCTACACTGGGGCAGCCCTTCTCTGCTTGTCTGGTAACAGGGTCCATTGCTTGCTTTCTATAATGCCTTTCTCACATGCTAAAATTGTTGCTTATCAATTTTATACTCTTTAATCTCCTCTTGTCCCGGGCTTTGCCCACCATCACCAGAGGGCACAGGGTGAGGACCTGGCACAGCTTGGAGCAGGGGCTCCATCCCTGTGCTCCCCACAACATGACCAGCTTAGCCGCACAAGGCCTGGTTGTCCCGTTCCCCCCACTGCCTCTGGCCTCCTGGCTCTACTGCTACCTGGTTCCATACTACAGAGGCACAGTGGGTCATAAAGGCCATTGTCCTGAGCTCCTCTCAGGCTCCTCGATGAAAACTGAAGCCCACTGGAAAAGTGAAGAGAATCTCTGCAATAAAGGCACACCAGCCTTACCAGCCACACATGGTAAGTTGGAGGGATCATCACCTCCCATCAGAACCTGGACTATCTTCAGGGGAAGGGCAGCTGAAACCTGCAGTAGTTCAACCCTACAGGAGGACAGGAAGTTCAACTTGGGACTAGCAGGCAGAAATCTGCCTGAATCTCACAGGTCTGCTAATGGCTTGCTGAGACTCATTGACTTATATCTGCACACATTGTCTATTGTGACAGCAGAGACACACCCTGAATGAGGCCCTTCATTTTTATTTTTTGTTATTTGCAAAAAAATTTTTTTTCTCTTCTTTGTAATTCTTAATTTTCATTTTTTCTACTCTTTTCAAATTTTTATTTTTCTCTTTTTCTTTCTTTCTTTTCTCTTTTCTTTCACTCATTCTCTTGCTGTCCAACATTGTTCTTTTTCTCCCTTTTTGTTCCTTTCTGGACCTAATTTGGATTTCTCCTTTATTTTTCTTTTCTTCTCTTTTTCCTTTTCTCGATTATCATTAGTTTTAAAGGAAAGTAAATACAGTATCTAACCTCCCTATTGCTGTTAGGTGGGTCTGTTCACGTCTTTGTTCTTTCTTGCCTTCAATAGTTTCTTAGAGTTTGCGTGATCTTCCTGTGTCTTCTGGCCTCACTGCTAACCTTTCCTGATCCTTCTACCTATCTATCTGTCCCTCCCTCCCCAACTCCTTCTAACTCCACATTCTGAAAGGTAAAGCTGCTATACTGAAGAATTTATTCACTATAAACATACGTTGGGTTGGTTCTCGATTTTGATTTAATTCACACAGTTAAAGGTAATAAATTAATAACTACTACAAATTGTCATTTTCTAAGCTGTGCTTGATGCTATGGTGTTGCTGATTGTATCATTTGGGCTAAGATGTTGTGAGTGCCTTCCTCATATAATGAAAATGAGATAGCCTCAGAGTCATTAGAGACTCAAAACCTAAAGACCAGCTATATCTGGAGACACCTCTGACAAGCAATCATTCCACAAGGGTTCTAAACACAAGCAACAAAGATACTTACAATAAGCAATTCTGAAGTATCAACACAGGAATTAAACCAAGGACAGTACCAAAAAAAAAAGAAAAAGAGAAGACATTTAAGCAAGACACAAACTCAGGCTTCCACCCCACAAACGACTAATTCTGGGGAAAACGAGGTGGAAAAATATGATAATCAATGACCTGGACACCCTGAACTGATAGCACAGGAAGTAACAAAACAGATGAATGAGGCTGTAGAAAAACTCAAAATAGAAACAATTTCCCAGATAACTACAGAGATGGTGAGCAGAGTGAAAGACATGATTAGAGGCTCTAGAAGAGAAACAGATGAAAAAGTAGATGAACTCAGAACCATGCTGGAAGCCATGAATGCCCTGCATAAGAAAGAAATGGAAACCATGATCACCCAACATAAGAAAGAAATGGAATCCATGAAAAAGATTCAAGCAGATATCCAGGGGATTAAAAACTCCATTGAAAGCATTCACAGTAGATTAAGGGAATGTGAAGATAAGAGTGTCAGATATAGAAGACAGGATTGCAGTTAGTGACCATGAAAACAGAGATTTCTTAAAAATAGTAAGGGACCA
>NW_004624748.1:13932746-13946102 GCF_000247695.1 Heterocephalus glaber
AAGGGAAAGGAAAGAAGGGAAAAGAAAAAATATGAGAAAAGGAAAAAAATGGAAACAAGGTCTTTGCAAATAGGGAAGAGTGGAGGGGGTGAAGAGAGCTCAGGGGAAGGGCAAAAAAATAAAAAGCAAGATACTCATGGAAAGGTACAAGATCCCAGTAATGAATGTAACTGTATTTTATACCTAAAATGTACCAATAAACTTAATGGGGAAAAAATGGTGCTGGAAAAATTGGGTTTCAACTTGCCAAATATTAAAATTAGACCTATATCTCTCACCATGCACTAAACTAAAATCAAAATGCATTGAAGATCTAAATATTAAAACAGAAACACTGAACCAGCTGGAACAGAGGTTAGGTAGAACTCTTGAAGACATTGGTGTAGGAAAAGATTTTACGAACAAAACCTCAGTTGCTCATGAACTAGCACAAAGAATCAACAAGTGGGACCTCTTCTTACTAAAAAGCTTCTGGACAGCAAGAGAAACCACTGGCAGTGTGAAGAGACAACCCACAATGTGGGAAAAAATTTTCACCAGTGGTCCCTCAGACACAGGTCTACTATCTCGAATCTATAAAGAACTTTAAAAAAATCAAGCCTCCCAAATTTAAAGACCCAATCCAAAAATAGGCATCTGAAATGAACAGACATTTCTCAGACAAAGAAGTAGAAATAGCAAATAAACATGTGAAAAAATGTTCAACATCTCTGGTCATTCAAGAGATGAAAATGAAAACAACAGTGAGATTCCACCTCTCCCCAGAAAGAATGGCTGCTACCATGAAATCAACCAATAAGAAATGCTGGCGGGGCTGTGGGGTAAGAGGATCCCTGCTGCACTGCTGATGGGAGTGTACACTGGGGCAACCACTGTGGAAATCCCTATGGAGATACCTCAGAGAACTAGGACTAGAGGTCCCATTTGACCCAGCTATTCCCCTGCTGAGTATCTTCTCCAAAGAATTAAAAGAATCATACCACAGTGATATATGTGCACCCATGTTCATAACAGCACAATTTGTGATAGGTAAAACCTGGAAACAACCCAAGTGCCCATCAACTGGAGATTGGATAAAGAAAATGTGGGTTTTAGGGGCCAGGGATTTAGCTCAGTGGTTCTGGCACCTGCCTTGCAAGCACAAGGTCCCTATTTTGATTCCCAGCACCAAAAAAAAAAAAAGAAAGAAAATGTGGCGTTTTTTTATAAAATGGAGTACTACTCAGCCATAAAAAATGAGAAATTAGAGACATTTATAGCTAAGCGGTGATAGTACCATTTATAGCACATTGAGGTGATACTCAAGTGAAATAAATAGGACACACATGTGAAAATACGAGTAGTTTCTCTAGTGTGAGAAACTGAAAGTGTAAATAAGGACTGAAAGGTATAATAGATAATGTGAAATGGGAAGAAAATGTGCAAAGGGTAAGGGAAAGTGGGAGGCATAGGGGAAAAGAAAGAAGGGGATGGAATTAACATGAGAAAAAGAAAAAATGGAAACAAAGTCTTTGTAGACTGGGAAGGGTGGAGGGGTTGAAAGGAGGGCAAGGAAATGGGGAAAAAATAAGAACCAAGATGGATGAGGTGCAAATTTGAAATGATGAATGTCATTATATTGTATACCTTAAATGTACCAATAAAATTAATTTTTAAAAAAGAAGTTTGTATTTTCTTTGCACTTACTTAAACATGTTCTCTGAGCTAGTATGTGGTCTATTTTGGAGAACAACCCCTGTGCAGCTGAAAAGAATGTGTATTCTGATTTTGTGGGGTGGAACAGTCTGTAAACATGTTAAGTCCATTTGTTCAAGAGTTTGATTGAGTTCTAGCATGTCGTTGCTTATTTTTTGTCTAGTTGATCTATCTGTTTGTCACAGTGGGGTATTGAGGTCCCTCACTACTATTGTATTAGTGCTTATTTGATTTTTCATGTCCATTAGTATATGTTTTATATAGTTCGGTGCACTAGTATTTGGTGCATAGATATTTATGATTGTCATCTCTTCCTCTTGGATTTTTCCCTTTACAAGGATGTAGTGTCCTTCTTTGTCTCTCTTAATCAGTGTTGGTTTGAAATCCACTTGATCTGCAAAGAAGATTGCTACTCCTGATTTTTTTCTTATAAAAAAATGTTCAACATCACTGGCATTCGAGAGATGCAAATGAAAACAATGCTGAGATTCCACCTCACTACAAAAGAATGGCTGCTATCATGAAATCAACCAATAACAAATCCTGGCAGGACTGTGGAGAAAAAGGAACCCTGCTCCACTGTTGGTGGGAGTGTAGACTGGTGCAACCACTGTGGAAATCAGTATGGAGATACCTCAAAGAATTAGGATTAGAGGTCCTGTTTGACCCAGCTATTCCCCTACTGGGTTATCTTCCCAAAAGAATTAAAAGATAAATCTGCACCCACCTTCATAGCAGTACAGTTTGTAATAGCTAAAACTTGGAAATAGCCCAATTGCCCTTCAACTGGAAACTGGATAAAGAAAATTGTGTGTGTGTGTGTGTGTGTGTGTGTGTGTGTTTTAGTAAAATTGAGTACTACTCAGCCATAAGAATGAGAAGTTAGCTAAATGGATGCACATTGAGGTCATCCTCTTGAGTGAAATAAATAGGACACACATGTGTAAATACCTAATAGTTTCTCTGGTGTGAGAAACTGAAAGTGTAAATAAGGACTAAAGGTATAGTAGATAATGTGAAATAGGAAGAAAAGGTCCAAAGGGGAAGGGGAAGTGGGAGGGATTGGAGGAAGGAATGAAGGGAATGAAATTAATATGAGAAAAGAAAAAAATGGAAACAAAGTCTTTATAAATATGGAGGGGTGGAGTTGAAGGGAGGGCAGGGGAATGGGGAAAAAATAAGAACCGAGAGAGATTATGCAAAGATACAAATTTCCATCGATGAATGTCATTATATTTTATACCTAAAATGTACCAATAAAATTAATTTTAAAAAAAGAATTTGATATAATAAAAAAGAAGTTTGCACTTTCTTCTATACCTCTTTTTACATCTATAAAGCTTAATTCCATTGGAGTTTTCCTGGAAATATAACAAGCAGGATTTACACAAAGCAGGCCAATAAAGAAGGGGAGAACAAAGAGTTTTGGTAGGACTTTCTGAATCCGTTAAGCTCCTTTGTTGACAGATAACAAAAGTTGTCATGGCTACTCAGGTACATTGTATAAAGAACATAGTTATCTAGTTAACCCATAGTTGCCTAATAACACAGTTAACCCGTAGTAGGCTAATAACACAGTTAACTCATAGTTGCCCAATTCCACATGGAAGGGTGGTCTCCTCTCCCAATACAAGACCTCAAACTGTCAAATTTCTATGCAAAAACCTAGGGAAAGTTTCTCCTTGTTCATCTTATTGACAATGGTTTTGAATAAAACACCAAAAACATGGGCAACAAGAGCAAAAATAAACATATGGATGGCAACAAACTAAAGAGCTCTGTGCATCAAAGGAAATAATCCACAAAATGAAAAGACATCATTCAGAATGGGAGAGAATATTTGAGAACCACATCTGACAGTGTGTTAAAATTACTCAGACAATGGGCAAAAAGAGTTGAAAAGATATTTTCCCAAGTGAGATATATAGATAACCCAGAGGTATGGAAAGATCCTCAAAATCACTAATGCTCCTAGATGCAAATTCAAAACCTCCAAGATTTGTCTCTGTGCACCGGTTAGCCTATTGTAAAAAAGACAAGGGAACAAATGTTGGTGAGTGAGTGGATAAAAGTTTATGGATCTGGCTGGAAGTGGTGGCACACGCCTGTAATTCCAGCACTTGAGAGGCTGAGGCAGGAGGACCACTGCGTGTTTAAGGGCTGAGTAGACTACATAGTGAGTTCAAGGCCTCTACATAGCAAGACTCTGTCTCAAAAAATATATATAAATAAACAAAGTTATGGATCCTTATACACTGTTAGTGTCAAGGCACATTGATACAGCCATTATGGAAAATAATATGGAAGTTCCTTAAAACACAGCTATTGGAATTGCCACATGACCCAGCAAGCCCACTCTGTGTATACATCTAAAGGAACTGAAATCACACAGTCTGGAAAGATTTCTTCACATTAATGTTCATTGCAAGTTTATTCCCATTAGCCAAGGTATGAAAATGGTCCAAGTGTCATTTAGAATGAAAGAATAGATTTTACCATTGATCTATACATGATTAAAAATACTCACATTATGAAACTCTTAGAATTTCAATACATGGACATATAAACTTTTTTGGGCAAGTTAACCAGCAGAGCTGCTCATCACTGATGCTTTGGCATCTCTCTCAGGCCTTCTCTCTGCCTCCTTCAGCCTGTCTGTCTCTCTGTTTCTCATATACAGATTCATTAGCGTATATATATGTGTAGATTTACATCATAGATCCGTCATTCAAAAAATGAGATCCTTCCTACAGACATCCTCCACATATCGTGTATCATTTTCACATTCACAGTTTCCTTGGCTACTTTCCCTATGGGGCCAGATAGAGCCACCCGAATAGCTGCATATCATTTTTTTTTTGGTACTGGGGATCGAACTCAGGTCCTTGAGCTTGCGCAGTAGATGGCGAAACCACAGAGCTAAATCCCCGGCCCAGCTGCATATCATTTTGTCAGACACGTGGCCTATACATGGATGTTATGGAAGGTTCCAGACGCTGCCTACTTCAAACAAGGATATGAATGTGAACAGTAGCCTTGAAAAACAAGTCTTGAAAAGGTGTGTTACTGTGTATGTGAGAAGAATCCCTAACATTAGCTATGCAACATAAAGGAACACCTGTTTTAAAACCTGAAGAGTGAGGTGTGGTGGCCATGCCTGTAATCCCACCACTCAAGAAGCTGAGGCAGGAGGACTGACATGAGTTTGAGGCCAGCCTAGACTACATAGTGAGATGCTGTCTCAAAAATAAACCAAAAAGGAAACAAAACAAAAAAAGTCGAATGAGCTGCCACACAGCTCTTTGAGAGAAGTATCCATGACCATGTCTTCCAGAGGACCTACCAGGCCTGCTGCCGTCCATGTGCTTACCAGTTAACAGAACTCCAGACTTAAAATGTAGGGCTGAGGATTTAGCTCAGTGGTTCTGGCACCTGCATCACAAGCGCAAGTTCCCGAGTTCGATCCCCAGTACCAAAAAAAGAGAAAACAAACAAAAAACCCCCAAACAAACAAACTGGAAATAAGCAGACTTAAAATATATTAGTCTGAAAAGGACAGATGATATTTCAGTAATATGTCCCTCTGTTGTGTCATTGCAGATTGATCATTGTATAACTTCTCTGGCCTTGATGAGATTCCCTTTCGCATTACAGGAGTGTGTCTTTAATCCCACTAAACTGATAGCTTTTTAAGTGTTCACTGTAGCCCTGGGATATGGATCCTCCGAGATGGTGTGGGTTCTAAGGGACACATTTCTCATTGTGATTTGTTGTTATAAGTGTTCACATTGTTCTTGTTTTTGTTTTTCCTGCAAAAAAGTCAGCCATTTCCCTGTAGTTTCTATCACCGAAGTCATAGACTAGCAACTCCACCGACCCCCCCAAAGATGAATATATCCATTATGGGGCTTTGCTTTTTACCTATAAACTGTGGACTATTTCCCCTTCTAACCAAAACTAAGATGAATCAGGTCCCTCAAATACTGTGTGGCCAACGAGAAATTTGATTGGACTGATGTGAAAAAAATCCAGACTAGGTAAATCACGGGGAAAGAGAGATGACCGGTAGCCAGGAACTGGCACAGGGCAGAGGTGAGGGACTGCACTGTATGGGCACAAAAAAGAGGAAGATGTTCTGGTACTGGACAGTCGTGGAAGTTGCACAACATTGCGAATGTTCTTGATGCCACTGACCTGACCATCACAAAAAACTAACTCTGAGATTATATTTGAAATTAATATATTTATAGAAAACTGGGAATTAAAGGTATGAGTAAATATAACAGTAACTGCAACAGCCAAGGAGCAGAAGGGTGGCTGTGCAGCAGGAGCTGGCCACAGGTGGTGGTCAGGAGTGACATCAGCTGTGGAACAAGGGACCCCAGGTATGGAGCTGGTGGAGAAGTGGTTCTTGTTGCTGGTTCTCATTTCAGTGCTAGAGCTGGTGAGGGAGCTGCAGGTAGAGCTGACACCGGCTCTGCGGTGGGACTTGAGCTTGGGCTGCAGCTGGCCCTGCAGTTAGAAGAGAAAAGATCACCAACTGTCCATGTTCCTTCCACGAGACAGCTCTGTCTGCCAGTCCAACCCAGGAAATAGTCCTGATGTATGCCCCCACTGACTGGGCCAACAGAGCAGGTGGAAGCCCTTTTTACCTGCTCAGCCCATCCTGTCCCAGGTGCCCACAGGCACATACCCTGGTCCTCTCACCCTTGCTCTCTTCCTCAGTGGGGTTGGGGATGCTACAGCTGAGTCAGAGGACAGTGGGCTGGGAGGTCCACCTGGGTGTGCATCTCCAGCCAGGAGTTGAGGAGGAAGGAGACAACCCTGGGGAAAGACAAATGGGTAACAGAGTGTGAGGTCTCATCTTTGTACCGGACTGCCTACCTTTAATGTAGCAATCTTGGTCTAGACAACCCTGAGGGGATGACAGAAGGCTCCTTGGGTGGAGACCTGGATGAATGGTGTGACCACCTCTCCCTTCTTCAGAGAAGCGTGGCACCCATCACTCTGCCTCTGCTCACTGGCATGTGGCCTCTGTGCAGAAAGGGAGGGGTGTCTGCAGTGGGATTGGGTTTGTGAGCACAGGGCATGTGCTGCATGCAAGTCTGAGAAGTGAGAGCTAAGGGAGAGCATGTCCTGCCCAGCTACCCCTTATTCTTTGGCTCTTTTCTCTGCCCAGTTCTCTGTTTGTCCTCTGGGTTCCTTTCTCCATGCTTGCATTCATATCTGGGGAGGTCAGGAGACTCTCACACCCACCATTCTGTGGGCAGTATCTGCTGTTCTGTCTCGGGTGACTGTTTAGCCCCCAACTAGCATAGGAGCCCAAGAGGGCATCGGTTGCCCCCTTGGTCACTGGATCATGAACAGTGCCTAGATTACATAGTGGGAATTCATGCATATGCTTGGAAGAAAGACATAGTCAGCTTCTCTCAAGATATTGGAGTGGGCCTGGTCCCCCTGCCAGCCCCTAGGGACACCTGCTTTGTATGAACCCCATGGAGTGACTCTCCAATCTCCTTTACAATGAAGACAATAGCTTTGCCCAAGTGAGGGATTCAATGGGGGGGACACAATGCTTCCCTGTAGGGAAGGGAGATCATCCATGAGAATAAGCACAGCCGTTGCAGCAGGTCTTCCACAGGACCAAGGTCAGGGCCAGTGTTTGCCTTGGAGACCCCACTTCCTCCTACATTGATCCAGTGGGCTTGGCCTGTGAGCACTGCACTGTTCAGACTCACACAGAGGCATGGGGACATTCCCAGGACTCAGCTGCAGAGGGCGACACTCACCTTCCCATCATCTTGGCCTGTTGGGCGAAGGTGCAGGGCCTGGTGGTGCTCGGGAAGGAGGGACCAAGGAAGGTTTGGCTTTCTGGGAAAGCTGGCATCAGAGGCTCTGTGAGGGAGTGCAGCGTGACTGCTTGCCCCAGCCAGACTAGCGAGTCTTCTGCCAGGCTCCCAGCGTAGTGATTTCCAATCTATGGGGCAACGGTGGGGACACATGGAGTCAGTAGCCAAACCCTGAGGCAACAGAAGGGTTGCAGGTTGAAGCTTACTCCAAACTCCAAATTGCTTAGTGACTTTTGCCTCAAGACAGACAGGAGAGCCTTAGCACAAATGTGGTTTTCAGAGTTAAAAGTTAAATTTCAGAAGGAAACTGTGAGAAATATTACCATTTCTGGGCCAGTTTCTTAGCCAAGGAGAGGTGGCAACTGCCAGCATAAAGAGCATCAATCTGTGTTAGCCAAGACAATGTCCCTTTGTAGAGATGAGAACACAGATGCTGGTCCCCTGTGGGTGGGCCCTTATGTGAAAACACCCAGGATGTTCCCTGGGGTGCCATTGAAATGGCCCCAGGCCAGAATCAAGTCGAGGTCTCTTAGCATGAAGAGCTGGATGGTCTCAGTCACCAGCTGTCCTCTGCAATGTGGTTCAAGTCAGAAAGACCCAGCTCCTGACCTGTAGGACCCAGGGTATTGGTCTTTGAGATAGCAAGTGACAGAGAAATGGACAGAATAGGAAGAAGTCCTGATGTGTTTGGTGAACACAGCTCTGGAAATCTCATGATGAGTAAGAGTTGGTGAAGGAGTGGAAGGACAGTCAGGCCAGTGCCACATGGACACTGAGGTGCAGGAGTTAAAATGATATGAAGTGGAAGAACACAAATCATCATAAGAAGTGAAGTGGTAGAATATCAAAATCCATTCTCCTATGTCCCCAAAAACATGTGGACAGTGACCTTGCCCCTAGGCAGATAGTGGGCCTGGGCAGAGAAGAATCGCATGTGGGAGGACATGAGGCCCAGATTTCAGTGGGTTTGGTGTCTACCCATTCCTGGAATGAGGTGTCAATGCTGGTATGCAGTGCCAGGGCATTTATGGTTCCTCTCTAATGCCACAGGAGATGTCTCCCCTATTTCCACCATTACCCATGGCGAGCTGGCCCTTGTTGGCATTTCAGAGCCCCAAAGTCTTGTGCAAGAAAATGGCATGAGAGACTCCAGTGACATACTGCAATCCAATGTGCTCTGTACAGGTGTGTGTCCATCCACTAGCGGGAAGCATCAGCCCCTGGCAGCCCATCATTTGGGATGTTTATGACCCCAGTGACCTTTTGTATCCCAGATCACACATTTACCTGTGTTACAGGATTCTACCCTGGTAGGAGAGGAAATGACTGTGGGGGCTGTGGATTAACACCAGACACTGGACCTGCTGACCTGCCAGGCCTCTCCTGGGCATGAATGCAACAGGACAGCAGGCACGAAACATCCCAGCAGCTACTCCTGCCAGGAAAACTAACCCTTATAGTCCCAGTCCCCCCACATCCAGAAAGAAGTGCTGGAGTTGTACAGGGAACTCACAGTGGTGTCCAGGCCAGAGTGGACGTGTGTTGGGCTTCCTGGTGTCTCTCGGTGGCTGGTGGACAGGCCGGGGAGGACCTTGTCTGGGTTCATTACTGTCTCTGAGCACCGTATTGACAGCCCAGAGAAGACCTTTCCTTTTTCTGTCTTTGATCGCCTGGAGACTAACTCTGGGAAGACCTCCTCAGGAATGACCTCCTTTGGGCTCCTGTGTGTTTGTTGGAGCCTCATGGCCAGGCCTGGGAAGACCTCCTCTCGAAAGACTTCCCCTGGGCTCCTAGGTCTTGGGGTGTTTCTCATGCCCAGGCTTGGAAAAACCTCCTCTGGGAAGACCTCCCCTGGGCTCCTAGGTCTTTGTGGGGACCAAATGGCTAGGCCAGGGAAGACCTCCCATGGGAAGACTTCCCCTGCACTACTCAGTGACTCTGGGCTACTGTCACCTGGACCGTTGGTGTCAAACCTTGCGGTCTCTGGGCTCCTGGTTGTTGGCTCTGGGGAGACCTGCCCAGAGCTAGGTGGTATCTCTGAGCACTGGGTGGCTGGGCCTGGTGAGACCTGCCTTGGTCTCCTTGGTGTCTTTGTGCCCTGAGGAGTTGGGCCTAAGGAGGCTTCTCCTGTGTTCCTCGATTTTTCTGTGTGACTGGTGGTCAGGGCTGAGGAGACCTTTACTGGGATCCTTGCTTGCTTTGGGCCCCTGGTAGCAGGGCCTTTGCAGATCTTCCCTAGGTCCCTTGGAGTCTTTTGGTGCTTGGAAGCTGGGCCTAAGGAGACCTGCTCTTGGCTCTTTAGTGTCTTGGGGTGCCTAGTGCCAGGCCCTGGGGAGACGTTTCTTGGGCTTTCTGGGATCTTCCTGATTCTGGCGGGTGAGCTTCGGGAGACTTGCCCCAGGCTCCTTGGTGGCTCTGGGTTCGTGGTAGTCATGCCTGGGGAGACCTGGCCTGGGTTTTCCCTGATGGTTGAGAGGCTCCTGCAATGTGGCCTGAAGCGTCTAGATGGAGTGAACCATCTTCTAAGTCGTTCAAAGATGCTTTCTCTGCCTGAAGTCCTGTGGCTCTTGCCTTGAGAAGTTGAGAAGCAGCTCAGCATGTTTACTGTTCACTGACTCTGGAAAAGTGAGCTCTGGAGGTATCTGTCACTCTACTGTGTTGCATGCTCACAAAGGGCTCCAAGTTCCATTTGACATGTTGCCAAGGAAGTGAGGTCATGTCTTGGGTCCACAACCTGAGCATTCCCTCTGATAAGAAGACCCTATGGCCCATCTTTATATTCATAGTGAAACCAATTGATGGCTGATTTCCTTAATATTATTATTTTTATCTAGGCATCTATCTTTCTAGGATGTACATTTGTAGTACTGAGCATTGAACCCACTGAGTTGTACTGAACTATATTACATCCCCAGACTGTTTTTTTCAGACACTCAGTAAGGGTCTCACTAAATCACTTAACTGAGCTTGTTAATGGGTTTGGTGGTGCATGCCTGTAATCTCAACACTTGGGAGGCTGAGGCAGGAAGATTACCATGAGTTCGAGACCAGCCTGAACTGCAAAATAGACACTGGCTCAGAAAAAAAAAAGAAAGAAAGAAAACAAAAAAGAAAAAGAAGAAAAACTTTAATTGGGCATGTTAGTCTCCACCTTTTGATCTTCCTGCCTCAACCATCCAGAATGCTGGAATTATTGTCATGTACCCCCCTGCCTGATTCAGTGTGCTACTGGGAAGCAGCAAAAGAAAAACTAAGCATGTTTCTCTGATTTTTCTTGTTTTGTTTTTGGTACAGGGGATCGAACTTGAGTCCTTGCGCCTTCGAGGCAGGCAGAGGAACCACTGAGCTAAATTCCCGGCTCCCAAGTTTCTCTCATTTTTAACCACTGGTGCCATTTTAACTTTTAATGCAGCATATATGCATTGAGACTTTGGTATGTAGCAGGCACAATACTAAAGGGTCTTTTCCATAGAAAGAATCATTTTCGCTGAATGTGAGGTGCTGGCATTTACATTTAGAGAGGTGTGAAATTTTAGAATGCTTTTGTTATCTGGCTTGATTGTATCATTTTCATTTAAATGGTGAAAGTTGAGACCCTCTAGAAATTTCCACAACAATTTTATTTCAGGGATAGAAATGTTGGTTTCAAATCGTAACCTCTGGGGTTGTAGTGGGTGGTCCATAGTAGGTTGTGGGCTTTGGAAGCTTATAAATGATTATTCATACTTGACTGTTAAACTCAATAGGAAAGTGTAGTATTCAGTATTGTGACATCAAGTGAAGTGGGACGGCCTGTAATGACTGTAGGGCAATAGTCTTGGTAGGTCCTAGAAAGCATCACCCCAATAGTGATGATGAATCCATACGTACATATCTTACTTTGATACTTGCCTTGTGGTCACTTTAATCAAGTCCTATCCCAATCCCTCCCATCCCAAGCAGCCCATGTGCCTTGTATCCCAGGTTGACAGTTTGCAGTATTTCGTGCTGTTTTGGTTTTATTTTTGGTAGAGTTTATTCAGTCAGTATAACCATGTTTGTTTTCCTGTGTGCTGTTTCTTGTCAGTGGTTCATCCATCACATGCCATTGTGTGGGTGAACCACAAATTATTCACGTGCCCATCTGTTGATGGCTATGTGTGTGGTTTCCAGTTTTGACCCTGAGAAACAAAGCTGCTATGATCATCCCTGTACTGATGTTTGTATGGATACAGGCTGGGGAAAATACTTCAGTGTGAAATTGCTGGATCACATGGCTGGTACATGCTGAACTTAAAAATTGTTAAGCTGGCTTTTGAAGTGGTTGTTTAAAGCAGAGTTTGAGATTTCTTATTTTTCCATTGAAGATTGTTAAACTTTACAGGTGACTTCCCTTTGACCTACTGCTTCTGGCCTGGCTCCACCTTCCATAAGCCCCTCGTGGGAGCATATGAGGCTCTTGAGGGACTTACCAGATCTGAACCATAACAGTCTGACCCCTGGCCCCCAAGACTTATGTACATGTCTTTACACAAAATGCATTTATTCCATCTCTCAGTGCTGGCAAAGTCTTAACATTTCCAGCATTGCTGAAAAGTCCAAGTCCAAAGTATCCTCTGAGACTTAAGGAAAACTTGTATCTGTGAGCCCCCGTAAAAATGAAAAAAAAAAAAAAAAAGTTGAACACTTCCAATACACAATGGCAAATGCAAACATTGTCATCTCAAAAGGGAGGAATGGGGTAGAAACCATAGGGACCAAAGTATAATGAAATCCCAGCAAAGGAAACATTCAATCCTATAGCTTCATGTCCAGCACTGGAGGTAGAGATGTGAACTCCAAATGATGGCCCTGTTCCCCAGGCATTGCAGGTGGTCACTATTATGTCCCTCTTGGGGTGGCTAGGTCACTGCTTGCCATTTTACTTAACCAATGTTTCCTGTTCTTGGCATCTCCAACTTTTTAAGATGTCCACTGTTGCACGGATTCACTCTTACAGTTTCATGAACCTCACTCCCATCCCTGTCAGCTTGAACTACATAGTGAGACCCTGTCTAAAACCTTCCCAAAAAAGAAATTTTGCATTCAAATAATATACTATGTAATATTATAGCCCTAGAATTAAATCTGTGCAAACCTTTTTTCGGGTTTTAATTCTTTTATTGGTACATTTTAGGTATACAATACATTTACATTTACCATTGGGTGCTTGTACCTGTACATGATGTATCTTGGTTCTTGTTTTTTTCGCCATTACCTGTGCGCCCTTCACCCCCTCCACCCTTCCCTGTTTACATAGATTTCATTTCCATTTTTTTTCTCTACTCAAAATTTTTCCTTTCCCTTCTTTCCTTCCCCCTTCCCCTCCCACCACCCCTACACCTTTGGACCTTTTCCTATTTCAAATTATCAATTATTCATTTTAATTATTTTAATCCTTATTGACACTTTCAGTTTCTCATACTAGAGAAACTATTCGATATTTACACGTGTGTCCTATTTCTTTCACTTAAGAATATGGCCTCAATATGCATCCATTTAGCTATAAATAACTCTAGTTTCTCATTCTTTGTGGCTGAGTAGTACACCATTTGATTAAAAAACCCCATATCTTCTTTATCCAGTTTCTAGTTGATGGGCACTTGGGTTGTTTCCAAGATTTAGCTATTGCGGACTGTGCTGTTATAAACATGGGTGCACATGTATAGCTGTGGTATGATTCTTTTAATTTTTTTTGGAAGATACCCAGCAGGGGAATAGCTGGGTCAAATGGGATCTCTAGTCCTAGTTCTTTGAGGTATCTCCATACTGATTTCCACAGTGGTTGCACCGG
>NW_004624748.1:13947302-13963981 GCF_000247695.1 Heterocephalus glaber
TCAGTGAGTCTGCTATGCAAACTTTTAAATTTAAAAATTTAACAATATTCTTCAAGATTATGAGTATTGTAAAAAGGTCTAATTATCAGATAATATTTTATCATTGTAACCTTATTATAAAAGCAAATTATCAGTGATCACTTTTTATCCTCATTCAAATTAACAAGGATTTATTCTTCTAACATAGAAAACTAAATTATCATACACTATAGAAAAACCTGGAAAGAGTATTTTTTTCTGGGAAAAGTATTAATTCTGAGGGGGGAAAAGTGGGGCCAAGGAGAAATGAATAGATTTTTTTAAAGAGCCTTACACTTGTTCTCAAAAGCTTGTCACACTTGGCTCAACATATCAAATATTTTTTAAATTCAAAATTTATAAATTATTCTGTTCCACTAATCAACTTGTATATTTCTGCTCCATGCCAAGCTAGTTGTATTGCTTTATCTTAAGAGGAAGGTGAAATGTAAAGATAATGGAGCCCGGCTGGAAACTCAATATTTGATATATAGTCATCCCATCGTCAGTGTTTTGGCTTTTTATGACTTCAGTTACAGTCAAACATGGTCCAAAATATTTTACATGGGGAATTCAAGAAGTGAACATTTCATAAATTTTTAATTGCATACCATTTTCAGTAGCACCATGAAATCTCACACTACTTTGCTCCATTGCCATGAATCCATTCTTTGTTCAGCATATCCATGTTGTATATGGCTGCAGCAGCCACCTATTTTCCATGATACTCTTTTTACAGGAAAATGGATGGAAGTGGAAGACATCATTTTAATCAAAATAAGCAGGACCCAGCCAGGGATTTAGCTCAGTGCTTCTGCTGCCTGCCTCACAAGCCCAAGGTCCTGAGTTCGATCTCCAGTACCAAAAAAAAAAAAATCCCTGGTGAAAACAGGTATAGAAGGACCTTATCCCAAACTGACAAAAGCCATTTATGACAATCCCACTGCCAACATTATACTACATGAGGAAAACTGACAGCATTTCTCTAATCAGGAACAAGGCAAGGGTGTCCATTGTCACCATCTCTGTTCAGTATAGTCCTTAAAACTTAAGCCAGAGGAATCAGGCAAGAGAAAAAACAAAAAGATCCATACAGGAAAGGGAGAAGTTAAGCTATCCTTATTTGTAGATGACATGATACTGTACATAGAAGATCCAAAAAACTCTACTAGAAGACACTCAGAACTACTAAATAAATTAAGCGAGGTAGCAAGACACAAAATCAATACACAAAAATTAGTAGCATTCCTGGATACAAATAATGAACCCATCCATAAAGAAATCATGAAAATAATCCCACTATAGTAGCTTCAAAAAAGTTAAGTATCTAGGAATAAATCTAACCAAGGAAGTGAAACACCTTGATAATGAAAACTCAGGTACTCTGAAAAAAGAGATTGAAGGGAATATTAGAAAATGGAAAGGCATTCTCTGTTCCTGGATAGGTAGAAACAATATTGCTGAAATGGCCATATTGCCAAAAATGATACATAGATTTAATGCAATCTTTTTTTTTTTTTTGGTATTGGGGATTGAACTCCAGTCCTTGTGGTTGCACAGCAGGCGGCGAAACCACTGAGCTAAATCCCTGGCCCTTTAATGCAACCCTTATTAACATACCAATAACATTCTTCCCAGAAGCAGAAAAAAACCCCCACAAAAATTTATATGGAGTTGGAAGAAACCCAGAATTCCCAAAGCAATCCTGAGCAACAAGAGAAAAGCAGTAAGGATCATAATCTCAGATCTCAAATTATATTACAATGCTTCAGTAATAAAAACAGCATGGTAATGTCACAAAAACAGCATGGTAATGTCACAAAAACAGACATGTTGATCCATGAACAGAATTGAGAATGAAGAAACAACCCAGTCACCTTCAACCATCTGATCTGTGACAAAGGGACCAAAAATAAAAGAGAAAGAGAAAAAGAAAAAGAAAAAAAGCCAGAGAAAAGATAGCCTTTTAAATAAATGGGCTGGGACAACTGGCTATTCATGTGAAGAAGAATGAATCTAGACTCATACTTCTTATTCTGAACTAAAGTTAAATAAAAATGGATCAAAGATCTAAATATAAAAAATAGAAACACTGAATCTGCTGGAAGATAAAATAGGCAAAACTCTTGAAGACATAGGCACAATCAAGGACTTTCTGAACAGAAACTCAATCGCACAAGAAATAACACCACTAACCAACAAATGGGATCATTTGAAATAAAAAAGCTTTTGCACAGCAAAGGAAAGAACCAACAGAGTGAAAAGACAGCCTACAGAGTGGGATAGACTCCTCAAAATGAAAGACCCAATCAAAAAGTGGGCAATTTAAATGAACTGACAATTCTCAGAAGTATAAATGGACAATAGGTACACGAAAAAATGCTGAGCACCTTGGCCTATTAAATAAATAGAAATCAAAACAACACTGAGATTCCATCTTATGCCAGAAAGAATGACTATCATCAAGAACTCAAAAAACAACAAATTTTAGGGAGGTTGTAGGGGAAGTGTTAACCTTCTATATTGTTGGTGAGAATGTAAATTAGAACAACCACTGTGGAAATAAGTATGGAGATTCCTCAAAAAACTAAAAATAGAAATTCTATTTGACCAAGCTATATCTCTTTTTAGTATCTCACACAAAGAGTTTAAGACATCACATTACAGTGATACATTATATCCATGCTCAGGACCACAAATTCATAATAGTTAAATCTTGGAAATGGCCTATATGTCCATCACTAGATGAATGGATAAAGAAAATTTGGTATGTATACACAATAGAGTGCAGTACTATTCAGCCATGAAGGATAAATGAGTTATTTGTAGGAAAATGAATGTACCATAAGACCATAAAGCTAAGTGAAGTAAATCAGGTTAAATATCACATAGAATCTCTTATAAAAGATACCTAAAGTTGGGCCGGGGATTTAGCCCAGTGGTTCCGTCACCTGCCTTGCAAGCACAAGGACCCGAGTTCGATCCCCGGTACGAAAAAAAAAAAAATACCTAAAGTATAAATAAAGAGCAAAATAAAAGATAGATTATAACTGGAGATGGGAAGAGGAACTGAAGATAGGGGGAGGGAAGGGAGGAGACGGGGATATAAAAAGGATCGAGAGTTGATGTATACATATATCAATTCTCTACAATGATACATTCATTATGTATTTTAAACATATACTAATTTTAAAAAAGAAAATGAAGGTACTGATTGGGAAGGAAGAAATAAAAATGGCAGTCTCAAGTGTTGATAAAAGGAGAGATAAGAGTGATGCACATTTATAAATACTACCAGTTTTTGTGCTGGGTTGGGGTAAGGTTTAGAGCAGGGAGGGACTGGAAATGTCAGATTCTACCCAGAGTATAGTTAATTTGAATTTGGCTTCTGTGTGTGTGTGTGTAAGTGCATGTGTGTGCATTTGGGATGGGGTACTTCCAGTACTTCCTCCTCTGGATCTCAGGATAAGTCAGGTGTTACCTTCTCACAGGAGACTTAGAGGAGAATACAGGGTAAAAGTGATAGCCTAGAAAGGATGTTGAAACGAGAGGCCAGAAGAGGTGGAGGGGAGGCAAGTAAGAGAAGAAATGAGACCTCAGCTTTAGCATTGGGAAAAATAAGAATTTTCCATTAGAGTAGTTTCATTCATAAGTTGCATGACCATATAACTTATTAACCAATCAGGACATATTTGAAAGGGAAAGGGAGCCATTATTAATAATTATGCTGAACTACAAGTGAAAACTGAGTTGTTCAGGGAAAATTAGAACATATAAGTCCAATTAACCTCACTTCTTGTTATTTTCTAAATTTGTTATAAGAATGTAATATTGAGGCCAGGGATTTAGCTCAGCGGTTTTGCCGCCTGCTGCGCAAGAGCAAGGACCTGAGTTCGATTCTCGGTACCAAAAAAAAATATTTTCAGAATGGAAATACATAACCAATTAAAAGACAAGTAGCCTGTTTGGGGAAATGAAGTGGGAGATTTAAATGGCAATGGCTTTGATATATTGAGATTTGTGGGGGAGGGAAATATGCAGAAATATTTTCCATGGAAGATAATTGTGTAGGTTTTTGTGAAGAATGAGCTAGATCAGCAAAAGCTGAGAGTATAGGCTTAGACAAAGTGTAGCTTAGCTTAAACCAGGTTAGTGAGCTTATACACTTTTAAAAAAGTACTCAATAAATACAGGTTCATAGAAATGTTCCTATGAACTCTTTTACTCCTTGGTAAAAGTGAGTGATGTTTCTAATGAGAATATGAGTGATATGCAAATTAAATCCTGTGTGTGTGTTTATGGTCAAATACATAAAATTAACCATTTTATCAATTTTAAGTATACAATTGAGTGTAATTAAGTACATTCACATTGCCTAATCATCACCACCATCCCTGTCCAGTGAATTAATTTTAATATAGATTTTAACCTTGAGTTAAAACCCAATTTTTCCTTGTTGCAAAAGGGACCACACAGATATCTCAACACAACTATCTATCTATCTATCTATCTATCTATCTATCTATCTATCTATCTATCTATATCAAACTAGGGAATATCTAAATTGCAAGTAAATGGACTTTTGCATCGCAAGAGATGAGAGAACTGGGAAAAGAAAAAAAAAGAGTAATTTGTTAATGAGTAGGAATTGGATCTTTGTGTTATTTTTAATTTTTTTTACACCTGTATATACTTTTAACATAGATAATAATAGCTAAGATTTTGTGGTTACTGTATGATAGGGATTGTCCCAAGCACTTGATAAACACATTAATCCCTTTATTTCTCAAAATAAGCCTCAAAGGTAGACATTCTTACTGTTTTACAGATAAGAACACTGAGGCGCAGACAAGTTGAATTAACTTGCCCAAGGTCTAAACAGCCACTAGATTAACAAAACAAGGATTGGTAATGATTGGTACTAGAACATGTTTTGAAACATGCATTATTTCTTGTTCTACATCTTGCTTTTTTGAACTAATAATTTATTTTGGAGATCAGTCTATGAAAGTACATACAAGGCTCCTTTCTTTGAACAGCTGTGCAGTATTGTATTGAATGGGTACAGCATAATTATTTCAACTATTTTTCTATTGATAGACCTTAGGTCATTTCCAATTTCTGATTTATAAATAATGCTACATTTATTAGTCTTATGAATGTCATCTCTCATATTCATTAATTTGTAGGATAAATTTCTGAAAGTGAAATTTAAAGGTCAAGAAGTATATGCTTTTAAATTTTGATTTGTTGAAAATTTGTTCTCTGTAGAGACTGTATCAATTTATACTTTTAAGAATGTAGCCACCCCAACCATGGAATTCACATTCCAAGCCTTCTGCTACCTGCTGGTGCTCCTGCTCACTGACGTGCTCATCTTCTTCGCCATCTGGCACATTGCAGCATTTGATGAGCTGAAGACTGATTACAAGAATCCTATAGACCAGCGTAATACCCTGAATCCTCTGGTTCTCCCAGAGTACCTCATCCAGGCTTTCTTCTGCCCTTTTTCTTTGCACTGTAGAGTGGCTCACACTGGGTCTCAATATGCCCCTCTTGACATACCATATCTGGAGGTACATGAGTAGACCGGTGATGGGTGAACTAGGACTGTATGTCCCCACAACCATCATGAATGCAGATATCCTAGCATATTGTCAGAAAGGATGGTGGAAACTAGCTTTTTACCTCCTAGCATTTGTTTTTTACTACCCCTATGGCATGATCTATGTTTTGGTGAGCTCTTAGAACAGCACACAGAATAGTCTGGTTAAGGATATGAAGAGGCCGAAGGGACTCCATCCAGCAAGGTCCTGTTCCTAGGAGTAGCCTATGACATCTGATCAGTTACTTTAAAAAAATCACTCATTTTTAAATGTTTCCACATCTTTTGCTTGTGGAAAGATTGTTTTCCTATGTTACACTTGGATAAAGAATTTAAGTGGAATTATATAATTAATATAAATATAATACATCTAAATATATTTATATATTAATCATATTATTTAATATATCCAGCATTAATTTATAAATTATCTATTATTAATCATTTATTTAACACATTAATATTTAAATATAATATAAATTATATAATTAATATAAAATGGTTATCTCTGGTTTTGACAGGTGGAATTTACGCTTAAAGAACAGCCACAATCCTTCCAATTACCGACTGTCCTTAGTCCATGGGAAGCTTTTGTTTATGGGAACCTGAGGGTTCATTTTGGTTTACTGAAATGTCATCTTATTATAAATTAGCTGTAGATAATCAGGTACTTCTGATGAAATGAAAATGTATATCTGACTCATAGGAAACTTGACAGGCTTCCTCATTTATCATGTAATGATTATATCTGGATACATTTACAAAAAACAGTGAGACTTTCCCCCTTTGACTTGAATATTATCCCTGTATAATGCATGAATGAGAGATTTCCCACTTCCATCAGAGTAATATATTTGCCTTGTTTTTTTTTTTTTTTTTTTCCGCACTGAAGACCAAACTCAGGACTTTGCACTTGCCAGGCAAGCACAGCACCACTGAGTTACATCCATGGCCCACTTGCTTTAATTCTTAATCACAAGTGAACATGATATAAAAATATATTCTGATTTGTGAAGAATGCATTTAAAGCTATTTTAAATGTTTTTTTTTGGTACTAGGGATTGAACTCGGGTTCTTGTGCTTGCGCAGCAGGTGGTGAAACCACTGAGCTAAATCCCCGGCCCATATTTTAAATGTTTTTATTTTTAGGTATTAAGAATCTAGTTATATTATGCTTACTGTTATAATTTGGTGGTATTCTTAAGGATTTGTAAGTGCCTTAGATTTTTAAAACTGAAGACAGAAAACTGTATAACCATCTTGCTGTTCCTTTAGTGCAATAGAATAAAACTCTGAAATTAAAAAAAGGATGTAAATGTTGGATATAGTATGGTAATGTCCACAAGGGGAAATGAAAATGAGGCTTGGAAGTTTATTATATTCACAGGTCCCAGAGAAGAGGTCAAGACATGCCACACAGGGCTACAGAGTAAGCACCAGCTTTTTTGGGTTTTTTTAGGTACTGGGGATTGAACTCAGGGCCTTGCTCTTGCGAGGCAGGCAGCGCAACCACTGAGCTAAATCCCCAGCATCAAGTTTTGATCAGGTGGCAGAAGATAAGATGTTGAGTGTCAGGGAGGGGAGTCTAGGCCTGAGCCTTGAGGGTTCTGGGAGAAATTTAGAGCCCAGAAAAGTAAATAGTTCGGGATTGGGTAGTTTCAATAGTTTTGGCAGGCTCTGGGCAATGGGTTAGGCTCTGTTTATTTACCTGGTACTTGGTTGGCTGTAGGATAATTTAGGACAAATGATATACAGCTGGCCCTCTGTATCTGTAGGATGTGCATCTGTGGATTCAACCAATCACAGACTAAAATACTCAGAAAAAAATTTTACTGAACATATGTAACTTTTTTGGGGTCATTTTTTCCCTAAAGAATATAGTGTAACGATTATTTACATATTCACATTGTTATTAATATACAAATGATTTAACAGTATACTAGAAGATACGTATGTACAGGTCATATGCAAACATTATGTCATTTTATATAAGGGATTTGAGCATTTGAGGATTTTGGTATTCCTGGAGGGGGTGCGGTTCTTAGAACCAGTCCCTCATAGGTGATTGTATTGGCTTATTTGTATGGTATTAGGTTAAGTAGAAGGCAGCACTACAGACTAGGGATTACCTGGTTTGCATATGAATGCTTCAAGATCTTTGCTGTTCCAGGGGCTAGCCTGGGTGGGCAGTCTCTATTTGGCCAGAAAGTATTTAACCTTTTACAAGGTTACCAATTTTTCCCACATCTTCACCATTACTATCAAATTACTTGACCTATGACTTTTTTTTTGGTACCGGAGATCGAACTCAGGACCTTCCGCTTTCGAGGCAGACAGTGAAACCACTGAGCTAAATCCCCAGCCCACTTGACCTATGACTTTGATAGATGAAAAATGACATCTGTACAACAAATATCAAATGCTTATGATGTATCAGGAGCTGTTTAAATACTGGGAATAAAGCAGAAATGGATAAAGTCTATATGATGAAAATTACTTTTAAAAATTGCAGTATTGGGGATTGAAACCAGGGCTTGCCTCACACATCTTAGCAAGTGCGCTACCTCCCCAGCCCCTACAAGACTGCAGATGGACATAAAAGAACCGACTAGATGAAAAAACATGTTGATGAGAAGAATGTCAGAAAGATGGTAGTTGCTACCAACTCAACTGGTAGTACACCAAAGTATAAATAAAATAGTACAAAAACATAAGGAGTATTTTTTTGTTTTTTGGGAAAAGGGAGACAACTTGACAAAATGTTATTTGAAATAACAAATGGTTATGAGGTATGAACACCTTGAAAAAAAAAGAGGATAGCGATATTTGCTCTACCAGTAGTTAAAACATACTATAAAAACATAGCAATTAAGTCAGTATAATATTGATATGACACCAAGAAAAATTCTAATTACTGCAAGTATATATGATGTACCTATGAGCAGTGATATTACTTAATACAAACATGCTTGGTACTGTTGCTTCCTAGCATAGTTCCCAGAATTTATAGACTGTATTAATAAAACTACTTTTGGCTGCTTGGACCATGCTTGATTAAATATAATTTCACCAGCACGTACCTCATGTATGGATCCAAGAATCACAAAAGCTAGCCACATACATCCAGGGTTAACATGGCGAGGGGGGAGAAAAATTTCACTGTGGTCACAGATAAGGGGGTCAGAGATTACTGGGATTAAAAAAAAAACACATTGATACTATATTTATAATAAAATATTTTTATAATCTTCCAACATGTGTAAAATTATAAAATAATGAAAGGTGGTAATGTAGCTCACTAGCTCACTGGTATAGAACTTACTCAGCATACACAACGCTCTGGGTTTGATTGCTAGTGGTGTCAAAAAAAAAAAAAAAAAATTAAGAGCTGGGCACTGGCCTATAGTCTCAGCTACTGAGGAGGCAGGAAGACCATTTGAGCCCAGGGGTGCAGAGGGAGAGCTCATCTTAAAAAAGGACCAAAATGCCTTGCTCAACTACACAATAAACCAGCTACTATCTCAAACTACAAAATATTTCTTCACAGTGGAGAGGACAGTTTGGGCATTTATATTCATGAAATACCCAAATAAACAGACTGAAATGCAAAGACAATCTCCAAGTTTTATATTAACCAATGCTAAAATGACCGATCAGTATTAGAAGGGGGAAAAAAACATTCTAAATTCAAAAAATTCAACAAAAGCAGTATTTACTTTATGAAGTCTTTAATAAGCTATTGTTCTTATATGTACACTAGTACTAGTAAAAAGACAAATATTTGCTACCAAAAGTTAAATACTGTACAATCTATGAAAAATACAATTTTACAATAAATTTGTAAAATAATGGGAGGAACCTACTTCAAATAGATTAAGAAAATTCTACTTTTTAAGAACTCTAACCAGAAAATGAGAAATTTCTAGTATGTCTAACTGAATACTAAAAACATCTGCTGAAGTCAGAGACCTTAGTATTTTAGTTCAAGCCTTTAGCTACATATCTTTAAATAAGCCTTAAAAAATCTTTCCCAGCACATATAAGGCTGTTAAAGAAAAGTACATGACTGGGGAAAAAGGACCAAGTTGGAATGTGAACTCCTGAAGAATAAGGACATGTTTCTTTTTTACATCGCGGTTTTTAGTACAATGGTTGGCTCAAAGTTAAAATGCTTATGTAGCATTTGTTGTTTTAAACTGAACATAGGCAAAATACCCATTTTTACCTTTGGTCCAGTTTTTGCTCCATTTTATGCTCTACATTTGAAGTACCTGAGCTGCTCCTGATTCTGGCCTTTGATCTTAAATTGAGTAAGATAAACCAATATACATCCATTTACATCAACCTTTGGCTAGGATCCTCAGAACCACATTGTCACTAGGCTGTGAATCTTCTCTTATGTGGTCTGATTCTTATTTTTTTAATAACAGTATGCTAAACTAATGCATTTTCAATATAGGATAAAAATGTTCACATAAGTAAGAATGGAATAAAGGTCTTATTTTTCTGTATTTTAAATAACAGACACATAGCATCTTAAATTATGACATAATTAGCAATTTTTAGACAATGAACATAATACACTGTATTACAATGCAATGTGGTAGGCTTCCATTTTAGGAATAAAAATAAATTTCACGTGAAAAAGATTTAATTCACATAAAACACATTTAGAATAAATCTAAATTTCCATCATCAAAGTACTCAGTAACAAAGGCAGAGAAGCTTTAGGATGTGTAAGTCTCCATTATTGTCAAAATTCATGTATAAAAAGATCTTTTGCAATCACTGATCATCACCTCGTTGTCTTAAATTTCTGGATTTTCCATTTTCCATTTTTCTCTTTTTGAAGACTGGCGCCAATCCATCTGCCACAACTCCAAGAGAAGTAACTGTTTTTTCCTTAAATACCACTTTGGGTTCCACAGCATCAGCCTCAGAAGTTGATACATATTCATTTTCAGTGCTTGGAAGGTCCAAATCTACCTCCTTGCTAGAACAGAAAGCAAAAATAGAAATTATTTGACAGAATAAGATAAATGTTTGTATGTAACCTATAAGTCACCAAAGCCCCGAAGTCTTTCTAATGACAGTAACACTGACAAGTTAGAAGGTGGTCATTCTGGAGTAGTAAACTATTTTAAAATATTTATTTTACAATTTCATTTAAGATATCTAACTTTTACTACGGTGTTACGTGCTAGGAAAAGTCACTATCTACTTTTTTATTTCTGTTGTACAAGAGATATCACCTCAGAAAATGCTTGTGCCAATACATGATAAGCAGTAGAAGTAGAGAGAAAAAGGACAGATTTAAAAAAACATTTTTTAAGGAGAGATATTTTGCCATGTACTGACAGAGACTCTGGAGGCTATAAAACACAAGATGAAAACCATGGAATCTTAATGTCCTAGTGTAGAAGATTCAGTGTGGCTATCTGCCAAGCACCCCCTTTTTTCCAAGAACTAGTCCTTCAACCATCTACATGGTTAGTTATAAATAATCATTTGATTGGTCCTGAAATCAGTTATCTGATTAACATGAGCCTATGGTAGTTAGTACCCTACAACCTGGATAGTCAACTGGTCTATGAAAGAGGAAGAAGTACTGTTAAGCTACACACTCCCATCAACTCATCAACCAGATTCTTGAACATAGGGCAGAAAGACCATTATTATGTTTAACTCCCTTTAGTGGCTCAGAATGTAAAATCTGTTGGGAACTGCGTATCATCCTATTTGGAGAAAGGTATAGAGGTACAGAATTAAGCTGGCATGCAGAGAAAAGCAGAGATGGGTAATGTAGAACATAATTTGTTTTGAAAATAGATGCTTTCTAGAACTTTTCCTAATTGTGTTGAGTACACATTAAGTACCTTTTTTTTTTTCCTGGCACCGGGGATCAAACTCAGGACCTTGCGCTTGCAAGGCAGGCAAGGTGCCTGAGCTAAATCCCTGCCCCCTTAAGTACCATTTTTATTTGTCCTACTTCCTTCCCTATTTTCCCTTACACTGTCAACAATGGCAGATTTAAGATCACAAGTAGCCAGGTATGGTATTATATGCTTGTATTTCCAGCACTTTGCAAGGCTGATGCAGGAAGATTCCAAGTTCAAGTCCTTCCTAGGCAATTTAGAGTGACTTTGTCTCAAAATTTTTTTTTTTGGTACCGGGGATCGAACTCAGGTCCTTGCACTTGCTAGGCAGGTGGCGGAACCACTGAGCTAAATCCCTGGGCCTGTCTCAAAATTTTTTAGAAAAGGGCTGGGGATGTAGCTCAGTGCAAAGGCCCTGTGTTGTTCAATTCCAAGTACTACAAAAAAAAGAGAAAAGGAATAGTAACCACATCACTTGATGAGGTATTAATTCTTGGCATTTTATTCTTGTAATAAGAGGAAGCCAAGACTGAGAGGGGTCAAATAACTTGGTTAAACAAAACTGTTAAGTAAAGCTTGGATTAAAACCCAGGCCTGACTGACCCCATACCTACATTCTTTTCCCTATCCCACGCTGTTTCCAAGCAAAACTAAGAAATTCCACTAATCCAGGTAGAGACTTAAGTCAAGAGTAGCAGGGTTTTTGGTCACTGGACAAATCTATCTCCATATCATAAATTTCTACTTGGGATTTTTATTAGTACTATATGTGTACAGGGCATGTTTACATTCCTTGTTTGGAGTTGGTAGACATACATAAAACATCTTAATTCTTTTTTCATCCCCTTTCTCTCCCTCTCATCACTTAATCCCCTTCCCATATGAGAAAGATCTACCTCCCTACTTCCTATTTCTTTTATTTTGCTCTTTATTTATAATTTGAGTTTCTCTCGTGAGAGAAACCATGCAATATTTAAATCTGAGTGTCTGTTTCACTTAACATTATGATCTCAAGGTGTACCCATTTTCCTTCAAGTCAGTCAGGTTCATCAGGTTTATTTTTCTCTATGACAGAGTAGTACTTCACTGTCTGTAAATATAGTTTCTTTATCCACTTATACACATTGCTTCCAAAATTTAGCCATTATGAATTATGCTGCTATAAACATGGTTATGCACGTATCACTGTAATGTATCTTTAACTCCTTCAGGAAGATACTTAGAAGGGGAATAGCTGGGTCAAATGGAATTTCTAGTTTTAGTTCAGTATTGATTTCTATAGTGTTGCTTACTGAGTTTGTGACTTTTTTTTTCCGGTACTGGGGCTCGAACTCAGGACCTTGCTTGAGAGGCAGATGCGGCGCGACTGAGCTAAATCCCTGGCCCACGTGTGACTCTTCTATTCACATCTCCATGACTCTCATCTCAAATATTATGAAGGCAAAGTCCTTCTCGGCCCTACTGTGATCAGGCTCCTGTTACTCCTTTCCTTTCTATTGCTCTCTGGACATGTCAGGTCCCATTGAGGACCTCCACACTAGGTCTTCCTTCTGTGGATGCTCTGCAAAAACTCTTTTTGTTGGAATTTCTAACTGTAAGTGTGACATAAACCTAGAGCTTTTCCAGTAGGCAGAAAGAGCTTGTCTGAAAAGGTCATCAATTCAGAGGAAAGCAGAGCTCAAAGAGAAAAAAAGAGACAGATATGATTCCCTGATACAGTAACTTTATTCAAGCTACATTTGAAACCACTGTACCCCAGACATTTAAGAATTTTTATAATTTGCAATGAAAAGAGCACTGGAGTGGATTATATATACTTCCTACGACAAAGCTGACAAAGCAAGAATAGTGATCTCTCATCATCTATGGATCCTGATAACTATACTTCAGAGAAAAAGAACTATTTATGTTCTTTTTATATTCCACCCTATACATACATGGATAAAAATTCAGGTTTAGAAAACTATGTTCCTAGAGTTATTATGATAATTGTAAAAATATAAGAATAGGAAATTTGGTAGGATTGCAAAAATAATATGAGAATATAAACACAAAGGTAAAATTTTAAAGTAGTAATGACAGTTCAAAAACTTTAAAAATAAAGTTATTGTTAAAAACTAATTAAAAGCTCATTAATAATAAATGCTCAGTGTCTAAAGGGATAGAACTTCCAGAAACTGCTGATGAAAAAGCAATTGGTATACTCTTTCTGGAAAGAAATAGGGTACTGAGGACTAAAATTTTAAAATGCTCAAGGGGCCAAGGATTTAGCTCAGTGGCGTTGCGCCTGCCTGGCAAGTGCAATGTCCTAAGTTCGATCCCCAGTACTGAAAAAACAAACAAACAAACAAAAGAAATGTGTACAGAAAAACATCCATGTAATAAGAGTTCATTATTAAAAAATGGGAAAAATAAATTCCATAAAAAAGAATGGCTGAATAAAATTAAGATACATCTGAAAGATGAAATATTACACAGCAAGCAGATACACTTTATAAAACTTTAACGTAAGAGGACAGTATTAATAATGTAAAATGAGAAAAAAGATTAAAAACCAGGTAAAATACATCAAAATGTTACTTTTACCTCTGGGGAAGTGAATGATTTTTATACTTTTCATTTTAAAACATATTCTACAATAAGTATGTATTGTTACGGGGTTTGAGGGGAAAATTTCCCTTAAGCAAATTAGGTTAGCTGGGAGTGCTGGTACACATCTATTAAGACCAGCATTCAGGAGCCTGAGGCAAGAGAATCACAAGTTCAAGGCTAGCCTGAGCTACACGGTGAGTTCAAGGCCAGTCTGAACTACAAATTGAGACCCTGTCTCAAAAAAGCAACCCCCCCCCCAAAAAAAACCCCAAAACATCCAAAAACGCAAAACAAACAAAAAAAATGTTAATATACTTATGAAGTTAGACATAATCCACTGCATAATCACCTACCAAACTAGGCTAAAATTTACAAAGAATGTCTTCACAGAATAGTTACCATAGGGGTAACAAAAAGATATCTCAGTTTTGAAATATAGCAAATTTTGTCACAGTAGGACCATCTTCCTATTTTAAGTCACTTAAGAGCTCAGTAATGGAGCAGATTATTATTTCTGCAACTTCAATGTACAGAGTCAATATGCTTATTGTAGTAACTGGTATTATGTAGCAATTATACATATTTTCTAGTACTTCACGAATATAAATACTTGAACATTTCATTGTAACATTTTCAGAGCATTCGTAAGATATTATGGTATGTCAAACCAGGCAATCAATTATAATTGGATATAGTTGTTTCTCTATCTAGGCTACAGAGTTGTTTAATGCTTGTATGGTCTATTTTATGGAAAATATGACCTTTTCATTATGGTTTTAACAATAAATAATTTCACTGTAAAAGTATATGCAAGGCAGTCACCCTACATTACCATTTAAATTCAGTAATGTTTTAAAGAATAACTGCTTTACTCATGTAGATCCTTTTCCCCCACCAGAAGGGGGAAGCCTTAAAGAAACACTGAAATATAAAACTGAGAGTGATATCTTCCTTTCATGGTATAAATGATTTGAATAAATGAACTGATTTTAATAAATAAACTAATAATATAAATTAGATAACATCTTTACCAAGATTTAACTGATAGCAAACTTCTGTTTTTTGGATACCGGCTGTACTGCTTAAAAATGTTAGCAAGCCACTTTCAAGAAAATAAAGCCAGGCTGAGCAGGGCCGAGCAGTTGTAGGCTGACTGGGACCTGCTTCCTCAGGCTTGCTCCACCAGTTTCCAACAAAGAGAGGAGGCACAGGGGGACATAAAAGGCACTGTCCTGAGCTGCAGAAGTGAACAACAGAGAGAGGGCTTCTCTCAGGCTACCTGAAGAAAACAAGCCCACTGGAAAAGTGAAGAGAATCTCTGCAAAAAAGGCACACCAGACCACTGTGCTTGGTAAGTTGGAGGGATCATCACCTCCCATTGGAACCTGGACTATCTTCAGGGTAAGGGCAACTGGAACCCGCAGTAGAAACTTGCAGAGTACAACCCTGCAGGAGGACAGGGAGCTCAACTTGGGACTTGCAGCCAGAAATCTGCCTGAATCTCATGGGTCTAGGACTAGCTTATTGAGACTCATTGACTTATAACTGCACACTGCTGCCCACGTTGTCCATTGTGACAGCAGAGACACACCCTGAAGGATGCCCTTCATTTGTAGCTTTTATTTGTTATTTTCAAAATTAGCACATTTTTTGCTCTTATTTTTAATATTTTTTTTCTTCTTTTCTACTCTTCTGAAGTTTTTTTTTCTTCCTGTTCTATTTTTTTAAATTTATTTTTTATTTTTTTCGCTTGTTTTTTTTCCTCTCTCTCTCTCTGCCTTGCTGTCTTGCTTTCCCACATTGTTCTTCATCTCTCCTTTGTGCTCCTGTTCTGGCCCTAATTTGTATTCCTTCTTTGTCTTTTCTTCTCTTTCCTTCTCGCGCCTGTGCTCTCTGGCCTCACTGCTAACCTTCCCCTATCCTTCTACCTACCTATTCCTCCCTCCCCAACTCCTTCTAACTCCCCATCCTGAAGGGTAAAGTTCCTATATTGAAGAGTTTATCCAATATAAGCATATGTTGGGTTGGTCCTTGATCTTCATTTAATTCACACAGTTAAAGGTGATAGATTAAATGGTCAAAAACTGAAAAGTTTCACGCTAACAAGACAAGGATGCCCACTATCACCACTCCTGGTTCAATACTGTTCTGGAAACATAAGCCATAGCTATTAGAAAAGAGAAAGAAATAAAAGGAATAAAGATAGGAAAGGGAGAAGTTAAACTGTCATTATTTGCTGATGATATGATACTTTACATAGAAGACCCAAAATACTATGCCAAAAGACTTCTAGACTTAATTGACAGATTCAGTAGAGTAGGTGGATATAAGGTCAACACCCAAAAAACAATAGCCTTTTTATATATAAATAACAGACTCACTGAGAGAGAAATTAGGGAAACAATTCCTTTTACAATAGCACCCCAAAAAATGAAATATTTAGGAATCAATCTAACAAAGGAAGCAAAAGATCTCTACACTGAAAATTGTAGCACTCTGAAAAAGGAGATTGAGGAGGATATAAGAAAATGGAAAGACATCCCTTGCTCCTGGGTAGGAAGAACCAATATAGTGAAAATGGCCATACT
>NW_004624748.1:13965323-13978586 GCF_000247695.1 Heterocephalus glaber
GGAAGGGGAGAGATCAGAGTTACAGGCTGGAATCTGAAAAGAATCCATATACAGATTGTGTTTAAAACTATAGGAAGAGATGTAGATAGAGACTAGGCTGGAGATCATCAGTGGATTGGAAAGGAAGAATCACTGAGATCAAAGGAGACAAGGGTATGTTTCCAGAAGCAGCACATACAACTATGTATAGTACACAGTACTTGACAGTGTGATAAATGACTGTTAGTGTTTTAGGTACTTATCATAACATACTGTGCTTTTCATTGTTTAGAGCATAATCCTACTTATATAAAAGATTTTACTGTAAAACAGTGTGCTGCTATGCCAGTGGTAACCTCATGTATCTTGTGTTTAACTACGTATTTTGATAATATCAAGGGGCCATCACAGATGATTGACCTGTACCTTTTCAGTTTGCACTTAGAAGATGGCACTCTGTGTGGTACTTTGCAATACACGGGGATGAAATTCCCTAATAACATATTTCTCAGATTATATTTCCATCACGTGTCACATAACTGTATTAAAATTTAAATAAAAAAAAAATTGGGCCTATGTGGAGTCTATACTAGCTAATTAGAATTTTTTCCCCAGACCACTATCTGTTCAATAGTAGTTCTGAAAATCTTTCTAAAACAAATTACATCTTCTGATGTCTTGTTAATGTTTGAGATTTTTAAAAAATTATATGGAAAAATGTTTAAGTACTTTTCAGTTTTGCTTTGGTTGTTTTATTAATTTGAATATTATAGGTTTTTTTCCCTTGCATTGTTTTTCTTTGAATAATTTTAATTTTTGTATATGTGTGTGCTTAGTGAATGATAATAAAGTTATACATTAAAAAAAAAAAGCCCATTTAAACAAGTAGTTTCACATGCGCTGTCTATAACAATACTCTGTAACATAGACCCGTATCTCCCACTATGTACTAAAATAAAATCAGAAATGGATCTAAGATCTAAATGTTGAAATAGAAACAATATGCTAGAAGATAAAATAGTTTTTGCAAACCTTTTGCAGACATATGTGCATGCAAAAACTTTCTCAACAGAACCCTAGTTGCACAAGAAGTAACATCAAGAATCAACAAATGTGGGCCGGGGATTAGCTCAGTGGTTCCACCGCCTGCTCCACAAGTGCAAGGACCCAAGTTCCATTTCAGGTACCAAAAAAAAACAAAAACAAAAAAACAAATGGGATCATATCATATTACAAAGCTTCTGCATAGCAAAAGAAACCAACAGAGTAAAGACACAATCTACAGAATGGGAAAAAAATTTTGGCAGCTATCCCTCAGACACAGGACTAATTATCTACAATATACAAGAACTAAAAAAAAGACATCATCCCCAAAATAAAATAAAAGACCTAATAAAAAAATAGGCAACTAAGGGCCGGGGATTTAGCTCAGTGGTGCGGCCGCCTGCCTTGCAAGCAAAAGGACCCGGGTTTGATCCCCAGTACTGTCCCCCCACCCCAAAAGGCAAGTAAAATGAACAAACATGTCTCTGAAGAAGTAGTAGTACAAATGGCCAATAAATAATATGAAAATATGATCAATATTACTGGCCATTAGAGAAATGCAAATTAAAATAACACTGAGATTCCACCTTACTCCAGAAAGAATAACTATCATCAAGAATGCAAACCTTCAAGGAAAAAGGAACCCTTTTACATTGCTGGTGGGAATGTAAGCTAGTACCACCACTATGTAAATCAGTATGGAAATTCCTCAAAAAACTAAAAATGGAAATTTCATTTGACCCAGCTATTCCCCTTCCAGGTATCTCTCAAAAAGAGCTAAAGACATCATATGAGAGTGATACATACATACTCAATAGGGTAAGTCTTGGGAAGTGGGCTATGTGGTATTTATACACAATGAATACCACTCTGTCATAAGGAAAAATAGATGCACTTTGAGGCCATGTTAAGTGAAATAAATATTGCATGTTTTCTCTTATATGAGAAACTGAAATTATAAAAAGCAAAATAAAACATAGTAGGATATAGGGAGATAGATCTTTTGCAAAAGGGAAGGAGACCAAGAGATAGAAGAGGGAAGGAGTGGAGGAAGGAAATGAAAAAAGAATTAAGATGTGTTATATACATGTGCCAATTTCCCACAAGGAATGCAGTCATTATGTACTGTAAAGATACGCCAATAAAAATAAAAATTTATCAAAAAAGTCAAGTTTTCATAGGAATTAGGCTTACCTTTGCTTAATTTTAGTAAATCATCAGCTTACTTTTCAAGATAACCATTACCTTACTTTTAAAAATATTTCATTATGGGCCGGGGATTTAGCTCAGTGGTTTGTTTCACCACCTGTTGCACAAGCGCAAGTACCCGAGTTCAATCCCCGGTACCAAAAAAAAAAAAAAATTTAATTATAAAAAACAAAAACCGGGCTAGGGATTTAGCTCAGTGGTTCCGCTGCCTGCCTTGCAAGTGAAAGGATCTGAGTTCCATCCCTGGTACCAAAAATAAATAAATAAATAAATAAATAAATAAATAAATACTAACTACTCTAGAAATATAAGAAAAGTGTTATTATTTTAATGAACACAGAATCCTTGAAATCAGTGGCTACAAGTTGTGAAAGAACTAAGATGTACAGTGGACCCTTGACTTATGAACTCAATTTATTTCTGAGGGCTGATTCTAACTCAAGTTTTTCAATTACCTTTAAAGTCTCTCTCCTGTATAATTTTAGGCCACAGTTTGTTCCATGCTGATCTCAGTGTCATGAGAGAGACATCGGCCCAGGATTTCTCAATTAACTCCACACAGGAAAGGATGCTGTATTGTTCCTTCCAGAACTCTTAAAGGGTTAAATGTATATCTGAGACCATCTGGAAGCACAATTGGCTCACATTCGTGTCGTAAGTGACTTTGGTCATAAGTTAAAAGTAAAATTCCAGTTGCAATCCAAGTTGTTCATATGTCAGACTGATTGTAACTCGAGGGTCTATTGTATAATCTTTGTAATAAAGGGTTAGGGGCCGGGGATTTAGCTCAGTGGTTTCGCCGTCTGCTGCGCAAGCGCAAGGACCCAAGTTCGATCCCCGGTACCAAAAAAAAAAAGTAGGTTAAAATTTCAAGTACTTACTCATTCTCAATTTCTTGCTTAATTTCTTGCCATTCTCCATATGGGTTTGATTTTTTCAAAGTTTTGGATTTTTCTTCATTTAGACCTGATGAATTCTGTTTTTGGACACTTTTTTCTTTCTGTATTTTTGGGACAGTTCCTTCATTGCTATTTTTATTTTTTTCCTGAAATATAAAAGTCAAGAAATAATACACTTCAAGCAAAAGTTCCAGGACAGGGCTGGGGATTTAGCTCAGTGGTTTTGCCACCTGCTGCGCAAGCACAAGGACCCAAGTTCGATCTCCGGTACCAAAAAACAAAACAAAACAAAACACAAAAAATGTTCCCGGACAAAAACAAAATTTCTTTTAAAAGTCTTGTTACAGATTAAAAAAAAGTATTAACTTAGTACTGTAGTTTCAATTTGTACATAATAATGTACATTAGAAGAACTTCAATGCTTGATTAGGTTTATGTCTAAAATATTAATACACTACATCCAATGCTGTGTATTTTAAAGCAATATAACAAGATCCTATTAATGTTATGAGTTGCATAATTAAGGGCATGTAAATACATAGGCTATTTTTCTGTTTTCTTACCCAAATTACATATCCAACAGTGACTTCTATTTATATTGCATCTCTTTTGAATTTGATGTCATATCATCAGACCCTTCAACAGCTATTAGCTATTTAAGGAGCTCTTGAAACTGTTAGTCTTAATGAAACCCACTTTCATTTTGAGGACACTGCCAAAGCCTCACTGGCCTACACTACTAGCATCTTTGCGCAAATTAGACATTCCCTGTGACAGAAGCAACTCCATAGAAGTCCCAGAGTAGGGCAAGTACTTTATGGCATCTGTTCATCTAGAATAACAAAGCCTTGTAACCCAGATTAGGACCACAAACTAGATTTAAGTCTCTCTGAAAACTGTACAATAATAAGCAGTTGCCTGGGATAGTTTCCTTTGCAATTCTTTGTTTTTTGGTTTTTTTTCCCTCTTGGTACTGGGGATCAAACTCATGATCTTGTGCTTGTCAGGCAGGTGTTAAGCCACTGAGATAAATCCCCGGCCCTCCTTTGCAATTCTTTGAATGGATGTTAGCTCAGCCCTTCATGAGGCTGGTATCACAGAACTAGGGGGTAGTGTCTGCTTTGTTTTAGCAATCTTGATTGCTTCCAGGACATGACTTTCTTAATAAAACATTTTTACTGAGGTACAAGTTCACGATACTTTGATTCTGACCCTTTATGCATTAAAGATCTCCTCTGACAATCATACCACTTTCTGTACTGTTCTCCTTTCTTCCTTGTATGAGCAATGACCTCGGGCCACTACTCTATACTCACTGATAATTTTGGCAACACTGGTACAATTTTTTTCCCTATTCAAACTCCTGCTATCATCACAGGAAGCTTAAAAATTACCTGGCCTCAGTTTTGTGAGCCTCAAAACCAATAATTTTGGCCTTCATTATGCTTTAGTCATCTAGTATAAGTTCTTCTCATATACAGCACCTGGCATGTAGACAGCAGTACAATATTAAATCCTTACACCTATATTCCTTTTAATTTGAACTAGTTTAGCACTTGAAATGCCCTACCCATGAAATCTTAAAAGCCAAAGTCCTCCGAGTATAGTAGTTCTTAACTCTTTTGGCTTTCTGACTCCCCTACTTCTATACCTCTTATCCAACCCCATTACCATCTGTAATACTTTTCATTTCTCCTTGTGTTCTGAGTTTGCTGGTCTCCTCTAGACACATCCTTCTTTTTTTTTTTTTTTTTTTTGGTACTGGGCTCAAACTTGGGTCCTTATGCTTGCGGAGCAGGTGGCAGAACAGCTGAGCTAAATCCCCAGCCCTAGACACATCCTTCTAAAAGGAATCACCTTTAAGGATTCCTTTGCTAACATCCCAAAGAGTATTTGTCCAACGGCTGTCTGTTGTGTAGGGCCAAAACACTTCCAAACACAGATCTATCCAATCGTTTGTCTGTTTACTCTCAAGCTTAATCTGTCAAGTGTGTAAAAAGGAAAAAAACAGACGTTCAAACTTAAGAAATCTAAAATGAAATTAGTAACATTTCTCAAACAGGTATCAGTAAACAGTTAAATCATTTATCCAGCTGCCAAAATATAACAGGCCCATCTTATCTTTGAGGATGTGTGAAATTCCCAGTTGATGCCTGAAACCAGATAGTACTGAACCCTATAAGATACTATATTTTTACTATACACACATCCCTGTGATAAAGCTCAATTTAAAAATCAGGCATATGCCAGGGATTTAGCTCAGTGATTCTGCTGCCTGCCCTGCAAGCTCAATGACCTGAGTTTGATTCCCAGAACAATAAAAAAAATAATAAAATAAAATAAAAAGGCATAGATAGAGATTTAGCCTAGTGGTGTTGCTGCCTGCCTTGAAAGCACAAGGTCCCGAGCTCAATTCCCAGTTCCAAAAAAAAAAAAAAAGATATAGTAAGACATTAACAATATTAATAAAACAGAAAAATTATATCTAAGAGATTTCATCATACTACTAAGAAAAGCATATAAAACTTATGATTATTTTTGGAATTTTCCATTTCATATTTTCATACCTTGGTTGACCATGGGTAATTAAATCCATGAAAAGCAAAATCAAGGCTGGGGGAGGGGACCTTCAAACATGTCCTGGCTTTATTTCCTATACTAGAAGACCAAAGGTCTATGGAATTTTCTTATAAATTGATAAATTTTTATGACGAGTAAATCAAGAACCTACCTTAAAATTTATTTTTGGCTGTTTTGTTTCTGTAGAGACTTCTCCTTTTGCTTCCTTTTGTTCTCTATCAGATTCACTATCTGATGATTCAGATTCTTCTAGGGTGCCAAGTGACTTTTCATCGGCCTTATTAGAAAGCATATTGCCAGTATGTGGAATGAAATCATCAGGTTTTTCCCATTTGGATTCTGCTCAACACATTTTTTAACAGTCATGTTATTTACTTCCCAACTCTTAACACTTTTAATCATTTACAATCATTAACCCTTAGGAGGTCACTGATATGAGAGATACAGGTTTTTCCCATTTGGATCCTGCTCAACACATTTTAATAGTCACACTATTTACTTACCAATTCTAATACCTTTTTTTGGTGTGTGTTTTTTGAGACTGGATCTCACCATGTAGTTTAGGTTGGCCTTGAACTCATACTGATTCTTTTCCCTCAGCCTCCTGAGTGCTAGGAATACAGACAAGTGCCACCATGCCTGACTTAATTCAAACATTTTGTGTCATTTACAATTATTAACCCTTAGTATATCATTGATCTGAGAGATACAAACACTTTTTGTTACATCTATTGGGGGCACAGATTCACGGTTATGACTAGCTATGTATTTGTACATCATTGATGTTCAGATTATCAGTTTGGCCAGTTTTTATTTTTATTTTTTTTGCATACTAGTAATGAGCGTTTCTTTCATATGTGCATAACCTACACTATAACATTTTTTACTGTGACCTCTGTAATACTGTATTCACTTCACACTAATACTTGATCAAAAAGATAAATAATGGTTCTCAAACCTCTGACTCTTGTATCTTTCAAAATTGATTTCAATTTAAAAACCCAGATTTACTAGCTGTATAAACTACAACGCCTACTGAAAGAGATGTGAGAACTGGGTGATATGATATTTTAAGGACTCTCACCATTTATCTGACAATAATTTCAGGAAACAATGAAAATGATGAGATTTTCTACACTTTACTATCACAAAGATTTTTCTGGGATTTTCACAAAGTGAAATGATATCGTGAAGATCTGAACGAATATAATTTTCTCATTTTTATTGGGGGAAATAAACTTCAATTGAACTCTACTGCCATCTAGTGGTTCACAACGCTTTTAGTAAAATGAAAGCATGTCTAATTGTCTTGTATACAATCTCTATTTTTAACTTAATAAAAGGGAGACTAAACAATTTAATGTCCACATGAGATGGTTTTAAGAGTAAAAGGAATTGCTATTAATAACTATACTGCTCTGGCATACGCCAAAATCATTCAGTATTACAGCCCCTTAATACATGTAGATGCTAATGAAAAATACTTTTATCTAAATTTCACCCAAGTATCAAAAAGAATTTTCAAGACACAAATAATTTGTTAAATACAATGTACCAGATACTGTTTTGGTAAATTTATGGATATGTGTCTTGTCCACAATCACATCACTGGTTAAGAGAAATTGTGTATCGAACTTAGTTCTAATTCTAAAGCCATACTGTTACTATATTAAAGATTCAGTGTTTAAATGTACTGAAAGAGAAATCCTGCTATGTTTAATGCTACGAGAGGGTTTTGTACAGTGAAAATTAAAAAAAACCCTCCCCAAGTAGTATCAATATTATAGGTCATCTAGCAAATTTAATGGCAGTAGGAAACCAAAGTAAAAATTTTTAAAAACTTTTGTGAAATTAGATAAAATTTTTAATTTGAAAAATTTAGTAACAATGCATGTTTCATAAATATTTATGTACCTGAAACATTAAATTAGTCAAAGTGGAAATATGACAATTTTAGCCACTGCTAAAATAGCTTCAGTTTTGTTTTTTAAAAAAGGAAAAAGAAAGTTGAGGCTTTGCAGGGTATAGCTCAGTGGTAAAACAAGCATGAGGCTTTGGGTTTAATTTCCAGAATGACAACAAAAAAAGTTGAACTAGGTGATCTATGAAGTACCCGCCAAGAAAATTATATTTATAAAACAATCAAAATAAAAACAGTAATTGCTTAAAATGATTCTCTCAAATTTGCATGTGCTATATGAATTCTGTACGCTACAAAGTATGATAAATTTTTTTGCTTTTCTACTGCATTAATGTTTTAACTTAAAAAAATAATATATGCTTGCTATGGAATTGTTTATGTAATGCTAAAATTCTCACAATCAGATGATTCACCAACAGAATAAGCAATTTCATGGATAATTTAGATAGTTAAGATAATCAAAGATAACACTTACCTCCTGTTTCTGTATTATAATAATAGTTATAACCATCTTCACTTAAACCTTCTACCCAAATGGCCTTCGTCTAATAGGAGGAAAAAAAGCAGAATAAACTGAAGATAACGATTATATGTTGAATAACTAAGCCACCCATTCCTTTCCACCTGACATCTGGAAGTTGGGGATGGTGATATCAATCTTGGCTAGGAAACCTGGTTTGTGATAATCACGTGCCAACATTCAAGTAGAGAATGTTTCACTTTTAAAAGCCAGGAATCCCTTGCAGATGGTCAGCGACATCAGGATGGCAACTGACTATAAACCAACTAATATTCACATGGATGGGGTTTTTGAACAGATATCACTGTTTTATCTCCACCCGGTCCTCTAACAAAAGGATTACAGGAAGAAAGGATGGGGAAGGGAGAGGGCTTACTTGGAAGTAAATCTGGTTACATAAATCCCAGAAGCCAATCACTTTAAAAAATAAAGCTAAAACACTACCAATATACTTCAGTTACCTTTTTTAAGTTTCCTTGAAATCCTTCAGGTTTCTCCCACTGAGATGCTTAAAGCAAAATACATTGCATTTATAAAAATATTTTTGCTTAAAAAAAAGTCCAAAATATTTAATTTAGCAAAAAATTATAGAAATTCCAGTTTAACACATAACTGAAAAAAGAAAAACAAACAACATATATCTCAGCAGTATTGTCCAGGTGAATGCTATAGAACCAAGAAGTAAAAGAACAAAGGATAAGAAGTTACTGGAACTTCTAAGGAATTATTAGAGCAAGGCAGGGCTTCTCTCAATGAGTTCACTGGAATGTAAGCCTGTTAAATTTTGAGGGAAAGGAATGGCTTTTTTGTTATCTTGGGGCAGGGGAGAGGGAGAGATGGAATAAGAATGACTTAGAAGAGGAACAAGATAAAGTATGAAGGAATTAAAAACATGTATTACTGAAGGTAAGAGTATATAAATAGGATGGTGAAGGAAACACTGGAAGGGAAAAAAGAAATTAGTTTCTAAGTATATTTGAGAAAGACTTCTTATCCCTAGTACCTATTTATGGTATCTTCATTGCTGAACTACAATACCCATTTCACTTAAGGATCAGTTCAAATTCTGAGAAATCACTATTTCTATGTAGTCCAAAACCGACTGATTCTAAAGAGCATAATAATTAAATTGTCATCTCAAGCTTTTTACATGATTTTCTCATCTAATTTCCTATCTTCTTTTTGAGATGATCTTGCTAAGTATCCTAGGTTGGCCTCAAATCCACAATCCACCTGCCTCAGTCTCCAGAGTGCTAGGACTACAGGTGTGGGCCACCATGTCCAACTTCACATCCTATTTTCTTGACCATTTTTTGCTGGTTTTTCTATCCATTTCTTTAATATATGTACTACCCACTCTATTTCTTGCTCTAGTCTCTGTAATCTTATATATTTATCAAGGTTAACAATATTATCTGTAACCCACTCTATTTAGCATTTCTAACTCATTCTATCAATTAGCTACTGAAAATTGCCATGTTCTATAGGTACCTCAAACTCAACACATACAAAATTGAATTCATTATTGTCCTGCTTAAACTTATTTGTTTCCTTTATCTCATATCCCAGTAAATCATACCACTGTTCTCTCAGCTTCCCATAATATGGCCCCAATCTATTTTTCCAGTCTCATACTTTTACACTGACATCTTGAAAGAACCTTATGTTTTATCCCCACTAGTTAATTTTCTAGGCTTTAAACTTTCAAATCTATTTCATTTTCTGGCTCATACTGTTTTGTCTAAACTACTTTATCCTATTAATCTGAAATCTTATTTAATCAAAATACATACAGAATGTTTGTACTGTGCTGGGCACTGTATTAGATGCTAGGCATACAAATGATTAAATACTGATCTTGGCTTTTTTTTGAACCTAAGGAACAGCACTCCCCTACTTTTAAAACTTTTTTAAAATTTTGAGACAGAGTGTGTTACTAATAAAGTTGCCCAGGCTGGCCCTGAAGCTGTGCTCCTATCTCAGCCTCCAGAGTAGGTGGGATTACAGGTGTGCATCACTATGCCTGTTAAGACAGCATTCTGAGAGATCAGCTCAAAACCAATCTGTGATAATCTCTCAAATTCACGTAACTACCATTTTTCATTTTCAGCTACCATATTAGACTTCTATATAGCACTTTAAAATTCCTCCTTGTAACAAGCTTATTATTTCTGCCACTAAATTTTATGTTTCTGGAGAGTAAGATAAATGCATTTATTTTCCATAAACTTTATATTATATGGAATAAAAATTCCAAATATATTTAGTTTATAAGGAAAATAAAAAGATATTTTTGATATCCCTACTGAAAAACATCATTGTGTATCTAACTGAAACTAGTATCTGACAATTTAATGGAGAAATTTACTACGTCAATCAAGACAACTACACATAAAAGAAATCAGTTTCTTGCTCACAGTCTTACACATAAAGTGGATTTGAAAAGCCTTATTTCAATGAAAATGCTTTATTTCCATTAGTTCACACTTTCAGAAGGTATTATTGAAAAACATAAAGCTATAATTTGGAAGGAATTCATTATTAAGATTCTAAGCATGAAATTGAGCAACAATGAGAAGGGTACTTTTTGAAGGGCACATACTTTTCTTCTAAACTTTTGGTAAAAATGAAAAGTTACAGTCTTTCATTGTTTAAAGTGCTTCAATATTAAATAAAAATCCTAAACAAAAACTGTTCTGTTCCACTAATGGAACTATTCTCTACTAATTCTGTGCTTAAATGACTTACCTCCTGTGATAAGATCGTAATAATAATGGTAACCCTCAGAGGTTATGCCTTCTACCCATCTACCCTTTGAAGAATCTTTTTTCTTCTTCTTTTTCTTCTTTTCTTTCTGTTGATTTGATGCCGAGGGAGGTGGAGTAATGCTGGGTACTAGTGACATGCTTGCCTCTGAAATTTCTAGAAAAAAGATGAAAGAAGGGTAAAGAAGCTGAAGTAACTTTTTTACTGTCAAAATACTTTAATAATATTTAATAATAGTTTTAATAATGTTACTTTAATCAAAAGGCTGGTAAGATTCTTTTGGTGACTTCACACATTGTTATAAAACTTATCCTGAAACTAGTAAATAAACCAGGGTGTAGTGGTGCATGCCTTTACATGCCTTCCAGCACTCTGGGAGGCTGAGGCAGGACTGCAGGTTCAAGCCCAATTTGCCCAACTTAGTGAGACTTTGTCTCAAAATTAAAAATTTAAAAAAGGGCTGGGGATGTAGCTCAGTGCCAAGGCCCTCTGTGCAATCTTTAGTGTGTGTGTGGGTGCACAAAGTAAAAGAACGCTAAATTTGGCTACATAAAAATTAAGATCTTCCTGTATGGCAAAAACAAAAAATTTTTTAAAAGCTCTTTTCTTTGTACCGTATTTTAAATATACATATGAAAAATATTTACAATGAATATGAGGGTTAACAGGTTAACATTTCTAACAAAGATTTCTTACAAATCAAACCATTCTAACAGAAAAAGGGAAAAAAGTATAGTGATACTTTGGCTCACAAACAATTCTTTCCACGATTCTGGTCACAAACTGAATTGGAGGAGAACTGAATCAAATTCAATGGTTAGGTTCAATGTTGACCTTATAGGAAAATTTGATTCGGTTTTCATCCAATTCGGTTTGTGACCAGAATTATGGAAAAAATTGTTTGTGAACTGAGGTACCACTGTACAAAGTAAACTCAGAGAATGAATGTTTACTTTCACTGCAAAAGAAAGGCAAATAAAAATAATTTTTTATAGATCAATGAGTTCTGAAAGGAATGATCAAATCCAATGTGTCTGACATATCAGGTATTTACATGGATGTACTGTATTTCCAACACTAGTTAATAATTTTTTTTTCCCAGTGAAAGTATAAATCAGTCCAAAATTTCTGGAGTTTAGTATTACCTGTAATACATAAGATGTATTCACACTTCTATACTACTACAATCTCACTTCTGAAACTGAACCCACACAGAAAATAAATGTAAAAAGATGCCTGTACCATGAGATATACTGCAGTATTCCTTGTAATAGTGAAAATCTAAGCAATTTAACTGTTCACTAGGAAAAAATTAAATCATGGTATACTACCTTTATGTAACTTATTACATGTGGTCACTGTAATAAGCAATTTGTACCATGTTTCTTTTTTTTTTTTTCCCTTTGGTACCGGGGATCGAACTCGGGTCCTTGCACGTGCAAGGCAGGCGCCGGAACCAGTGAGCTAAATCCCCAGCCCACCATAATGTTATTTTAGTAAAAATCCAAGGTAACTAATGAGAGGCAATTCTGTTTGATTCCACAGTCTGAGCTCCTAACTACTCCACAGCTACTAAAAATACTATGCTATGTATTATTTAAAAAATGTAGGGGCAGGGGATTTAGCTCAGTGGCGCTGTTGCCTGCCTTGCAAGCGCAAGGTCCTGAGCTTGTTCCCCGGTACCACAAAAAATAAATAAATAAATAAAAAAGATGTATTTAACTATCATTGAGGAAGACACCTCCAAACAGACCACAGCACAAAATGTATAATTAAAAAAAATTCTAAAGATATCTGCAGAAATCTTAACAGCACCTAGTATATATATTTTTTGGTACTGGGGATCAAACTCAGGTCCTCGTGCACCTAGTAAATTTGTAAAAGCTCTTTCTTTGTATTGCACTGCTGTACTTTTAATCCATATAATAGATAAAAGATGAATTTTTAACTACTTCTAATTTCCCAGGAACATCTACATTTTTCTTCCTCTCAAAATGCTTTGTTTTCATGGAACCACACATCTCTATTCCCTTCCTTAACTACCAATATAGTATTAGTAATAATATTAAAATAGTATTTTAAAAGTCTGAATACAAAAAGCCAGGTACTGTGGTACATGTCTGTAATCACAGCTACACAGAAGGCTGAGGTAAGAGATCATTAAATTTTTTTTCCCCCCATTAACTTTATTGGTACATTTTAGGTATAAAATACAGTTACATTCATCATTGGGATCTTGTACCACTACATGAGTCTCTTGGTTATTTTTTTCCCCTTCCCTTGCCCTCCCTTCACCCCCTCCACCCTTCCCTATTTGCAAAGACTTTGTTCCCATTTTTTTTCCT
>NW_004624748.1:13981304-13995162 GCF_000247695.1 Heterocephalus glaber
TTTCCCTTTGGGGTTGCTGTAGGTGATCTGGAAGTCTGTTTCTGAGCCTTGTTTATGTGTCTTCTCATTTCCACGGGGGTGAGTGGGTGGGTGGGGTGCTTCTGGCGCCCACGTGGCTCACCTTCTCTGCCCTAGGAGCTTGGGATGGCAGCGGGGAAGCTTCCTTCAGGGTTCTGGGACTGGCTCAGCTTCTTCGCCCTAGGAGCTTGGGATGGTGGCGGGGGAGCTTGCTTCTGGGTGCTGGGACCAGCTGAGCTTCTCTGCCCTAGGAGCCTGGGATGGAGGCAGGGAGCTTCCTTCCGGGTGCTGGGACCAGCTGAGCTTCTCTGCCCTAGGAGCCTGGGATGGAGGCAGGGAGCTTCCTTCCGGGTGCTGGGACCAGCTCATCTTCTCTGCCCTAGGAGCCTGGGATGGAGGTGGGGAGCTTCCTTTCAGGTGCTGGGACCGGCTCTGCTTCTCTGCCCTAGGAGCCTGGGATGGCGGCAGGGGAGCTTCCTCCTTAAGGGTGCTGGGACCGGCTGAACTTCTCTAGAGATCATTAAATTTGAGATCAGCCTGGACAAGTTAGTAACACCCTATCTAAAAATCTGGGGGAAAAAGTGGGGGGGGGATGGAGACGTAGCTCAGGGCAAAGGGTCTGGGTTCAATCCCCGGACAACCACCATCAACAAAAAAATGTCTGAATACTGTATAACTGTTCTTATTTAATGAACATAATGCCAATTAACCAGTATTCTGCTTAAAATCTTAATTGAAAGCTATTTTTATGAGATTAAAAAAAGCATTCCAGCTGGGCTTGGTGGTGTATGCCTGTAATTCCAGCACTCTGGGATGGAGGAAAGAGGGTCACAAGTTTGAGCCCAGCCTTGGCAATTTAGCAACTTACTGAGACTCTGTCTCAAATAAAAAAATTAAAAAAATAGGCTGGGGATGTAGCTCAGTGCGAAGGCCCGGGGATCAACCCCCAGTACTGAAAGAAAATAATAGTAATACCATTCCATGTTGATTATCCCAACCACTATGCAAGATCAACTGAGATCTGCTAAATGCCTGGGTTGAAAACAATGGACCTGTCATGGAAGAAATGCTCCCAGAAATTTTCCAGATTACAGTCTCAGTTCAATGTCAAGACAGATAGAATCAAACTACCTTTTACCTGGAATTTTGTTATCCTCAATCCTCAAAATAATCTGCCTTGTAGCAGTACAGTCAATTAATTTGTCTATAAGAGGCTACTTTATTATATATTCAACCATAAAAACAGATATTCATAGTTTTGACTACATAGATAAAATGACTAGTAATTATAATGCAAGGTTTACATTTTTTCTTTGCAAGGTTTTTCACTCTTTTTATTGGTTATATAGATGAATAGGTTTCATTTTGGCAGATTCATATATGCACATAACATACTTTGATTATTTTCACCTCCTGCAACGTTTATTTTTTAATCAACAGTTATCTTTTAGCTGAATAATGAGAACACCTGAAACATTCAAGGTACCTCTGAAATTAATCACTCAGCTAGGACAGAGCTAGGACTACGTAGTCACAGAGGTAGTATGGTTGATGTGAATGAGGGAGTTAAAAGAGGAAGTATTAAAAGCAAAATGTAAGTGTATAAGTAAGTCTTATAGTCTAAATAGGGCATAATAAAGCAGAGTGCACCTTGAGTATATAACCTCTTTATACAAATAATGAAAGCTCATGTGACTTTTGAAACATGCTGGCTGCTTTTTTTACCTGACTCTAAGCCAAGCCTTTTCAAATCCTCTTGATATGCTTTCAGGGCAGCTGCTTCCATTGCAGCAAACTCCTTTGATGCCTTTTCTTCTTCTTTTGCCTTGTCCAGGCTTTTCTGTTTAATCTACATAGGATACAAATAAAGGTAAAAGTGAAATAAAGTACTGACACTTACACATAAAAATTAGCAAAGAACCAATCTATATTACCTCACTGATCCTCTTTGCCACATTTTCCTTATGATTCTTTCCCCTTTCATGAAATTCAACACTCTTAAAAATGAAAAAGAGAAAATACAAAGGAGTTACATAAGCGTGATAAAATCCAGTAAGCACGACTAGAAAAGAAAACTGAAATTAAAATGATTTGCAGAAAAGATAAAACTGATTAATTTTAATGTAAGCTGGTCCCTTTTGTCAAATGATGCTAGGGAACTGAACCTCATTTATTATAACTTCTGACTAGATTTTACTTTAGTTCTTAAAACAGGATGACCATATTAATGGGGAAAAATGCAAGGTACTCTTAATGACTAATTTAGTGAATATAATTATAACTAGGACTTAAAACATGAAGCAAAAGAGTGGAAAATTTTTTAAAGAAACACTTCTCAATATCAAATCTCAAAACCAGTAAATCTCCAAAATTTTATCATTCTATTTGCTACATTAAAGACATAGAGAACAATGATCCCTAAAGCCTTAGTCCTCAAAATTTTAAGAAATATATACATTTAAAAATTCCTCATATATTGTAAACAAACACTTTTATACATGGTAGTAAGGCTACAAAATGCACAACTCCTATAATTGATACTTTGGCAGTATCTATAAAAATTACAAATACATCATCCTATAATCCAACAATCCCATTTCTGCGAATTTATTCCACAGATATGCCTGTACACACACAAAATGTTATACATAAGGTTATTCACTGCAACACTATTCGTGGTAACAATCCAAGTGTTCATCCAGGGGACTGGTTAAATAAACTGTGGTACGTTCACATAGGTTGCTGTAACAGAAAACAAAGCAGTCCCCTATGTATTGACATGGAAAAGCTTATAGTGTGATTTTTTAAAACTACAGTGTAGAAAAGTACATATAAAGTATGCTATTTTTTGTGTAAGACAGAATAAGAATGTCTATATGCATATGGAAACAATAAAACGATAAACAAGTAAAAAATGGTGGAGTGGTAGTAACTAGGATGGATGGGGACAGGAATGGGTAAGTGAACATTACTATCTAGTAACTAGTAACCAGAAATTCTCCCTAAATTACAAATGTCTGGTTGTAAGTGGTATTAAGAAATTCCTGGTAAGCTCTGCAAAGTAAAGTTGTATCACTCAAATCTTATATGATGTATTATCTGCCTTAGTCTAAAATACTGTTAATGCCTCTTTAAAGTGTGACTTTGGAAAGTAAATAATCATCTTTTTATGAATTGGGTTTCCTACTTGATTAAGAACTCAAAGAATACAATATTAAAGGACCATTAAAAACTAAATTAATTTTGTTTCTAACTAAAGGTTAAATCAGTGTGTGTTAATAATTCAAGGAGATGAAGACAGTGTACTGGAAGGAATTATTTACTCTAGTTAACTCATAAAAATTCATGTTACTGCTGGGTACCTCCAAAGAAGAGGATTTTCAGTGATTCGTGTGGTTTTAAAAACTCCCACCACTTATTTTTAAGAACAGCTTAACTCAAATAAAGAAATAAAAAAAAAAATCCCAAACCACAAACACTTTTAAAATAAAAGTCTACGACAAGAATACAGCATTGTTAATGATGCGACTACTATTCTTTGGTCCATTCAACTTTGCCAAGCAGAAAGGAAACTCTGGTTTTTATGTAGTATATACACAGTACTATAACATATATGAAGGAGGAGAAAATCAGTGGTGTGCTTTTTGCCCTACGTCTTAAAAGGTAGATCTAGACAAAAATATACATATAGTCAATTATCTCTACAGAGTAAACACACGAAAAACTACAACAGTCTTTTTACATTTTAAGGGCTTTTCCATTTTTACTTTTCTTTGCACAGTACAGTATATGACAGTTTACAGATATCCCCATTATACTGTAATGTAAGTGTTTTGTAAACACAGGAATGAGAATTATCCACTAGATGGCCATTTCCAGAAAGGACACAAAAAATTTGGCTTCATAATCAAATACAGGTTGATGAAAAGGAAGAAGGCTCATAGCTTTCTCAAAGAGAATGACAATAGAAATCTTTTGATGTTTGGAAGAACCACGAGTAGTGTACATGAAAGTGCTTTGTAAACTTTGAACCTAGATCAAAAAGCAGCAGTCCACATAACCACATTATGAGAATCTCTGAGAATGGAATCAGCATACAGGCCTATTGTCTGCTATCCAGCACTTGCAGTAATCACAGAATTTCTTTGGTTGAGACTTCCAGTAGTCGGCCCTGAAAAAGGGAAAAGAAGTCTAAGCCTTTTCAAAATGAAGGTAAAATTCTGGATACTTTAGTTTCACGTACTATACAAGCCTCGGCTACTGAATCTTGTTAAAAAAGCTCCCTGTTTTATCATTTAAGTAGAACAGGCAAGTCGACTGAAATTTTGTTTCTAGTAGAGTAGAAAAGGTCAGCATGGGATTTATCACAAGCTGCTTTAAATAAAACAATTAAAATTTTTCTTACTTAATACTAACAGTATGAAGAGACAAGGAACGTCTCAGAAAAATGGCCTTTCTGATGCGGGGATACTGTAATGGGAGGCCGGTGAAAAAACTGAAACTGGTCTTAGGTTTACTTTCATCAAAAGAATAAAACACAACACTATTCTGGGGGAAAGACTGTGGTCCTTCCAAGACTATCAGTTAATACAAGTCGTTCTTGAGCCAAGGGACAAGAATTGTAAAGGCCAAAGGACCTCGCCGACCAAATGAAAATGATCACTCTATCCACAGATGGCCGATTGGAGTGGTCAGGGAAGGCAGCAGCGGGCGCAGCTCAACACCAGAGCTTTATAATACCCCAAGGTTTAAGCGTTTTCAGAACCGACAAGGGCGCCCGCCACCCTCGATCACGCAGATAAAGACTGCGCCGCATCTACCCCCTTCCCATTCGGCAGGGCCCATCCGCCACCCCAACCGGCCGCAGACTCCCAGCCTAAACCCAGCACGGCGCGTAACCAGGACGCTCCGCTGGGTAGCCTTTCTTCCCCGCCCAGAAAACCGGCTCCGCAGTTCTGGGGCTGGTCTCGAATGAGTTAAGAGCAAGTCCGTCACGCCTCTGGCCGAAGGGCGGGAGGAGGGGGTGGAGAGCCCGGGGGAGCGAGGGCGGCCCAGAGAAACAACACTTCGTTGTTTAGGGCCTCAGATCAACTCACATGACTGCGCCAGCCGCTCCGCGCGTCGTCAAGGGTACAACTCACTCTCGCGTTCTCCAAGCGGCGCAAGTCGGACCCGGCCAGCCGCGCGGTCCACCCAAAACTCCTTTGAGCGCGGACACTCCCTTCAACCCAGGGACCAGCGGGCCACGGTTTCCCACTACGGGTGCCCACAAGACTCAACCCGCGTTTGAAATTTCCTCTTCTTCCCCTCCCCCCTACAGGGGCGGTACTCGACTTATGAGGGGTGGGGTCGGTTTAAAGGAGTTGAGGTCACCGAGAAGGGGAGAAAGCGCGACGGGATCTGAGCAGAAGGACAGAACTCTTAAGTCCCCGCGCCAGCCCGCCTCCCTTTCTGTCTTCCCCTGGGATCCAGAACCACCACTTTTCCTAGACTCGCTGGCTGGTGGCCAAGGAGCTCGCGCGCCGCCTCCGCCCCGAACGCAAACAGCTGTTCCCAGTAGACGTCGCCGCCCTCTACTTTGCCAACTAGTCCGCACGCACTTTAACCAACGGAGCAACCCGGACCTGCGGGCCCGGGGCCGCTGTCGGAGTTAAAGAAAGGTGAAATAGCTGGTCCTGGGACTTCGCGAGTCGTGGGACTTTGCCGCAGAACTTTCTTGCGACGCAGCGCGGCCCCGCCTCTCTGCCGCGACGCCCGCGCGCTCCGGCCGGGCTCGTTCCCGCGGGCGGGCAGTGGCGGCTGCAGCTCTGTTGGTGTAGAGGCGGCGGCAGCGGCGGGAGCGGCGTGGAGCAGTGTAGCCGAGGTGGCGGCGGCATTTATGCTAGTCAGGTGAGTTACGGAAGCTTATTCTACAGTGTTTCCCATATGGTCTAGCGGTTAGGATTCCTGGTTTTCACCCAGGCGGCCCGGGTTCGACTCCCGGTATGGGAACGGCATGTCATTTTAAAAAATCGATTTGGGGAACGGACTTACTTTATTTTCAGTGGCTCTGATTAACTTCCCCGCACCCCTGGGAAAATGAGTTTGTGGAAAACGGGTATTAATGTGGTTTTTTTGGTGGCGCCGTCGGCTGGGCTGCAGCTTTGGGAGCCCCGAGCGCCCCGTCGTGCGGGTAGGAGTTTCACTTTCTCTGGGCCGCTCCCCAGCCCCTCTGGCCCGACGCGTAGTTTTCCAGAGGCTCAGGAGGTGATGATTAACTCTGGCGGGGCTTATCTCCTCCCCGTGCCCCTTTCAGGCCCACACCTTGCTCGGCCGCCCCTCCTGACTCTCCCCGGGAGGTGCGGGGCTGGTGTGCCCTCCCCTGGGCGTCTCCTGGCCCGTGCTTTCCGCGGGGCGTTTACGAGACCCGTCTGGAGCACCCCGGGGGTCTCTCCTTCCGCCCTCTCCTACCTTTCGCTCACCCCCAGCGGCTGCGTGCGCCCGAGCCAGCCCCGAGGCGGGCCAGCGACCCGACTAGCTTGACAGTCGCCCTCCGAAAGCACCCTGGTCTTGGGGACAGAGCCCTCCCCCTTGCCCCGGTGAAACAAGCGCAGTGAGTTACAGAGCAGAAAAATACTACTGTGATGAGATGTCTTTAAAGAAAAAAATTGACATTCCAAAGACTAATGATTAAAAAATCCTGACGTGGAGGTGGAGCCTCCAAGACAGAAATTGGCCAGTGACTGGGGAGAGGATGTTATAACAAAGTTTCACTGTATTTTTAAAATATAGAAGCCCTGTGTTTATTACAAAGAAAGGGCAGCTGTGACAGCAACATGTGCGCTGTAAATGAAACAAAAGCATTATCTTTAATGCAAGTTGAAATTAGAAAATAGAGGCAGCTAAAATGTTTAGTCTATCAGGTTTCTGGAAACAAGGAAAAAATGACTTTTGAGTATGCATTATAATTAGGGTCATTACTAAGCAGAGGTTTTGGTTGTGTGTTCTTATTCTATAGCATTAAATGCACAGTGTTTGAAAATTATTAACGTAATCTGCACGGTTATACATCAGCTAGCTTTACCTTGTTTAAAAAACACGAACTGCCACAATTAAAAGCAAATTTAAATCATCTTCATGAGTGTTTGCTACATGGGAGGTTTACTACATGCTTTTGAAGTTACTGCTAATTCAGGTGCATTTTGTTAGTAGCTAGTGGGTAGAATACTGAATGATCACATTGTGACTCATGGTTAAGCTGTGTGACCTCTTGGAGCTCTTTCACCTTTTCTACTTTAGAGTCATAAATTCTTGGTAATATGTATTAATCACAAACTTTAGATGGTGGTGCAGGAATTGTTGACCAATTCTTGAATAGGTAATGAAACAGAAAACGTTTCATTTAAATCATGAGTGGAATAATGTTGTTAAAGGCTATTTACTAAAGAATTAGGTTTGAATTTGGAAGAAATCTACCTTTACCTTGTCTCCAGAGAGGGCTTAATTTTTGTAATGACTTGACATTGTATTGTACCAAATGGTGCTGAAATGGATGTTATTTTAAAATGAGCACTCAGTGATTGTAACTAGTAATAGGACTGGTATACACTTGGGGTAGGGTGAAGAGAGTGTTGGATAACAACATCCCTATACAAGACACAGATGATTTTATGTGTAGTTGTGTATTAGGTGGAATATACAACATCAGAGGTACAGAATTGCTCCTGAAGCACAGAGAGAAGGAATGAGTTCTACTTTGCAGAGAGGACTGGAGAGAAGAGCCAAGGAAGAAAGGGTATTTGCCCTGGGCCTTGAAGAACGGGTTGGATTTCTCCTAGCTGAGAATGTGACTCAGATGAAGGGAGAGCGAGTACCTGGAGGCTTGCAAGTAGTCTGGTTTGGCTGGAGCACAGAATGCCTGGAGGCAGAGGATTGGGAGGTCCAGCCTGGAAGGTAGAAAGGAATTTTAACCTGATAAATTTTGACTAGGTAACAGGGTCTTTTATCAAAGAGTGACCTTTTATGTCACTAGAATTCTTAAAAGCCACTCTTTGAAGAGCCTAAATATAGATGAATAGATCTGTAATGTGAAAAAGTCTTTTTAAAAAAGAGTCAACACAGAAACAAGGACATTATTGTTTTATACGATTCAAACAATATGTAAATTTGGAACCATCATACACTGCTAGTAGAAATGTAGAATGGTATAGTCACATTGGAAAAATTTGGTAGTTCCTTAAAATATTAAACACAGTGGTACCATATGACCTAACATTTCCATTCCTAGGTATATACAAAGGATAAATGAAACATATGCCTACACCAAAACTTATACACAGATGTTAATAGTAGCAAGCAAAAAGTGAAAACCTAAATGTCCATCAAGTAATAAATGAATAAATAAAATGTGTATCCATACAAGGGAATAATGTTTGGCAATAATAAAGAAATGAAGTACTGATGCATACCACATGGATGAATTTCTAGAACATTGTACTATTAGGTATATTCAGCCTGCAGGCCATTTGCCTGCTTTATTTTTTTGGTTTTTTTTAAGAAAAATTTAAGAAATATATTTACCAGCTTCTCTCACCTTCAACAAGGGAGAGACATTACAGTGGTTTTAAACAACCCATGTATACTTGTACATGATGCATCCCACCTCTTTTCCCTTCCCCCTCCCATCAAGCCCCCCTCTCTCCCTAGGTACAAAAGCTTTGTTTTCATTTTTTCATTCTAGTTTCACTTTTTTTTTTTTACTGTCCCTTCTTTCCTTTCCCTCCTTCGTCCCTTGTTCCCCTTCCCATTTGATCATTTTCTTCCCATTTCCCAATATCTATTTTACAATTTAGTCTTTATTTCCATTTTTGGTTCTTCACACCAGAAAAACAATGTGGTATTTAAACATGTGTGTCTGATTTACTCAAGAGTATGGTCTTAAGGTCCATCCATTTAGCCATAAATGTCTCAAGCTTATCCTTCTTCATAACAGAGTATTACTCCATTGTGTAAAAAAATCCACGTCTTCTTTATCCACTCATCAGTTGATGGGCATTTGGGCTGTTTCCAAGACTTAGCTATTGTAAACTGTACCCCTATAAACATGGGTGTGCATGTATTTCTGTGGTACGATGCTTTTAATTCTTTCGGGAAAATACCAAGAAAGGGAATAGCTGGGTCAAATGGAACATCTAGTTTTAGTTTTCTGAGGAATCTCCACACTGATTTCCACAGTGATTGCACCAGTCTACTTGCCCACCAACAGTGAAGGGTTCCTTTTTCCCCATAACCCCTCTAGCATTTGTTATTGGTTGATTTCTTTCTCTTTTTTTTTTTGGTACCGGAGATTGAACTCCGGTCCTTGCGCTTGCGCAGCAGGCGGCAAAACCACTGAGCTAAATCCCCAGCCCTGGTTGATTTCTTGATAGCAGCCATTCTTTCTGGAGTGAGATGGAATTTCATCATTGTTTTAATTTGCATTTCTTGAATAACCAGTGATGTTGAACATTTTTTCATATAGTTGTTTGTTGTTTCTACTTCATCTGAGAAGTGTCTTCATTTCAGATGCCCATTTTTGGATGGGGCCTTTAAATTTGGGAGGTCTGATTTTTTTGAGTTCTTTATATATTCTAGATAGTCCTTTGATGAACAGCTGGTAAAATTATTTTCCCATGCTGTGGGCTGTCTCTTCACTCTGTTGATGGTTTCTATTGCTGTGCAAAAGCTTTTTAATTAAGATGAGGTAACAGTTGTTGATTCTTTGTAGTATTTCTCATGGGGTCTGCTCTCTATTTTTTTTATAAATGTTATGGATATTTATGTATGTGTGTATAGAGATAATTTTATTATTTATATAGAGTAACTGTGTTCTGTACTTTATATGTGGCCCACGATAATTCCTCTACTCAGTTCACCCAGACAAGCCAAAAGGTTGGATATGCCTGCAAGAACATGACACTAAGTGAAAGAAGCTAGGCATAAAACACCACGTTTTGGTGGGTTCTGTGGTGCCTGACTGCACTTTTGGAGGCTGAGGCATGAGGATCACAAGTTCAAGTTCTGACTGGGCAATTAAAGCAAGATCCCAGGTCAAAATAAAAACACAAAAGGATTGGGGATATAGATCAGTGTGAAGGCCTTGGCTTCACTTCCCAGTACTGTAAAAAAAAAAAATTGTTACATTTATATGAAATGTATGAAATAGGGAAATCTACATGAGAAATAGGATTAATAGTTGCCTTATATTAGGGAATGGGAGGGTGCTTGCTAATGTAGTTACAATTGGGTTGACTAGAAGAGATGGTTGCACACCTCCTTATAAATATAGTAAAAAAAACCATGAATTGTATATACTTCAAAATACTTTCTGATATATCTCAGCAAAACCGTTAAGGATTGAAACAATAGCACAGAATATTTTATCTGTAGACTCATTTAGCATTGGGTTATTACATACTTAAATGATGGAATAGTGTAACAGTGAAACTCATTTCTAGATAATTTCAGGAATGTAGCAGGTGTTCAGTAAATAATGAATAGAAGAAGTTAGATACAAATTATAGATGTTACAATGCATAATGTGGTAAGTGCTCAGAGGTGCCCAAACCAGGGGTCATAGTTTTTGAAGGTCTCCAAAATTCTTATCTCCATTTGTGTGAGCAGTGGGAAAGGATTCTATAGGAGGTAGCATTTGCGGTAGACTTTGAAGGCTGGCTCAACTTTTGTTGGTAGATATGGGGGAGGGAACAAGGCATTCAGAGGAAACAAACAGGAGTAGAGGTGCGTTAACAGTTTCCAGCACATTTTGGTTGAGCTGAGAGTACCAGTAGGATAGGAAAGGGAAACAGGTCTGCAAAAATAGATTAGGGAACAATGTCAGTGCTCTGGCAGATCTGTGATGTCTCTTTACTCATGCCTTCCTCCCCAGTCAAACTCCCACTTCAGCTGGCCACAGCCTAGTGTAGTGTGTTTCCAGCCTTCTTACTTTGGAGGACCCTAGCCCCTTCCCTGTGGAGAGCTTGCAGTGCCTGGGGGCTTTGGCCCCTACCCCTAATGGACTGCCCTATCAGAAGTGTAACTTTGGGGTGGGGAGCCCGACTGGTTTCCTTTTGTATCACCAGACTTGGAGCAGTGCATGGCACCTGGTGAACATTCAGGAAATATTTGAATGATTAAATGAATTAAAATCAAGAGTTGCAAAGTCTGTTCAAAGCGGTTTATTTTACAGATTTTCTTCACTCTTGACAAAACGATTTTGAAAGGGCCTTGAATTTTGGGCTAAGGAGTTTACTAAGCTAGGAAAAGGGAATTTCTGGTAAAATGATTATTCTGATGAAATTAGTTTGGTAATACTGTGCAGAATAAACTAGAGGGTGGAAGGTTTATTTCTGTGGTGCCCATCCCCACCTTCCCATTCTGTTACTATATCTACTCTACCTGGGTTAGGCCCTGACCAGCACTGGGAGTCTCCTGCAGTCTGGTAGTCTCCTAATGTCTCTCCTTGCTTTTAGTCTCTCTATAAATAGGGTAATGGCAGCAGAGTAGAAAGGGAAGGATCATTAAGACGGCCTTGAAGAAAATAATTTAAGATGCCAGAAAGTAAAAACCTCTAAAACAAATAGAAAAGTTATGAAACAGATATTCTAGGGGAGGGCAGGCAATTTTTGTTCTTAGGGTTGGTCAGATAGTAAATTTATTGTGTGTGTATCTTTTTGAACACTGAAATTGTACATTACATCCATTGACAAGGTTAAGACTATGAGACTGCCACCCTGTGGACAATATAACTTAGAACTAACCCCCTCAAGAATTATAGTAAAGCTTCATTTATTTGACATTTTCTATTTTATAACTGGCTGTTCACATTGGTATATATGGTTATGCTTATTAGAATAGAAGGCTTGAAAAACAAATAGAAGGCTTGGCCATTTGTTTTCTGAACTTTTTCTGAAGCTTTTAAATAAAGAATATAAAATACAATCAATAGCTTTAAAAAGATGCACAGAAATTTAAAAATCCTGTTTGGATGGTATGCTTCTTTATTCCAGAAATTTCATATGCAAGAGGTTTTTTTTTAAAACAACAACAGAAAAACCCCTGTGGCATGTAGGTCTATTGTGGATGGTTTTTTCTTGTACTGGTTTTTAAAAAATTTTGTTTTGTAATGCATATGATGTCCTTGGTATGGTACATTTTGTGAGTAATATGTGAAAACTTCCCCCTTTTTTAGGAGGGGTAAGTAAATTATTTCCTCATTTTTTGTGGAGCTGGTTTTAGTTAAAAATTTTCATGCTTTGATGAATTACCTTAATTGTACTTATGTAAACAGTTTGGATTGTGTTGTGTATTACTGATCCAAAGGGCAGTCTGCTCACAAATTAAAAAATCAGCCAGGTGTGGTACGACACACCTGTAATCCCAGGACCTCAAGAGACTGAGGCAGGATGATAGCCATGAGTTCAGTGCTAGGGTGGGCTACTTAGTCCAAGCCCAGCCTGAACTACATAGTGAGACTGTGTCTCCAAAAAAAAAAAAAAAATTAAAAAAATAAAAATGACACAGTGATTACGAAAGATTTAACTTTGCTCTCTGCAACTCAGGAAATGGTTTATTCACCAGCAGATGAGCTGTTTACAGCTATCATGTTTTAAATGGCTTACACACTTGAATTCCCTGAGGTGTCAGTGGGGGTGGGGCAGCCACTTAGTGCTTGAAATTTGTGTCTCCATAAAGCAGAAGTGGGTTGAAGAAGCATTTGAGGTCGGCAGTTGTGTGTTCTGATAATCCAGGCTGATGGGAATGGATGAAATCAATCCCTTACCACTTAACTTACCTGAAACCTGGGCTTAGGGCGGCTGCATTTTGGTATATTTCATATACCAAATATTTCTCTGAGACGGTTTTCCTAAAAAGTAAATGGCATGACAAACATCATAAGCTTTAAATGTTTAGTTTTATTTAGCTTCTTCAAAGTAAATGTGTGGGGTTGTAGGTGACTTTTCAAGATTATTTTTTGCTACCTATTTGTCTTTCATCTGTAGTCATACACTGTTCAATTTTTAAAAATTTTAATTTTATTGGTACATTTTAGGTATACGATATAATGACATTCATCATTGAAAATTTGCACCTTCATGTAATCTCTCTTGCTTCTTATTTTTTCCCCATTTCCCTGCCCTCCCTTCAACCCCTCCATCCTTCATATTTGCAAAGACTTTGTTTCCATTTTTTCATTTTCTCATATTAATTCCATTCCCTTCTTTCCATTCCCCTACCCCTCCCACTTCCCCTTCCCTTTTGCCCCATTTTCTTTCTATTTCACAGTATCTGTTATACCTTTTAGTCCTTACTTACACTTTCAGTTTCTCATACTAGAGAAACTATTTGGTATTTACATATGTGTGTGATATTTATTTCACTTTTAAGAGTATTGCCTCAATGTGCATCCATTTAGCTATAAATGTCTCTAACTTTTTTTTTATGCTGACTAGTATTCCATTTTATAAAAAAACCAGATTTTCTTTATCCAATCTTCAGTTGATGGGCAGTTGGGCTGTTTCCAAGTTTTAGCTATTACAAATTGTACTACTATGAACATGGGTGCTCAAATATCACTGTGGTATGATTCTTTTAATACTTTGGGAAAGATCCCCAGTGAGGCAATAGCTGGGTCAAATGGGACTTCCAGTCCTAGTTCTTTGAGGTATCTCCATACTGATTTCCACAGTGGTTGCACCAGTCTACACTCCTGCCAGCAGTGGACAGTGTTCCTCTTTCCCTACAGCCCTGCCAGCATTTGTTATTGGTTGATTTCATGATAGCAGCCATTCTTTCTGGAGTGAGGTGGAATCTCAGCATTGTT
>NW_004624748.1:13997062-14009663 GCF_000247695.1 Heterocephalus glaber
CATTGAAGCATTTAAACAGTAGTGGCAGCAGTTCCTCTCTAAATGTCTTGTAGAATTCAGCAGTGAAGCCATCAGGACCTGGCCTTTTCTTAGTTGGTAAGTTTTTAATTACATTTTCCATTTCATTGATTGATAGTGGGGCATTTAGAATTTTTAGGTCATCTTCGTTAAACTTTGGTAATTCGTACCTATCTAAGAATCTGTCCATTTTTTTCTGTGTTTTCCGTCTTACTGGCACATAGGTTCTTGAGGTAGGTATTAATGATCTTCTGGATTTCTGCTGGGTCTGTTGTAATTTCATCCTTTTTATTCGTAATTGGATGGATTTGGGCCTTTACTTTTTTTGATATGGTTGACTAAGGGTTTGTCAATTTTGTTTATTCTTTGAAAGAACCAACTCTTGGCTTCATTGATTTTTTTTGTATCATTCTCTTAGTCTCCATTGCATTGATTTCTGCTCTTATCTTTATATAATTTCCTCCCTTGTATAAAGTTTGGGTTTGTTCAGCTCTTCTTTTTCTAGAAGCTTGAGTTTCAGCATCAGTTTGTTTAATTGGGCTCGCTCTGTTTTCCTAATATGCATATTCACTGCTATGAATTTCCCTCATAAAACTGCTTTCACAGTGTCCCATAGATTCCGATATGTTGTATTGTCTGAACTGTCCGATTTCTTCTTTAATTTCCTCTGTGACCCATTGGTTATTCAGAAGTGTTTTGTTCAGTTACCATGTGTTTATGACGTTCTTGTGGTTTCTTTTGCTGTTGATCTCCAATTTCATCCCACTATGATGTGATAATGTACAGGGGATAATTTCAGTTCCTTTGCATTTATGTAAGCATGTTCTATGAGCGAGTATGTGGTCTATTTTGGAGAACGACCCATGTGCAGCTGAAAAGAATGTATATTCTGATTTCTTGGGGTGGAACACTCTGTAAACATCTGTTAAGTTCATTTGTTCAAGAGTTTGATTGAGTTCTAGTATTTCGTTGCTTACTTTTGGTCTAGTTGATCTATCTATTTGTGACAGTGGGGTATTGAGATACACCACTACTATTGTATTAGTGCTTATTTGATTTTTCATGTCCCTTAGTATTTTATATAGTTGGATGCAGTAGTGTTTGGTGCATAGATATTTGTGATTGTCATCTCTTCCTGTTGGATTGTTCCCTTTACAAGGATGTAGTGTCCTTCTTTGTCTCAATCAGTGTTGGTTTGAAATCTACTTGATCTGCAAAGAGGATAGCTACTCCTTTTTTTCGCGTTCCTGTCGCATGGAAAATTGTTTTCAACCCTTTAACTTTCAGTCTATGAGTTTCTTTATAAAGTAAGTGTGTTTCTTGTATGTAGCGTATTGTTGGATCTTGCTTCTTGACTCATTCTGCGAGTCTGTTTCTTTTGATTGGTGAATTGAGACCATTAATGTTGATGGTTATAACTGATACATATTGACTTACTATTGTCATGACTTTTTCTTTTTGTTCGATTCTCCCCCTTTGCATTTGATTTCTTGTTGTACCTGATGGATTTCGTTCTGTTGGGCTTCCTGGGGTTGTGATCCTCATTGTCTTTTCCTAGGGTACTGCCTAAAATTTTTTGGAGTGCTGGTTTGGTATTCATGAAGTTCCTAAGGTGCTCTTTGTCATGCAAGTATCTTATTTCTCCATCAATTTTGACAGATAGTTTTGCAGGGTACATCAATTTGGGTTGGAGGTTGTTTTCCTTTAGGGCTTGAAATATGTCACTCCAAGCTCTTCTTGCCTTGAGGGGTTGTGTTGAGAAGTCTGCTGTGATTCTGATGGTCTTTCCTTTGTATATGATTTGTTTCTTTTCTCTCACTGCTTGTAGAATTTTATTCTTCTGTTGGGTTTCTGGAATCTTAACTATTATATGCCTAGGTGTAGATTTTTTTTGATCACAGCTAGTTGGAGTCTTGTATGCCTCACCTGTATGTCAAGTTTTTTTTCCCTCCTTAGGAAGTTTTCTGCCATCACTTCTGTGAACAGTTTTTTTATGTCGTCTGCATTTTCTCCTGTTTCTTCATTGACTCCAATCAGCCTTATGTTATTTTCTCTGTATCTTCTAGCAGCTGCTGGATTGATTTATTGTGGTCCCTTACTATTTTTTTTTTTGGCCCCTTACTATTTTAAAGAAATTTTTGTTTTCCAGGTCACTAATTGCAATCCTCTGTTCTATATCTGAAATTCTGTCCTCACATTGGCTCATGCTGCTGCATAAACTTTCAGTGGAGTTTTTAATCTCCTGGAAATCTGTTTGGATCTGTTTTATGGATTCCATTTGTTTCCTGTGTTGGGATTCCATCACGTTCCTCAGCTCCTCTATTTTTTATCTGTGTCCTCTCTGGATTTATTGATCATGTCTTGCACTATGGGCACAATCTCTGCTGTTATCTGAGAAATTATTTCTGATTTCATTTTTTCCAGATGCTCTTTCATTGCCAGTTCAGGGAATCCAGGTTGTTGAGTATCAGATTGTTCCATCTCGTTTCCCTTTGGGGTTGCTTTAGGTAATCTGGGAGTGTGGTTTTGAGACTTGTTCAAGTGTCTTCTCATTTCATCATGGAGGGATGTGTGCTGCTGGTGTCCATGCAGCTTACCTCCTCTGTTCTGGGGGCAGCTGTCCTCCTCGGTGCTGGGGATGGTAGTTAGGTGGCCCAGAAGGTTCCTACACTGTTTAATTTTAAGTGAAGTAGACTGTGATAAAATGCAAAAGTTTAGCTGAGTGTGGTGATACTTTCCTCCAGACCCATCGGGGTGAGTGAGTCAGGAAGGCTGCTTGAGCCAGGAGTTCAATACCAGTGTGGGCAACATAGCAAGATACTGTCTTTAAAAAAGTTTTTATGGGTTTATAAAGTACACTGTCATTTTAAAAATAATATTATTTGAGTACAGTAACTTTTAGAAAATGGGCACAGTGTCATATGCCTATAATCCCAGTGCTCTTGGAGGCTAAGGCTATAATACAGTTAGGATGGCAAATTTGAGCCCAGTTGGGGCAATTTAGTGACTTAGCAAGACCCTGCCTCTCAAAATTAAAAAAAATAAAATTAAAAAAGTAACATTCAAAGTATTTCATGGTGTATTTGCTTCTTTTCTAGGTACAGTATTGTAATGAAGAGCCAATAAAAGAGAGAGATTTTTGTTTTCTAACTTCCTTTGTTTTATTATCCTAGCCTTTTAAAAACTGCTAAAGACATTGAACTTGATATAAAATAGTTTTTATGTCAGAAGTGATAGCCCATACCTATAATCCCAGCACTTGGTCAGGGTGGCTGCAGGAAGAGAATTCAAACCCAGCCTGGGCAATTTAATAGTCTAGTGAGACCTGTCTCAAAGAAAAAAAAAATGCTGGGGATGTAGCTCAGTGTGACAGCCATATGTTCAGATCCCACCACTAGGGGGATGGGTGGGACTCACAAAAACAAAAGAACTTTTAGTTTAACATTTAACTATAATTTAAGAAACTTTGTTTTCATATAGTGCTTGCAATTTTATGCTATATAATGGTGACTATTTTAGGATTGTTTGTAGTGTTTCCTTTTACTTCACACATATGGGTTCATTTTCACCAATGCAAGTAATAAAATATCTTGTTTTTTGAAAAACAATTTTTGGAATTTTGATAAAGTAACCATTTAATAAGTTTTGTGTGCAGTGTCTTCTTTTTTTTTTTTTTTTTAATGCTGGTAGTCAAACTCAGGTGCTGTAACACTAAGCTATGTCCCTAACCATTTTTATTTTTTATTTTGAGACAGGATCTTGCTAAGTTGCTCAGTTTGACCTTGAACTTTCAATCTTCCTTAGCCCCCTGAGGAGCTGAAATTATAGGTGTTTGCAACTGCAGCCAGTGGAATTTCAATATTTTTAATGCACACTATTCACTATTAAATAAATATTGTTGGCCCAGGGATTTAGCTCAGTGGTTTTGCTGCCTGCTGCGCAAGTGCAAGGACCCAAGTTCAATCCCTGGTAGGTCCCCTCCCCCCATAAATAAATAAATTAATACTGTTGATTTAAAACTTTTTTTTGTACTTTTAGATATTTGAGTAAGTACCGAGCCTACTGACTTTTAAATGATAGAGACCTTCAAGATTGTCATAAATCTTGATTTGTAGTTTAATCTTTTAATTTAAATCTCTTTTTTGGATTCAGAATCTAGAGTCTAGGATATATTTGTGATATATGATGCATTCAGATATTGCTCTGTATGAAGTTTTTTATCTGTTCCCAGATTTAATCATTTAATTCAATTTTCAAAGGTTATAATTGGATTTTACTCCAGTGTTCCTAACATTGCGTTTATCACTGATACTCTCTTATATCAGTGGACACAAATTAATCTTGACTAGGAAAAGACTGAGGAGCTGTCACTGAAGCACACTCCTGAGTAGGCACCAACCCAGTTGTAAGAAAGGATGGGTATGTCAGAGAAGGGTACAGCTACAGGCAAAGTTGATGGGGGAAGGTGTTCCAGTGCGTAGATGGAAAGAAAGAGAGAGAATACTTTGGAAAATCAAAGACCGTTTGGGAGGGCTGTAATTAGAAAGTGAGAGTCAGTGAGAGATGAAGAGGGCATGTAACATTGTAAGCTCTGTTAAAAATTTTTGTGTTTTAAGCAGTATGGTCAGATATTGATTTCTTTTTTTTCTTTGTAAAACAGGGTCTTGCTGTGTAGTTCAGGTTAGTCTTGAACTCACAATGTAGGCTTGAAATTAGGACAATCCTCCTGCCTTAGCCTCTGAGTGCTGCGATTCCAGTCAGGTGCCACAACTCTTGGTTTGATGGTTTTTTAAGTGGGGAGAATGGAGGTAGAGTGGGGTGGGAGCAAGGAGAAAAATTATGTGCCTTTTTTGTACAACATGGCCCTTAATCTGATGCTTAAATGTTGGAGGGAAAATGGTTAATTACATTCAGATGATATACAGTATTGGTCACCAATATAGCTTGTTAATATGGTAACATGTACTTAAAGGGTGCGTTTAAGGGATTTGTCAAGAATAATTGAGCATAGGTAGTTTTTACCTTTCTATTTTGACTTAGTAGTTTGAAGCCCTTGGTAGTCTGAAGCCGTAAGACACTGGCAAATTTGCCTTGGGAGAGCCTGCAGTGAGGAGACGACTTTGAGCTCTTAGGACCTCTAGTGTTGAGTAGTGAGGAAGTATGACAGGGAAAATTGAGGTAGAACTTCAGAATTGTGGGGAGATAAGGAAAGAGCATAGCATGGCTTCAGAGAAGACAAAGAAGTATTTCAAGTAGTAAAATTAATATAACAAGTTCTGAAAGTGTTAATTGGATTTAGCCCTATGAGATTGTTGACTTTAGAACAAATTTAGAGTCATAACTGGCAGGATTAGATTAGAGTAAGTTGAAAAATGAGTGGGAGAAGAGATAGAGTGGTTAAGTACAATACAGTCAGATTTTTTTTAGTAAGTTTGGGTGTAAAGTGGAGGGAGTGAGAAAGAATGGTAATTGGGACTGAGGTATAGTGACACTGACTACTAAAATTGTGCTTTTTTTAGGGAAAAATTGAATTAAAAATACTTTCCACATGGTCTATGAAATATTTGAAAAATATACATTTTGATGATTCGTTAAACAGGATTTACTAACTACAATGTTTTTCCTGCTTAGTTACCTGGCCATTCATCAGTGTGTTGCTGAAGGGTCCAAGGCCATTTTCTTTGAGACTGAGTCTGCTGTTGAAGTTCCACGCTGTTTTCTGTTCTACTCACCCGTAATATAGTGCTGAAGATTTTTAGTTTTGATTTTTTAAATAGAGCAAGAATTTTATTATTTGTAAAACTTTTTCTGAATTTTGGCAAATGCATTCACAATAATTTTCTGGACTTCTTGTCATTGTTTTCCCCCTGTTTATCCTTTGCCTTAGCTTCAATTATAGTGCTTTTTAAAATTTAGGGAGTCATTCTTTTTCTTTACTTTTTTCTGTTTAAAGTGCCATATCTGGAGAGGCATTCCTTATCAATTACTATATCAGTGTTGATCTATGTTTTCTTTTAGTGGTTTTAAAAAACATTGACATCTCTTAATTGGAATAATATGATACAGGGATTTTTAGAAAAATGATTAGCAGTGGTTTGAATTTGTTAGGTAATACCAAGTAATGAAAGATCTTCCTGTCTGTGTTTTCTTTTTTTTTTTGACAAACTGGAATATGTTTTTATTGATGCTTTTTTATGGTAGCCTGTTTGTATGTAGTCTTACCTCTTTTTAAAAATACCTTATTCTATTTAATCTGTTCTTAACATTTACCTAGTTGAGGTAATTGGGTAAGGCATATCCCTCCTCACCATTATTCTTTCTGCCTATAAAGGTTTATACTTTTCTTTTTTTTTTTTTTGGTACCGGGGATCAAAATCGGGTCCTTGCGCTTGTGCAGCAGCTGACGAAACCACTGAGCTAACTCCCTGGCCCAGTTTTATACTTTTCTTAGATTTTTTTTTTTTAAATGAACTCTGGCAGAATCGGCAGAAAAAGTAGTGGAGAAAAAAACAAGCGGAGAGGTTGGTAAATCTTGAGAGTTTACTAACTTCTAATTGTATCAGTTTTTAATCTATGTAGCAGATTGTATTTGCATATTTTATTATCCTTAAATAAATGTGGGAAATGTTTGTTGCAGTTGTTCAAATTAAATTGTAAAGTTCAAAATATTTTTAAGACTTTAAAAATTTGAGATGTTATAGAAAGGGCATAGGATCCTGGAGTGAGTATGGATTTAAATCCTGGCTTATGTTTACTAATCCTGTATCCATGGACAAGTCATAATTTTTGAGCAGCTAGATGTATCATACAGTTCTGTTGCTGGACTGGGTGATTATTGTGATTTGGTTTGACTCAGCAGGTACTCCATACACAAGCTAAGTTGGCTTCATTAACACTGGGAGACCTCTCCATGTGGCTTTCATACTCCCAGAGTAGAAGAAAAGGGTTACAGTAGCAAGAGAGGACAAGGCCATATGTGCTGACATTTTGAAGCTTCTCCTTGTGTTATATTTGTTATTTCATTGGCCACATGGTATACTCAGGGTGGTGAAGAAGATTCTGTCTTGATCAGAAGAGAGGCAAAGTTCCCTTGCATGGAAATAGAGAAAAATGAGAAAACTAGTAGTCATTGTTTTATCAGTTTACGACAGGAAGTAAAGGAGTTAGCTCTGTGGATATCTAACAGAAAAACTCTCTAGAACAGTATGTACAAAGACTTAAGGAGAAAGAATGCTTGAGGTTCCTGGCATTACAAGGGAGGAACAAGCAGGAAGTACTAAGATAAAATCATAGAAGATAGGGCTGGGGTAAGATCTTGCAGTCCTGTAAACAGTTAATAAAGAATTAAAATAAAGATTTAATTTTGTGTGAAAGGAGGGACTGTGAAAGGGTGTTAAAACGGGAATACTGTGGTCTGACTTAAATGAAGCACTTTTGGCTTTTTTTTTGAGACTGGTTAAAGGAGGGAGGGATAATAAAAGCAAGAAGCTACTTAGATTGCCGCTGTGATGTAGAGGTGAGATGATTAAAGCTTGGAGTGTGATATTAGCAATAAAAGTGAGTAGTTAACAAGGTTTTGTGTACGTTTTGAAAATTGATTGAATAAAATTTCTTTATAAACAGTTTGTTTTGTAGTACTGGGAATTGACCTCAGAGCCTCACGTGTGATAGGCAAGCATTCTAGTACTGAACTATATCCCCAATCCTTTAATCACTTCTCGGCCTTTTGGCTAAGATCAAGTGTATATCCCCAACCCTTTTTATTTGATATTGAGAAGAGTCTTGATAAATCGCCTAGGCTGGTGTTGAACTAATAATCTTCCTTCCTCAGCACCATCGTGTCTGGATCGTTCTAATTTTCAAATGTTATTTGTAGTCTGTTAACATATAAAAGACGATCAAAATAGTATTTAAATTTAAAATAATTATTGCAGTAGAAGACACATTCCTATTAATCTCTTGCAAAATACTCCCCCTTGCTTGGAGCATATTTATTCCATCATTCTTGCCACTTTCTTTTTTTTTTCTTGCCATTTTCTTTTTAAAAAAACATTTTTTGTTATTTTTTATTTTTGGGGGTACCAGGGATCGAACTCAGGACCTTGCACTTGCGAGCCAGGCACGGTGCCACTGAGCTAAATCCCCGGCTGCCATTTTCTGAAGCAGTTCTGGAAGTCCACTTTCATGAATGTCTTTACGAGGTATGATTAAAAAAAAATGTATAGTGAATGTTGCTGCTGTGTGTCCCGCTTTGGATATGCTCTCGTGCATGCTCTGTCTTTATATGTATAGATTATATATATCTGTATACATAGCTGTATCTCACAACATTGGTACAGTACTATTTACAAGACTGCAGCCTTTATTGAGAGTTCCCTAGCTTTTCTATTAGTACCCTTTTACTGTTCCAGGAGCCAGTGTAGTGTATCCTATGCTGCACTTAGTAATTTTGTCTCTTAATCTAGTCAAAGATTATTCTTTTTTTTTGACCTTGATATTCTTGAAGAGTACCTATCAAGAATTTTGTAGAATGTTCATTAGTATGATTGATCATGTTTTCTCATGATTATTGGCTGGAGTGATGAGTTTTACACTATTAAATACAGTGCCCCCAGAATTGAATGCAGGGCCTTTGTGCTGAGCTATAACCCCATGCCTTTTAAAAATATTTTTATTTTGAGACAGGATGTCATTAAATTGCAGTTGTCCAGGCAGATCTTAAACTTGGAATCTTCCTGCCTCAGCTTTCCAGAGTCCTGGTTTACAGTCATACACTATCATGCCTGGCTACATTACTATGGTTTTGTCCCTTTGACAAATATTTAAATAGAATCATTCCTGTTACGGTTTGGATCAGGAATGTCCCCCTGAACCTCATATTCACTGAAAGCTTGATACCCAGTACAGCAGTGTTCAGAGATAGGACTTTTGGAAGGTGATCGGATTATGAGGGCTCTAACTTCAGTGGATTAATCTATGCTGGTTCATAGTTTGATGGCATTATTGGGAGGTAATGGAAATTTAGGACTCCAGCCCAATTAAAGGGGATGGATTATGGGGGTGTCTTAGTTACTTTTCTCATTGTTGAGACAAAATACCTGACACCCAAAGTTATGAGAGGAAAGTTTTATTTGGCTCACAGTTTGTAGAGCTTTCAGTCCATAGTGGGTTGGCTCCAAGGCAGGGTAGCATGGCAGACAGGCATCACAGAGGAGAAACAGTTTATGGTAGTCAGGTAGGCAGCAAAACAAGCAAAGGACTTTACCAGCTTTTTTCTGTCCCTTTTATACTCTAGATTACCGGGATTAGGGGCGTGCCAAACCATTCAGTGGATTGATTTAGTAATCACACGCCCTTAATCCCAGCATCACACACTAGATCCAGCCACCTCTGGAAAAGGCCCACCTATGGCCGAATGGAGCTTTGGGGGGACATCCAGACATAGCCATAACAGGGGACATGCCCATGGGGGCTATACTTTGACCCCAGGCCCTTTTTTCTGGATGTCTCTTGCTTCCTAGGTGTTATAAACAGAACATTTTTCCTCTGCATGTCTTTGCACCATGGTATTTCTTCCTCATCACTGGCTTGAAAGTAATGGAACCAGCTGACTAGGATTGAAACCATGAACCACAATAAACCTTTTCTCCTTTAAGGTTTTCTTTTTCAAATATTTTGTCACAGTGACAGAAAGTTGACTAAATTTGACACTAAGTTCTTTCAGTCAGCATGATGCTTTTAAGTGAGAGTCATCCAAGTTGTACTTATCAATAGTTCCTTTTTGTTGTTGAGTATGGATGTACATATGTACCATAGTTTATACCCTTTTTGTGTTAAGTATCTGAGAACATGTCTTGTCATATAACAGGTAGTTTAATCGCATTATCTTGTGAAATAGAGATTATTATCTGTTTTTCAGAAGTTAAAACAGAGGCTTAGAGTTTAAATAGCCGTGGATTATATAGCTAGTTAATTTCACCCACTGCAAACCATGTCTGTCTAGCACAGTAGCTGCAATTGGAGTCATCACTTAATTAAGTTAATGATAATCCACTACTGTTCTCCAAGATCCATCTATCTTCCCTGCAGACCACATAGAAATGATTTATTAACATCTTTTCACTGGGGCACAGTGGCAGACCCTGTAATCCCAACACTTGGAAGTTTGAGGCAGGAGGATCACCATGAGTTCAAGGCCAGCCTGGGCTACATAGTGAGTTCAAGGCCAGCCTGAATAGTGAGACCCAGTCTCAAAACAAACAATAGATCTCTTTTAGTCATTGCTGCATAGTAAGGGGCTAGAATAATGTCTGCCATATGGTAAATGCTTGGTAAATAATTCTTAAATGAATAAGAGAAACTACAACCAGTCATTAACTTGACATTGGGAAAGTCAGTTCTTTTTTTTTTTGGTACCAGGGATTGAATTCAGGACTTTGTGCTTGTGAGGCCGGTGCGGTGCCACTGAGCTAAATCCCTGGCCCAAAGTCAGTTTTTTCTGTAGATCTCCTTTCCTTTTTTTAAAAAAATGGGATCAGTATTTTAGACTTTCTTTTTTTTTGGTACCAGAGATCAAACTCGGGACACCTTGTGCTTGCAAGGCAGGCAACAGCACCACTGAGCTAAATCCCTGGCCCTATTTTAGGCTTTCTTAACATGGCAAAGATTTAAATGTGTGGTTCCCTGAAGATTTTTTTTTTTTTTTTTTGTACTGGGAATTGAATCCAGGGCTTTTGCTTATGCTAGGCAAGAGTTCTACCACTGAGCTACATCCCTAGTGTCCACCATACCCCCACACTTTTTTTTTTTTTAAATGGGGTCAGGGCCAGGGATTTAACTTAGTGGTTCCGGTGTCTGCTGCGCAAGTGCAAGGTCCCGAGTTTGATCCCTGGTACCAAAAAATAAAATAAATAAAATTAAAAAAATTTTAAAAACGGGGTCTTGCTAACTTACCCAGGCTGGCCTTGAATTTGTGATCATTTTGCCTCAGCCTCTCAAGTAGCTGAGATTACAGGCATATGCCACTGTGCTGTCTTTTGAAGGTATAAAAACCTTTAAAGAATTCAGTGGTTGAGTGTGGTGATGCAAACCTCTAATCTGAACAGTCTGGGTTGCTGAGGTGGAAGGGTTGGAAATTCAAACCCAGCCTGTGCAATTTAGTGACTTAGTGAGACAATGTCTTAAAATAAAACATAGAAAAAGGCTGGGAATATAGCTTAGTAAGAATGCCTTGGATTCAATCCCCAATGTTGCCAAAAAAGGAAAAAAAGAATCTGGCTGTTAAAAAAGTTTAAAAACCACTATCAGATAGAGGCTCTCTGAGGTCCCTTTCATTCATATGATAAGTTCTTGAAACAGTAATTTTAAATGGGGTTATTGAGGGAGGCCATTTAAACTGAGACCTAAAGAGTATATATTCAGTAGGCAGACTTACAGGGTTGGATGGGAAAGAAATAAAGTAGGTGCATCCCAAGCCCAGGAAGACACTTAGTGGGGAGGTAGTGAAAGGTGGGTAATTAGAAGTCAGGTTGTGAAAGTGTTGAATACCAGGATAAATGATGTGGTTTTTTAATGTGCCTCTGGGAAATCAAAAGTTGTTTTGTTTGTAGTTGCTTTTAGCCATCAGAGGTAATTACTGTATATCACTGAGTTGTTCTGTAGGAAGACTACAGTTAGTAGTAGGGAAAGGAACAATTATTAGCTTGTGATACTATTTTCCATGATATGATGCTTTTACACTTAGAGTAACGAAGGAGGAATTTAAGTTTTACTATCTATTTGGTATAAATAATAGAGAGTTTCTTTGCAACATTTAGAGATTATTGAGTAGTGAGTATCTTTTTGAGTGACTGCTATGTGGAAAGAGCACTAACATAGAAACAGACTGGTTCTCATAATCCTGGGCTTCATGTCCAACACTGAAACAGTTTCTGGGAGTAGGCATCTTCAAAAGGCTCCTCCTGTTGCACTGAGGTATGTTTCTGGTTGCAGTTCACTGAAGTAAAATATATTGTTTTTAATATTGAATTTAAAATTTAATTATGTGAGGTAAAATATCATGCCTGTATGAAACAATTTGAGATTATAGTCAGCATATTACCTGGGTGCATTGTAAAGGATATAATTGTACAATAGTTCTTGTTTGTTTAATGACAGAGGAAAGAATATTACCCCAAATAATGCCTACAATGATTTCTTGTAACAGGTCAAATCATGGTCTAAATCATGTCTTTGAAATTTTTCATTGTGTGGTAAGTTCTTAATATGTTACAAACTTTGTTGAATGAACTGTTTTATAAAAGTTATTTGGCTGGGCACAGTTGTACATGCCTGTTTTCTTAGCACTCTTGAGAGGCTGAGGCAGGAGGATTGCAAGTTTTTTTTTTTTATTAAATTCTTTTATTGGTACATTGTAGGTATACAACACAATTACATTTCTCATTGGGAAATGTACCTTTACATAATGCATCTTCGTTCTTATTTTTTCCCCATTCCTAGCCCTCCCTTCAAGCCCTCCACCCTTCCCTATTTACAAAGACTTTATTTCCATTTTTTCCATTTCTCATCTTTTTTCCTTTCCCTT
>NW_004624748.1:14012948-14036865 GCF_000247695.1 Heterocephalus glaber
TTAATTTCCTCTGTGACCCATTGGTTATTCAGAAGTGTGTTGTTCAATTTCCATGTGTTTATGAAATTTTTTGAGTTTCTTTTGTTATGGATCTCCAATTTCATCGCACTATGGTCTGATAATGTACAGGGGATAACTTCAATTCAGAGGATTGCAAGTTTGATCCCTGGGTGACTTAGTGTCTCAAAATAAAAAAGAGATGAGGATGTAGCTGTGTGCAAAGGCCCTAGGTGTTTAATCCCCAGTTATTCCTGTTATTGGAGTTTTCTATTGAGTTTTGAGGGCCTATTCTGGCTGTTTTGGGTGATGGGAATGAGTGATGGGTGTGAGCAAAACTAAACAAAAGGCATTACTTTTTTCCCCCTTTGAGTTGCCTCCCTGAATATAATGAGCGAATATAAATTTACAGAATATTGGGTTTCTTTGTGGCATTTTCATATATATGCATATAATGTATTTTGATCATATTAGTCCTCCATTATCCTTCCTTTCTCTCCACTCTCTCTTCCCCTTGATCTTGTTTAGTAGTCTCCCTTCTACTTTCATGTCATCCTTTTTTCCCCTAGATCCTACATATTAGGAGACATGTACAGTACTCTGAGTGTGGCTTATTTCACTTAGCATGATGTTATCCAGTACTGTTTTCCTGCAAATGGCATGAATTTATTCTTGAAACATACAAACGTTTGCCCTGGAGGCATGCTTCTTACAGAAGGGTTCTAGTAACCTGTCTGTGTAGAAGCAGGAAGGAGCCTTTAGTTTAACAAAACTAATAATAGAGAAATAAATGTGCTTTACATTTAAGCTCATTTAGAAATTTACACAGTGCTTAGAACCTGAGATTATACTTTGAGAGATATTAAGATAAAAAATAAATTCTGTTCAGTTGAAAGATTTATAACACTGAATTCTAGTCTCTGTAATTTCATTTTTACATTTAAATAGTGGGGAACATTGTTTTGGTCATTTGTCCTTTTTTTTTCCCCTGAGACAGCATCTCCCTTTTATTTCAGGCTGGCCCTGAAGTCACTATGTAGCCCATACTGGCTTCGAACTCATGGTGATCTTCCTGCCTCAGCCTCTGAGTATTGGGATTACAGGCATACACGACCATGCCAGGCTCCTCGTTTGTCATTTTAATGTTTTGATAGTCCCTTCTTCCATCTCTGGTAGTTGTAGCTTGTTAGCTTCTGATGAGGGGACAGATTCAAACCAGGGCTCCCCTCTTTTTTTTTTTAATTGAGACAAAGTTTCAAAATGTAGTCCAGGAGGGTGGCTTTGAACTCATTATGAAACCCATGCTGGCCTTGAGTCCAGAATCCTCCTCCCTCTGTTTCCTGAGTGCTAGGAGGATTATAGGCATGAGCCACCATGCCCAGCTCCTAAGCCATTTTTTAAAAATTAAGTTTCTTAGGAGAATAACTGATGATTAAACCTAGGTACTGGGAATTAAACCTAGGGCCTTTGCTAATCTAATGGTTACATTATGATATATAGTGACTCAATATCTAATTTTTGAATTGATACACCCACAATATGTACAGATACATTATTTCCCATTTCATGTCTTAGGTTGCCATATTTAAAAGTTTAGAGAGTTAAGATTTGTCATCCTGGAGTATTAATATGGGTGCATCTATGAGTCATAAAACAGCCAGTATTTATCAAGTGCTTATTACTACACCTAGTACTGCATGAAGCACTCGTAAACATGGACTGAATTTCTTTTTCAGAGTTAGGTTTGTTGAGATATAATTTATATATAGTACAGTTCACCCTATTTAGTTTTATGTTATATGAATTTTAACAGCATTTACAAATTGTATGTCCAAGGGCTGGGGATTTGGCTCAGTGGTTCCGCCGGCTGCCTTGCAAGCGCAAGGACCCAAGTTCAATCCCAGTACCAAAAAAAAAAAGCAAATTGTATGTCCAGTACTACTACAGTCAAGATACAGATCATTTGCATTACCCTAAACAATTTTCCTGTTATCTGTGGTGGTTAACCCCCTCCCCTTGTCCCCAAATCCTGGCAACCACTGATAAGATTTCTGTCTCTTTTGTTTTGCCTTTTTCAGAATGTCACATAAATGGAATCATGTAGTATGTATTTTGAGTGTGGCTTATTTCATTCAGAGTAATGCTTTTAGATTCATCCATGTTGTAGCATATATCAGAATCTTATAAACTTTTACCTGTTTTTTTTTTTTTGGTACTGGGGATTGAACTCGGGTCCTTGTACTTCTGAGGCAGGCGGCAGAACCACTGAGCTAAATCCCTGGCCCCTTTTACCTGTTTTTTGATGAGTAGAATTCTATTGTATGGATATACCACAATTTACTTTTAAATTCATCAATTGATAGACATTTGGGTTTCCAGTATCAGTAATTATGAATAAAATTGTTACAAATATTTGAGTAGTTTTTTAGTGTCTTCCAGAATAGCTGTACTATTTCCACTGACAATGTATGAGAGTTACACTTACTTCACATTCTCCTTAGCACTTGGTATTGTTAGTTTTTTGGGTTTGTTTTTGGTGTATTATATTGAACCCAGGGCCTTGCCCATGCTAGGCAAGCACTTTACCACTGAGCTACATCCTCAGCCCTGTTTATTTTAAGCTGTTCTAAATGATGTACAGTGGAACTATGACTTTAATTTTCATTTCCCTATTAAGTGTTGATATTAAGATCTTTTCATGTGCTTTTTTGTCATCTGTAAATCTTTGGTGAAGTGTCTTTATATCTGACCGTTTAAAAGGGGTTATTAAAAATAAAAGGGTTATTTTCTTATTTTTGAGTTGTGAAAAGTTCTTTACGTACTTATTTTCTTTAGATACTAATAGCGGTACATGGATTTATTTTAATCATCACAATAATCCTTTGCAGTAGGTACTATTAGTCTATATCATAGAAAAAATGATGGCATAAGATTAAGTGATTGCCCAAAATTACACAGTAATAGGTAGCAGAATTAGATTTTGAACCCAAGTAGATTGTAGAACCTGTGCTAAATCATTTGCTTATTTTTTTCCTTGATACACTACTATGCAGGTATTGATTGGGGGAGGTACTGTGAATAAAACTGGGATCCAGTTTCTGTAGTTGGTACACTATTTCTAATAGGTATATTGCAGAGGAAAGGGGCAGTATGTGCTCGCTTCGGCAGGACATATACTAAAATAGGAAAAGGGCAGTATATTGAAATAATAAACTTGGAATCATCTCCTTAGGAATACTTGTTTGAATGGAAGAGGGGTAATTATTTGTACTTTAAGTCTCTCCTGTGTATTTTTGTTTTGTTTTGTTTTGTTTTTGGTACGGGGGATGGAACTCAGGACCTGTGCTTGCAAGGCAGGCACAGCGCAACTGAACTAAATCCCTGGCCCCTCTTCTGTGTACATACGGATGATCAAAAGTATTTATACTCCAGATTTACTTATTATTAAGTAATGAAGTGACTGAGATGAATGTAATTTTTCAGTAGCAGAGCTCATCTATTAATGTATCTGTACATCATAAAAAACCCTAACAAACTTGATGTTGTGTTTGAAAACCTGTACCATACTAACGCTGATAGCAAGACACACAGTATATGATGATATACTGAGGGAATATGCACAACTTGTTGGCATTACAGAATGGCTTCAAATTCAAGCACTTTTTAAGTTATATGTAGTTTTATAAGGTCTTTTTAAAAAAGTCTTATTATCAACTCTATTGTTTGTTCTGATTGACATCTTTTTACTATTGCCCTTTTTCATTCTTTATAATTTGTATTTCTAAAAAGCTAAAAGATGATATTAGGCATGCATGGATATTTTCCAAAATAAGTTTCAGCTGTAGGAAATGATTTGGGGGTTTTCCAGTGAACAGTGGACTTCCTTTGACTGCTCAGAGAACCTTGTTTCTTGGTGTTTGAATTCTGAATAACTGGGTTAAATGTGACATTTGACTATAGAAAAAGTAATGTATTTTTGCATAATTTTAATGAACAGTTTGTTAAACCATGGAGATTATTTCAGTAAAAAGATAAACAGCAATGTTCAGTGGAATGGAATAAATAGGCAATTACTAACGTAGGTTTATAGTCATATTTTTTAGCAGTTTGGGAAGTTCCTAAGTCAGTGACAGCTTGTTCTCTCATCTGTGTCTCTAGTAAAGCAGAATAAGTACTCTCAAGTAGTTAACTAAGGGAAGAAAAATCTTGCTAAATTGTTTTTACTCTGCTGCTATGATTTGGAAATAGTTATATACTATAATTGCATTGCTTTTTTATGGAGTTTTATCAAGCTTGAAGTTCTTTTCAAAATCATTTTGCTAATTTGGACTTTCTACTATGAATTTTAAAAATTTTATAAACCATATTAATTCACATTTATTTTTCCACTGAACTTTGAATTTTCTAGTGGATTTTATCTATTTAGAGAAACTCTAAATCTGCATCTACTATTGCAGTTTGCTAGCTTTTCCAGATTACACAGCAATATATTCCTTTCATATAAGGGTTAATGAGTAGCCAGATAAGACCCACCAGTCCATTGTTACATTAAAAGCCACAGTTTACTGTCTTCTATCTTCTCTCATCCTTTTTGCCATTCATAGTTGGATTTATTTGATATATAAAAATTAGTTTTAAAAATTGAGGTTTTATATTTTAAAACAATATACAGTATTTAATTTTGCTTTCTTGTAGATTCTCATTCTATTTATTGTTAATTTTAAATTATAGCAATTAACATGAGTTTATTAATGGTTTAATCAAGGATAGATCTTGCTCCTTTGATTTACCTCCCTCCTTGTCTTGTTAATCCCCTTCCTTCCTTTTTTACCTTTATATTTGTATGTTTGACCTAGCCCAATAATTGGGTCCACAGCAACATGGGCGTGTCTCCCTTAGAAACACTTAGTTTCATGTGTGACTCATAAGCTGAAGCACAGACACCACTTCCCCAATCTACCGGAGCCATTTTAACAGCATAAAACTTGCCGGATTGCTTTTTATTTTCAAGCCCAAAAGGTGAAATCTAAAGAGAAAGAATGTTTGAAGGTAACTTGTTATGATTTTGTATGTTTGCTTCTGGCTTATTGTTGAACTGATAAACGGAGAGTGGTTCTTACCTGCCAAAGAACATGGCCGAATGTGTTCTTTAACTTGGATAAAATGTGTGTAGTCAGTCACATGCCTGATTACACTTAACTATTAGAGGGAAACAAAGCATTCAAATGCTGGAAAGTTTTAGATCTTCTTGGTAAAGCATTTTATAGGTATGTGATTGGTATTTTTCCCCCTGTATGAGTTAAGAATAAAAGAGATTTTTTTTTTGTTATACAAAGCAAACTAGGTTAAATTTTAATTTAAAATGTAATTGTATTTATGGGAGCAACTAGGAAGTAATAATTAAGTAAACTGGAATACTCATGTGTGATGTGGATGTTAGAAAATTAAGAGTGGTGACTTTATTTTTGGCATTTTAATTAAGGATGAAGTTTTGGCATAACTCAGTTATAGGTATTGCTCATTGATAAGTCTATCCTTTGTTTTCTACCTTTTTAAAAAAGTGAATTACACTAAATATTTCATTTTGAAAACTAAGCAATCATTTAGATAAAAAGTGAAAGTGCATATTAAGAGGGAGAAGGACTAGAATGAATCATTTACTATTAGAAAAAAGTGGAGCATTACAATTCAGAGTGGAAACCTGTTTTGAATAATAACCTTAGAAGCAAAGTTATCTTATAAAGAAACATATAACTATTTTATGTAAAAAGGAAATGTGGAGTATTGATCTTTCCTGTACCACTGCTTTTAAGACAGTCTTTGTTTTTTTTTTTGTTACCGGGGATTGAACTTGGGACCTTGCACTTGTGAGGCAGGCGGCAGAACCCCTGTTCTAAATCCCCGGCCCCACTACTGCTTTTAAAATTTGATTGTTTCGAATAAAAAATTTAAAACCTTTTATAAATGAGAGAATTGCTCAGTCTTTTCCTAAACTATTTATCATCATTGAAATTGTGAGATTTTGGCCAGCAGATATACCTTCTAGAATACCTTGAAATTCTAGGTGGTCTGAGAAGCTGAATACAATAGTGTTTTACTTTTGAAACATATTCATGACATTAAAATTTGAATGAAAGTAAAGTTTGAACCTGCAGTGATTAGGAATAAAAGTTTGGGAAGTAAGATTTACAAAGTTATTTATTATTAACCAAAATATTTATCTACTTCTTTGCGAATTATTAACTTTCTAAATGCTTGAAGTCCTATCAGATTTGAAAAGGAAGATAGAAAACTAGTCTGTTATTATTTCTTTCTTTTGAAAGGAATTTTGATATTAACATCTCAGTTACGTGGTCTTATAAGAAAGGTACAACAGACATTTTGCCAATTCAGCTCTGAGCCATTTGCTATCATCTTCGTGTTTGTGTATTGCTGGTTTAGTCAGCCTTTGAGGAAGCAAAGGCTGTATTTACTTCAAGTCTGGACTGTGTGAAAAAATCCAATGACACCTTTGTTCCTTGGGTGTTTTTTTTTTTTAGTTTTTAGTAAAGAGAAATCAAGAGGTACACAAATAAGCAACCCCTTTTTAAAATTGGAGTAGAAGAATGTAGTTTCTTAAGCTGGTGCAATTTAAATAAAATATACATTTGTCATATATATCCATTTCTTGTGTGATAAAATATTAAAGTAGGGCTTTAAAAAGGGAGCATCGGAAAAAAAATGGAAAAGAAGGTCAGAAAGACTTATTGTATAGCCTTCGTCCCCAACCAATTCTTTTCCTTCCATAGCTTGAATGGAAGTTTACACTGAGTCATCAGAATTGTACTTAGAATTCTTGATTTAAAAAACTTTATTGCTGAATGAGACTGAAGATTGTCCAGCTGCCTACCTTTTGTAGATGACTAAACAGTGGCCTAAAGTGTGCTGTTAGGTAGGGCTTCCAGTCCTAGCTCATGCTCCTTTATCCCAACAAGTGATGCTTTGTTTGAAATGGCCTGTATTTTCTTAAGAGTAAATAAAAGCTTAATTAAGTTGTTTGGTGATGATTTTGATGATAAGAGGCAACCAAATGAGTTAACCAGTGGTTTGAAAATGTGTCCGAGGTACAGTAGTTTCTTTTTTCTTCAGAGAGACAGTGTATTTGTTTAACTTCTACAACAGCTTTTTTTTCCACTATTTTTTTTTTTTGGTTTTTTTGATAGTTGAAGCAAAGTTCATGATGCTGCTTGTCTGTGTAAGTTGGTCCCGTGGATATACAAGTTGTTGGGAAGTTGTATTTAAATTTTAGAATACAAATACAGGTTTGTTTCCCCTTCAGTTTTACTTTGTATTTTTTAGAAACACAAATACTGTTCAGGATGACACCTTTTCTACTGAAGTATATGTATGCGTGTGTGTGTGTGTGTGTGTGTGTTTGAAACTTTGCACTAGTCTATAAAATTTACAGATATATATTACACATCTTAAATTTGACCTCATAATTAATAATTAGTAATTTTATTACATTTGTCTTTGTCATATCCCCTTTCCCCTTCTTTGAGAGCTTACCATATATATAATACATAGTCTTTTTCTATTAACTTGTTGATATGTTTTGTTGGATGGTTGGAAATTTACTTCAGATCTGCTTGTTCTTTATATCTGCAATTTGGATTTTTATTTTTATTTTAACTTTTAAAATTTTTATTTTAACTTTGAGTATAACTTGTTGAACATCCTACATTTCTGAGTATTCAAACCCAATTCATTTGTCAGATTCTCTACAGCATGGCCATCATTGTCCTAAAGCAACAGTATAAAGGCTAGAAGCATGGCTCTATCATCACATACTTAAATTCTTGTTGGGAAAACAGGGCTCGGTAACCTATATTAAATAAATAAATAATGGAATGAAACCAGTGATTCAATTCAAATTGACACTGTTTCTTGAGATAAAGATGACAAATCTAAAAAATAGGAAAGTTAAAAAAATAAAATAAAAAATAGGAAAGTTTATTTTGAAGGAATTATGAGTAGTGAAGAATGGATTTGCATTTACCTAGGTTAAAAAGAATGATAAAGATCATATGAAGGCTGGGAATGTAGCATGATAGTAGGGTGCTTGCCTAGCGTGAGGCCCTGATTTCAATCCCTAGCATAACACACTTACATAAAGTCAATTTTGACAAAGTACTGAACACATACGAGTAGACAGGGATTATTTACTGCATCAAATTCAGCTACTCTTTTTGCTATATTATATAACAGATTGAGATGTTTGGGTCTTATGACAAGTTAAGAGTGGAAAATCTTTAAAAGGCATGTAGCTGTCAGTTTCAACTCTAGTGTCTATATGTTATAGATAAAAGAAAAAATTAAACTGGGTGTAGTGGTGTACACCTATAATCTCAGCTGTTCAGGAGGCTGAGACAGAAGGATTCCTAGTTGAGGCCAGCCTGGGCAGTTTACCAAGATCCTGTTTCAAAAATTTTTTTTAAAGGGCTGGTAATATACTCTATGCTTCCTGTGTTCAATCACTAGTATCTTAAGAAGAGGAAGAAGAAAAGTATACTTTTAAAGCAACAATAATCAACCTTTGGTGTAACAAAGAGCCACCTGGCTTCAACTCAGAGATTCTGATTCATTAAATCTAGCCTAGTTTTTAATTTAATAATCAGCATTTTTATAAGTAACCTAGATGATTGTGATACAGGTGCTTATAAGGCTGTATTCTCAGAAAGTTTATAGGCTTAAGGCTGTGAGGAGTGATAAATTGTTATTTAGCATTTTAATTAATATTTGAGTTTTTAAACAGCAGTGATATTTTGAAGCCTGTAGCCATTCCTAAGGAATGAAGATGACAGAATGCTTTATTATCAGTGTTAAAACCTATGTAGCCTCCTTTTCCTATCCTAGTTATCCCTTCATTCTTTTTTTTTTTTTTGCTGTGCCTTTCAATTATGTCTCTCCAGTTTTCCCTTTCTGTAATTTTGCTTTTTCCTCACTCTTCACTTACTCCTGTATTGACCATGATGTATAATTAAACTAAAAAAAAAAATTAAACTGATTTTTGTTTTTCAGTATAGTTAACTTATGTATAAACTCTTCAAATGTTAGTACTTTTAGTTCTAGTTGGGTGCTTAATGGATTATCCATTGCATCCTTGGGGCTCTAGGAACTGTTATTGATATAGAGTGGCATTTATAGTGTTTAGAAAACTTCTTTCTTCAGAAACATACTATGATTATTTGTAATTATTTGAGAGGAAGTTATTTATTTATTTATTTATTTATTTATTTATTTATTGGTATGGGGATCGAACTCAGGACCTTGTGCTTGCGAGGCAGGCACGGTGTGGAAGTAATTTTTTAAAAGCCATATGATGCTTGGCTATGCATTTTGAGGCTTCTTGGAACATATGTTTTAAAAGCATCATTAATTGCATATTTGTAGCCCTTCGCTCACATCCTGTCTAATGAATTCTGGTTAGGTGTTCACTGACTTACATGAATTGGAAGAAGAGTCCTTCCAGCTGAATGGTCTGAAAACAGTTATTGCTTCCATCAGTTAAGATATTTTTCTCCTTTATTTAGAATATTTCATTTAAATGGTGGAAATTAAATTAGTAGTATTTTTAGTTAATTCAAATGATTAGGGCAGTTTTTAACCATCTGAGCAATCTGTTTCTTCTATTATGGCAAACCCACCAAATGTGCTGTGTACTATAGTAAATATGACATTCTGGTTATGGTTCTAGGCACCACCCCGTCTGCGCCTTAGGAGAAAAATATTACGTTGTATACTATTTGCCTTGTTGGCAGAGGGGTAGAAATTGATTCTTTCCCAGGTATAAATATGTGAGTTAATAGCATCATCATCATCAAGGACCTATTCCTGACCTTTCCTTTTACTTTCTCTTTCCCTCAGAAGAATTCAGAACTCTTCTTTCATTTGCCCTTTAATTGCTGAGTAGTTGACTATCAGCTCTTTTTTTTTTTTTCACATCATGTACCTTGAAATTGATTGCTAATCAAAAAATCAGGTGTGGTGGTGTGTGTCTGTAATACCAGTACTCTGGGAGGCTGGAGGAGGATTGCAAATTCAAGCCCAACCTGTGCCATTTAGTGAAATACTGGCTCAAAATAAAAAGGAGAATGTAGTTCAGCACAAAGGCTCTGAGTTCAATCCCTATTACTATGGAGTGGGGCGGGGTGGAGGCAGTTTTATTTTATTTTATTTTTGGTAATTTTATTTTAGAAAATGTTTTTTATTAATACATGTTTGCCATACATAATGATCACATGCATCATGGGCAATTTGTACCTGTACATAATATATCTTAATTCTTTTTTTCCAGTTCCCTTCCCTTCCACCCCTCTTCCCATTTGCAAAAGCTTTGTTTCCATTTTTTTCTTTCCGTTCATATTTTTTGAAATCTCTTTTCCTTTCTTTCTCTTCCTTCTCCCCTTCTTTTTTCCCTCCCCATTTGAACACATTCTTCCTACTTCCCAATAATGTTCATTTTGCTCCTTATTTACCCTTTGGGTTTCTCACACAAGAGAAACAATGTAGTTGTTAAACTTGTGTGTCGGATTTATTTCACTTAAAATTATGGTCTTGAGATGCATCCATTTACCTCAAAATGTCTCAAATTTATCCTTCTTTATGGCAGAGCATTATATTAATATTCTTTAAGTATTTCTTTATATATAAATATCACGTTTTCTTTATCCATTCATCTGTTGATTGCCATATGAGCTCTTTCCAAGATTTAGCTATTACAAATTGTGCTACTGTAAACATAGGTGTGCGTCTATCATCTTTGAGGAAAATGCCTAGAAGGGAGACTACTAGCTGGGTCAAATGGAACAATCTCTAGTTTTAATTTGTTGAGGAATCTCCATGCTGATTTCGATATTGTTTGTACCAATTTACACTCCCACCAGCAATGGAGAAGTGTTCCTTTTTCCCCCCACAGCCTTGCTAGCATTTGTTACTGGTTTATTTCTTGATGATAGCCATGCTTTCTGGAATAAAATGGAATTTCAGTGTTGTTGTTTTTTTGTTTGGTACCGGGGATCAAACTCAGGACCTTGCACTTGCAAGGCAGGTGGTGGAACCATTGAGCTAAATCCCCAGCCCCTCAGTGTTGTTTTAATCACTTACCAGTCCAATTATTTAAATACAGAATGACCAAAAATTGCATATTTTTTCATTGTTTTTATAAGATAATGTAATAGGACATATAAAAAATGACAATTTTATCAAATTTGTTTAATACAAGAGTTGATTGGTTTAGATGATACCTGCCTGAATAACACTTATGGTAATCAGTACCTAAAAGAACGTGCTCCCCAAGTGACATTGGGTGTAAACTGTTAAGCAGTTAGTTTGCATTTTTTGAATGACCAGTGATGTTGAACAGTTTTTTACATAATTATTTGTTGTTTGTACTTCTTCATCTGAGAAGGGTCTATTCATTTCAGATGCCCATTTTTGGATTGAGTTTTCTTTATATATTTTAGATATTAGTCCTTTGTCTGAGGAGTAGCTGGTAAAAAAATTTTCCCATTCTGTGGGTTGTCTCTTCACTCTGTAGGTGGTTTCTTTTGCTGTACAAAAGCTTTTTAATTTGATTTGATTCTAGTTGTTGATTCTTTGTAGTATTTCTTGTGCAATCCAGATTTTTTTCATAAAGTCTTTGCCATACCTGTATCTTTAAGTTTTGCCTAGTCTAGGGCCAATGATTTAGCTCAGTGGTTCCCACGCCTGCCTTGCAAGCGCAGGGTCCTGAGTTAAGTTTTACCTAGTCTATTTTTAGCAAATTGTTTCTGTTTTAATTTTTAGATCTTTGATCCATTTCTATTTTAGTTTAGTGCATGGTGACAGGAGTATAGGTTTAGTCTTCAGCATGTGGGAAGCCAATTTCCCAGCACCATTTATTAAAGAGGTTCTTTCTTCTAGTGAAGGTGTTTGGCCCTTTGGTCAAAGATTAGGTAACTGAGTGTGTTTGGAGTTGTTTCTACATCTTCTATTCTGTCCCATTGATCCTTGAGTCTGTTTTTTTTTTTTTTTTACCAGTGCTATGCTAAAACGGGCAATTTTAAACAACATGCATGTTTTTTATAGTTTGTATGGAGATTGGACTAATAGTTTTTATATTAAAAAATATCAAAGTGATATGCATATTAAAATGTAACAGAAGAGCCTATAATGAGCCTCTTTGTACCCTTTCCACTCACAGTCCTGTTGCCCAAAGGCAATCATTTCTTAGAGAAGCTTTTATTGGTTCTTTTCATTGATGTTTTCTTGGTTCTGTCCTTCTGTCTTCTGCTGTATATATTAGAAACTCTTGAGGGTAGCAGGAACGAACCAGTATGGCTTTAAAGGATGCATTTATCTGTTTATGATGCTCAGTCATATAGTGATCATTGTGTTCATTCAAAGTTGTGTGATACAGTTTCTAAAATCTAAATGTAATTAAAGAAAATTGGTTATTTTCTGGGATTATAAAATAGTCCTATAAACAATGAAACTAAAATTTTATGATGAAACTATTAAAATGAGGTGTTGGCTTATAAGCATCTTATTTTATATATCAAAATACTCAGTGGAAGTTTAGTATAATGAGGCAATTCCTTATTCTTTTTTTCTTTAACCCTGAATTGTGGATGAGGCAGAAGTCATAAAACTTAGACATTTTAAATGCAATTATAAATTGTTTGCCCATGTCACAGTAACCTAGGTTTGCATATAAAGTCTGTGTATTATGTTAGAACCTTGACCACCCGTATTTGTTTCCTTTAAGACACAGTCTTACTAAATTGCCCAGGATGGCCTTCAACTTGCAATCCTCTACATTCCCAGCCCTTTTTGTTTTTTATTTTATTTAGAGACAGAGTCTTGGTGAATTGCCCAGTTTCACCCACCCGAGTAGCTGCAATTACAGGTATGCACCACAAAGCCCAAGGATAATCTTTTCTGTATTGTTTTACCCCTTTGAACTTTTTGTAAATAGAATCACATCATATATATTCCATAATGATTTGCTTCTTTCATTCAACTCTGAAATTCATGTTAGTTTTTATTGTAATGTGCTCTATCTATAACACGTTTATTTATTTACCCTTGATAGCATTAGATTATTTCCAGTTTGGAAACATTCTTGTACATAGTTCCTGGAACATGTGCAAGAGGACAAAATGTTCACTTCTATGTATATGAAGACCTCGAAGAGTATGGAGAGAACAGATAGTTCAATAACATGGTTTTTATTCTCTATCAAGGACATTTTTAAGTGAAACTGCTGCTTTAAAATATGAATACATAGTAGTGAACCATCCTAGTGTAGTTTGCTGGTTCAGCCTTGACTTGTGCCAAGACACTACAGCTTCACCCACTTTAGCTTTTGCATTATCACTGCCATGTCAACACAGTGAGATGGGTGAATATACCTTAGTATTAATAGGAAGATAGTTTTGACCTCATAACCTCCCTGAAATGGTTTCCAGATCCTCTGTGGCTCTAAGGATTATTTTTGAGAATCACTGTAATGGAAGACTGAAAATATTCCAGATGTCTAAAAATTAGGGATTGGTTAAATAAATGATGGACTATCCACAAAATGTGGGGGCAGAAATTTAATTTTATTAAAGTTAATGTAAAATATAGTCTTTTAAATACAGTATTTTTCTATTTTAGTGCCTCTGTAGTGAGGAAGTCAACATTTCTTGAAGAAAGTGTGTTGGTTCTGAGTCTTAGTACTTTCATTTAGTTAGTGCCTTTGTGATTAAGAAAGGGGAAGTTGAAAGGCAGAAGGAGGCATTACTGGCTTCTCTGCTGGTCTCAGATTTCTGGACAGCAACTTTAATTTTCACAGTAAAAGGAATAGGCAGTGTCATTAGTCATTTTTATATGTTTTATAATTGTGGAATGGGCCTTCAAATTACCCTCTTCCAGTGGAGTTCATTCCTCATTAGAGATTTCTGATTTATGTTTTTCTTACTTTAAATAACATTGTTTTCTTAATTGAATTGTTTCAGTTTAACTGAAAGAACTTTGAGGTGGTGTATGAAGTTTTTAGGTTGAGGGGCTGAGAATGTAGCTCAGTGGTAAAGTGTTTGCTTAACTTGTGTGAGGCTCTGGATTCTATATTTGGGCGTTGCAAAACGGAAAAACAAAAAATTCAGAGTGAGTAAAGAAAGAGCTGAGTTCTAAGCAGGGTTGAAAGAAAATGTGGGGTTCAGAACCTCAGGCTTCCTGTTAAGACTTAAACATAGATGTCCCTAAATTGTATTATTAATGAGGTCAGACCATTTCTTGTAAGAGGCATTATTGAAGGTAGGATGCTTTGTGCATCTGAGATCTCTCTCTGTGTTATATGGAAACTTAATAATAATGTTGTCTTTAGTAAGGTTTGTTTTCCAAGCCCTGAATTCTAGGGAATGTTTAATGCTTAAAATTTCTTTCCAAATAGCTGGTGTGTTTATTTAAATTTTTATGTAAAATTTTTTTTATTTTTGGGGGGTGATGGGGATCAAACCCATGGTCTCTTGCATGTTAGGCAAGTGTTTTACTACTGAGCCTATATCCCTAACCCCTGCATAAGGTTTTGTTGTTGTTTGTTTCTGTTTTTTTGAGACAGAGTCTCATATGTAGCCAGGACTTGCCTTGAACTGGCAATTCTCTTCCCTCAGCCTCCTGAGTGTTAGGATTATAGTCATGCACCATGATGCCCTGGCTCTTAAAGGTTTTAAAACTTAGAAAATATATGTATATTAAAAATATAAAGAAAAATAATATGTAAATTTTAGATTTAAATTAGGAATATTCTAATGTTACTTGTGTTTTAGTTTGAGGGGCAACTTAAAACAGTTTGTACTTAAAAATAAGATATGTTGTGGAAATCATTACATTCAAAATGATTTTTTGGTATAAACATTTTAAACTGGACATTTAATTTATGGATTTGAGAGAAATGTGTATATTTTTATAGAATAATTTATAATCTCTTAGCCTTAGAAATAAACCAAAAGGAAGGTATAAATCTTACCTGATCTTGGTAGAATAGAACAGCTTGCACATCATTGTTAGCATACTAGATTGTTGGGTAGGTGGTGGATAGTAGATACTCCACAACTGCTCTCAGTGTTTTCTCACCACTTGAGGTCATTCCACTAAACATTGGAGTCAGAGGCTGTAAGACAGAGATCTAAAATGTATAGAAATAGACTTAAGTCCCCCTTCCTTCAGATTCAGGGAATACTCAGTCCTTATTCTCTAGCTATTGGGACAACTGAGAGAATACGTTTGTGAGAACAGAAACACACTAAAGACACACTAGGAAGGCACTGATAATTCTTATGCACTTTAAAACAATGAGCTAGATCTTTCTATGTGAAAATACTAAGGGAAATGGTATTTTCTTTCCAAGTCACTCATTTAAAAAATCTCATTTTGGAAGCATAGTGCCATGCTTAAAATTATTTGGGTATGTTATGTTCTGTTTAGGAAAGATGGACAAGAAAGCTCCACATAGGTTATATGTGCAGTAAAATAAGAGATATTTAGAACATAGACCTGGAATGGAATTACACTAAAGCCTGGTAAAATTACAATACTGTAGCTTAAATTTTAGCTTTGGTAAGACCAGTATGGAGACGGTAACTGCACTTTGCCTAGGTCCATGTAGAATATGAATTAAGGTCTTTTTTTGGGCGAGGGGGTGGGGGGGTGGTACCGGGGATCGAACTCAGGACCTTGAGCTTGGAAGGCATGCATGGTGCCACTGAGCTGAATTCCTGGCCTTATGGTCATTCTTAGTTTAGGAGGCAGGTAGGCATGATGAAAAGTGTCTCTGTTTTAATTGTAATTAATTGGAAGTTTGCTTAAAATGGCTTGAAATAGAGGATTCACTCTATTCACTGAGAATAGATTCTATGTTTTGTTATAATTAATAGTTCTCTCTCTGTGTGTGTATATATATATATATATATATATGAATAAGTAACAAGCCAAATTTTGGACATATAAAGAAGTGAGCAAGGGAGTTAAGATAGTCTGGGGTGACACATACTATAATCCCGAAAGAGTGCTGACAAGATGTAAAATAATGTAAAAATAACCAGAGATCAGTTTCCAGTCCTGCTTTGTTGAGAGTCTGTGTGTGTGTATTTTTTTTGTTGTTGCTGTTGTAATTATCTGTTTTGATAGGTAATGGTGGGTTGGAAAGGGAATCCTCACATAACTTAGCTGGGTAAAATAGTTCGAAGGTATGTTCAGTTGTTCAGACATTGCTTTTTATTCAGTTGTGGGTTTTCAAATTTTCTGTTGTATGGCATTTACTCCTAAGAATACTGCAAAGGACCATAATAATGAGTTTTTGTCTGATTATTGAATCTTACATTCCAACACCAATATACTTTTATTGGCTCTTGTTTCATAAACACTGTTCACCATTCATATGTTTCTGATACCATACTTTGATATATTTTCACATAAACTATTGGACTATTTATAAAACAAAATTTAAAGATGTAGCAGAGAAGACAGGAAATACTTGACATTTGAATGCCGTATCTTATTCTTTGCTTCCTGTCAGTTAAACCACGATGAGAGGAACAGAGACACAGATGTACAGTTGCTGCTTTAATTTCCCATCAAGGAAACCAGTTAAGCAGAAAACTTACTTTATTAAACTTTTGAAACTTTTTGACTCTAGGGATGTTGTAGGCTTGTTTTGTATTGTATCAGTTATAAGGACTATGGTGGCAATTAGATGTTTGATATAGGATCTAACAGGAAAATACAGCTTTTACATATTAAAAAGGTGTTTCCTTCTGTGGCATTTTTACAGATGGTAGAAGATTGCCATTTAAATTTGCACATATGGAATACATTCAGTATAAAAAGATAAGCTAATATTGAAATTTTAGTATTTTTATATATTGGAATATCTGGATTCTTTAAAACTTTTAAAGCATTTTATGTTTTATAACGTATACTTTTATTAGACACAACTTTAAAATGAAAGATGAGATGGAAAGTTATAAAGATGAAATGGAAAGTCTTGTATTACAGAAAATACAATTAGTAAATGAAAGAATTTTGGCTTAGATCCTATGCCCTTTTAGGAAAAAGTTTGTTTTCATTAAATTACTATTTTACCTATTTCTGAGTGATTTAAACTTTTAGAGATACCTTTGTTCATTCTGCCTAGAATGTCCCCTTCTCTTTCCTTCTGGTCTCTATATTTGAAAAAGAATAAGTGCTACTTATCTTTTAAGGAATAATTCATATATCACTTTCTTTTAAAATTTTGACATGTTCTAACAGGTATTTATCCCTTTCTATTCCTGTTTGTATATTTTTCTTTTTTAGGCAATGAGCTACTTAAGGGCAAAGATCATGCCTTATTTATATTTATTTTTGTATAGATACTACCAAGCATGTAATTGATTTCCTAGGTGCTTATTGCTAGGAATAAATACATGCTTTATATCTTCATTCTGGAATAAATAAGCCGATTAAAAACTATAATGTGACTCTTAAGTTGCCTCTGTGGTTTAATTATAAGAAATAATTTTATTATAAGGTTTATATACTTCTCCAGCTATACCGTTGTATTTGTTATTTATGAAAATTGAATTATCTTGATGACATTATTGGTATTTACATCCTAGTTAAAATTGGTGACTGTATATCAGTCCACCAAAAAATGTAGCTGAGAATGGCTTTGTAATGTTGAGCATCAACAATTTTTTACTCTTAGCTATAGATTAATTTGGAAAAATGTCTAGTTCTTCATTATAGTTTTGATTTCTCCACTGAGGAAAAAAAATAATTTGCTTTAACTGCTTTTTTCTTGTTCCTATATTATTTTCTGTTGTCTCTACATCTTAGATCCTCCATGATTTTTAATTGCATTTAATTGTATTAATTGCAGTCTTACTACTGTTAACCTGGCAAGAATTTTCTCAAGTAGGTCCAGACTTGTCTGTTCTATGAATATATTATAAAGTTTATATATTAACAGTTTCTCTAGTTGAAAACTTATAAGGTTACAGCCCTTCTTTTAAAACATCAGATTTAAATAGTAAAAGTCACATCTAAGGATTCAAATTTGTTTTTTAAAGATTGAAGGAAACATGGAGCTAAATGAATTTAATTTTTAAGGAGTTTAGCAAGAACCAACCAAATAGTTCTTTTGTTTATTAAAACTTGGCTCTAGCTAGACTGGTGGAAAATAATTTAAGGGTTGAGTGTTCTTTTTATGTGTAGACTCTCTTTTTTGTGTCATTTGTTGGGGTTGTTGGTTTATGTCTGTATGAATCAGAAAATATATGTAGTATGTCACTTTGAGGATGGTGAAGCCTAGCTTAACAGCCGTTGGTTCTGGGAGGTGAGTGTATCATGTAAAAATTCTATTAATGCTTAAACATGAATCCATCTTTTACCATTTTAACAAGTTTTAGTTTCTTTCTGTCTCTGTCTCTCTCTTTTTAGGGGTGGGGATAGAACTGAGCATTGAACCCTGGAACTCTGTACCACTGAGCTACATGCCTAGCCCCTTTTATTTTGAGATAGCATCTTGCTAAGTTGCCCAGGCTGGCCTCAAACCTGTGATCCTCCTGCCTTGGCCTCCTGAGAAGCCAAGATTCCAGGTGTGAGCCACTATGTCTGGCAGTAAATATTTTTTTATTGGTGGCACATGCCTGTAATCCCAGCACTTGGAAGGCTGAGGCCGGAGAATCTCTGGGAGTTCAAGGCCAGCCAGGGCTACATAGTGAGTTCAAGGGCAGCCTGAGCTGCATATCAATTCTCTGTCTCAAAAAAACAACAAAGGAAAGAAAGAAAATGTTCTGTGATCTTTTGTCCTAATCTGACTTTTAACAGCAAGATACTCTACATATTCTCTCAAATTATGTTCATTAATAACACGTAGAAAAATTTATTACATATCTTTTTACTTTCAAGTAGTTTATAATCTTTTTTTTTTCCGTACTGGGGATTGAACTCGGGACCTTGTGTTTGGCGAGGCAGGCACAGCGTCACTGAGCTAAATACCCGGCCCTAAGTAGCTTATAATCTTAAAAGGTAGGGCACGGTAAATGAGAATAAGTGTTGTACCTGTTTCTGCTGTAGCATATTGTGATGACTTGTATTTATCTTATTTGATGGATTACATTTGCCTTTAATGGGGCAGAGGTGGGGGAGGTCTTTCTTAACCACTTCTCTTCCTTTCTCCACCAGTCACTGGCAGATTTTTCTCTAAGAAGTGCTTGGTGAATAGATAAAAGAATACAGGTAGTACTAATATGACTCTGAGGATCATGTAGTGTATAGGGCAAGACAATACAGAGAGAATATTCTCTTTTCCCCCAAAGCATTTATATTGGTAAAGGAGGTGCATTTATGAATCTTTTGTTGTAAATTTCAGATTAAAGTCAGATTAAAAATAAAATATAGGGGCCAAGGATGTAACTCAGTGGTGCCATACCTGCCTGGCAAGCACAAGGTCCTGAGTTTGATTCCCAGTACTGGATAAAAAATAAATAAATAAATATAATATAAACGGAGACCCTGAGATTACTTCTAGACAAATACTTTACTTGGAACAGTCTGCCTTTGAATTTATCTATATCTATGTTTGTACCCTTTTTATTGTATGTGGTCACACATGATCTGAAAGGTGAGCACTTTTTCTCCATAACTCTTTTTTTTGTACTGGGGATCAAACTCAGGACCTTATGCTTGTGAGGCAAGCGTGGCGCCACTGAGCTAAATCCCTGTTCCTCTCTATAACTCTTAATCCTTTCTTAGTGTAGGGCAGGTCATATTTTCTTGGTTCAGTTGTCAGGGGTTGTGGTGTACCTGGGTGATAGACATTAAAGGAGAGTGGAAGAACTTCTTATGCCTGGGTTGTAAGGTAAGAGCCTATACTGCCCGACAGTCCCACATTTTAAAAGCAGAATATTTTGAGGGAGAACATAATGTGCTTGAGATCACTAGATTATAAACCGTATAAGGGCAGAAATTTTGGTCATTGTTCACTGCTGTATTCCCAGCACCTAGAGAGGGGTCTGGCACATTGCAGGTGGTCAGTGGGTATTTGTTGAATGGATGAGTAGATGAATGAGCTTGAACTGAAGTTGAATGTGGGTTTAAGTCTCCATTCTACCTCCGAATACTTTTGAGTATTTCTTGACAAATCTTTGTCATGGACTGTCTGTATAAGATCTGGGAGTACAGTGCTGACCATGACATCATTTATTTGGTTGGCTGTCTCAATCTTGGTACCCTCATATGTATATGTAAAGGGAGGTATTACTAATGCAAAGGCTAAGAAATAAAGTATTTAGCATAGGACCTGACATATAAATAGTAGCTATTATTTTCCGATTCATTATCCTTTCTTTCCTAATCTCCTGGAGGAAGTCTCAAATGTTTCGTATGTGCAAGAATGTTAGTTGTTATTGGAAAGGTTCATGGACTAAGTAAAGCAGTGTATATCTTTTGCTTTGTAAACTGTAAAGCACTTATTAGATATTAGGTACGATTAACAAATGATAATATAAATGAACTTTATTGTGCTATAGTACAATTTCTAAATGTGTCTTATGCTGAAGTATTGTTTTAAAAATCTAGTAAGTGCCTGTTATCTCTCCTAAGACACATTTGAATTCTTGAACTTTCCAAGAGAAAGCAAAGCTATAAGCAGAAAACACCTCTAACAAAGAACCAGGTTTAAATGCAGTTTCACTTGGTCAAAATAATCATTTTCACAGGAGCATCTTCTAAACATCACCCTGGAAGAAAGTAAAGATTTCTTGAATGGTGGTGATAGCAGTCTCTGCAAGTGACTAAGAAATTTGAATTTGTCATGAATATCACATCTTTCTTCATTAAATAACAAGGTCAACACCATCTATTCAAAATATTTTATACTAAATGAAAAGATACATTCATGCATAGATGCAATAGATGATATATTCAGAGTTTCACTGGTATCCAAATGAATGAAAGGTAGTTTTGATGTTCAGTTGAATAACTTGTAAGAAAAGCTGCAGTAATGAGTCATAGTTTTTGAAAAATCTTGTCATGTTTCTGTTTCTCCTCTCTTAGGCAAAGAACAAAATATGGAGTTAGATCAGTTAAGTGATTTTTATTTTTCAAAGAATGTTACCATATCCTAGGAAGTTTGAAACCATTATTGAAAATCTTTATTATAATAAAGTAATTAATGAAGAATTTAAGGAGGGCAGTGTACATATTAGTGACCTACGACTATTAGTCAAGCTGTGGAATGTTTGTTTCAGCTGTTCTCATCATTTTTGGATGATACTTCCCAGACCCCCTTAATGTGACTTGCATTGGGTTTTGTAATCATGTTCTATTGTTTAAACCATATGTGAAAACCTTCAGGACCTTCTGAAAACATGTGGTATTGACCAGCTTTATTAACAATTAAATACTGTCTTGTAGAGTTTAGTTTTATCTTTGTCTTGGTTTCTGAACTAGGTTGTAGGATTCATGGGAACAAGGACCATGTGTCATTCCTTTATTTTCTGCAATGCGGATTTAGGAGAAACACAATCAATATTCATGAACTTTTTACCTCTCAGTCAATCAACAGCAGAGATGCCTCTGAATGTAGATGTTTGGGATCTTTTTATTGTCTCCCTCTCTCTATTTATAAATGTAATGAAAGTGTTTCCTACTGGAGAAAATATCTTGCCAGGATCATGATGCACTTTAGTTAACAGTAACTCAAATTGATTCATATGATTTACGAATTGATTGAAAAATTATATTATGAAAGGTGAAAGACCTAAAATTTTAACTGTTTTACATATGAAATATATATGAAATAAATCTTCAGTTACTTAGTAGTACTTAAAGTTGCTTCTAAGATTCACACAACAGTAAAGCAAAGTTATATGATAATTTATGAAGTATCTATATATATATATTTTTTGGTACTGGGGATCGAACTTGGGACCTTGTGCTTATGAGGCAGGTGCTGGAACCACTGAGCTAAATCCCCGGCCTGAAGTATCTATATTTTAAATATAGATTTTATAATACTAAGCTCATGTTCTTCTGCTTTGTAATTTCTCATCTTGAGGTTTTGCTCCTGTACTTTGGGGATGCATTGAGTTTAGAAGCTTAGGTGGATGCCATACAGTTATAAGGATGATTATAAGAAAAATGATATTTTAAATTTCCTAACATGGAATATTAGAATGTTTTTTATAACCAAACTTTAAAAAATAGGATTCTATTAAAGAGAAAAATCTGTATTATGAAAACAGTAGGTTGGTCATTCAGAGTCTTTTCACACAAGAGAAGGAAATTTTGTGCACAGGGATCTAAAAGTCTTAAAGGCTGGTTGTGGTGGTGCACGCCTGTAATCCCAGCACTTGGGAGGCTGAGGCAAGATTATCACTGAATTTGAAGTCAGCCTGAACTGTATAGTTAGACCTTGTCTTATAAATAAATAAATGTCTTTCAGATTTGTTGATAACTTGGAAACACATGGAAATGTTTTGAATTCCTTGGAGTATATATCTTTAAGTATGGTGGCAAGTTTTTTTATTTGGAGGGGGGTGTTGGTCTTGCTATCTAATTCACGCTGCCTTGAACTCACTATGTAGCCCAGGTTGGCCTCAAACTCTTGGTAATCCTCTTGCCTCAGCCTCAAGAATTGTACTGTGACTTGGAGTAGGATTGTAAGAAGTGACAGGAATATAAAGTGATTGTCAGAGAGTATGTGGAAAGATGTGGATTGAGCTTGGCAGTGGGCACAGACAGCCTGGCAAAGTGGGTGGTTGGTGGGATCAAAACAGGGCAGATTTTGTTTGGCTTCTTTAATTGTAGGGTGGATTGGGGGAAATGGGTAAGTGAAAAATGCAGAAATACTGGAACATATGTTTTTGAGGTATAGTTGCTATAATATATAGTTGCTATAATTGGGATCTTGAATGTCATCCAAGGGCCCATGTGTTAAAAGCTTGAACCTCAGCCCATGGTGCTATTAGGAGGTGGTAGAATCTTTAGAAGGCTGGGCCAGTAGAAGAAAGTAAGGTTATTGGCAGTGCACTCCTGAAGGAGATATGTGTAGGGCTGGGGATTTATCTCAGTGGTTCCGCTGCCTGCCTCGCAAGGGCAAGGTCCTGAGTTTGATCCCTGGTACCAGAAAAGAAAAGAAAAGAAGGAAGGAAGGAAGGAAGGAGCGAGCTATACCTATTTGGACCCCAGCCCTTCTTTCTCTTTTGCTTCCTGCCTCCCATGAGGCAGGCAGGTTACTCCATTCCATGCTCCCTGCCATGATGTGCTGTCTTACCACAGGTGCCAATACAATAGGCCCAAGAAATCATGGACTAAAACTATGAGCCAAATAAACCTTTCCTCCTTAAAAGCTGGTTTATCTCAGGTATTTGTTACAGTAACTGAAAGCTGACTAACAGTATTGAAGAATAATAAAGTTGTGATAGAGGTATACTTAAAAATACTTCTTAAAGGGCCAGGGATTTAGCTCAGTGGTTCCAGTGCTTGCTTCAAAAGCGCAAGGACCCGAGTTCAATCCCCAGTACCAAAAAAAAAAAACTTCTTAAAGATCAATTTTATATTTATCATAAAATTGAGAGGAAGGTACACATATCTACCATGTACCACACAGGGATAGATTCACCCATTATCAACATTCCCCCACCAGAGTAGTGCATTTGTTATAATTTATGCATCTATATTGCTATCTCCCAAAGTCCATAGTTTACTTTTAAGATTCACTTGCGGTGTTATACATTCAGTGAGTTTGGACAACTGTCAGTGATATACATTTAAGTTTCATCCATGTTTTTTTGGGCTTAATGGCTCATTTCTCCTTTTCCCCTCCTCTACCCTTCCCCTCCCTTTCTCTTCTTCTTTTTTTTTTTTTTTT
>NW_004624748.1:14036965-14068592 GCF_000247695.1 Heterocephalus glaber
TTTTTTTTTTTTTTTTTTGTGGGTTTTTTGGTACCAGGTATTGAACTCAGGACCTTGTGCTTGGGAGGGAGTCAGGTTACCACTGAGCTAAATCCCTAGCCCCTCCTACTTTCCTCTTATTGCAGTACTAGGCATGGAACCTAGGGCCTTGTGCTGAGTGTTCTGCTGCTGAACCATGTTCCCAGGCCTTTTTTATTTTGAGATAAGGTCTTGCTAGGTCACTTAGTTGCCCCGGCTGAGCCCAAACTTGTGGTCTTCCTGCCTCAGCCTTCCAGAGTGAGTGCTGGGATTACAGGCTTGTGCCACCATGTCTGGCTCCATCATCATCCTCAAGTTCATCATCATTGAGCTATATAGGGTCATACTGAGTTGCTCAGAATGGCCTTGAACTTTTTTTATTTTGTTTTGTTTTGAGACAGGGTCTCAGTTCCAGCTGGCCTTGAACTTGTGGCAGTCTTCCTTCAGCCTTCCAAATTGTAGGGATTGCAAATGTGCTTCCTCTGGCAGCTCATTTCTTTTTAGTGCTGAATAATACTCCATTCTTTGCATGTCTCACAGTTTATGCATTCTCCTACTGAAGTATGTTTTTATTACTTTGAATATTGGACAGTATGATTGAACTCAGGATCTTGTGCTTGCGAGGCAGGCAGCAGCACCACTGAGCTAAATTCCTGGCCCTGAATAAAGTTTTTATAGATTTTTGTATGCATATTTTTTTGTGGACATAAGTTTTCAGCTTTTTAGGAGGTGAATACATTGTGTTGTAAGAATATGTTAGTTTTGTAAGAAACTACCAAAGTGTGTTCCAAAGTGGCCGTATCATTTTGCATTTCAACCAGCAGTGAGAGTTCCTATTGTCCCACATCTGTGCTAGTGTTTGGTGTTATCAGTGTTTTGAATTTGCGACATTTAAAAAGGTATGTAATAGTTATCTCATCATTTTAGTTTGTTTTTCCCTGATGACATAGGATCTGGACTATGTTTCATATGCATCTTAGTCAGCTTTCCCATTGCTGGAATGAAATACCTGATTCCCATAACTTAAAAGAAGAGAAGTTTCATTTGGCTTACAGTTTCCAGAGAGAGCAAGGGGTGGAGGGGGGAGGCTCACCTCTGAACAGCGCGTTAAGCATGAATCCACTGATGAGAATAGTGCCTCCATGATCCAATCACCTTCCCAACACATGAGACTTCTAAGGACTATTTTAGATCTCAACCATAACATATGCTTATTGTATATCCTCTTTTTGGGGGGGCAGGTAACTGAGAATTGGACCCAGGGCCTCATACATTTAAGCATTCTACCACTGAGTACATCTCTAGCCCCCTTCCACATTATTTTTTTAAATTTTGAGACAGGTGAAGTTCCCCAGGCTGGCCTCCTGCTAGTGATCCTCCTGCCTCAGCCTCCTGAGTAGCTAGGATTATGGGTGTGTGTTACTATTCCTGGTTATTGTGTATCTTTCATATGTTTATCTGTATTTCTTTGGTAAAATGTCAGTTAAGGTCTTTTGGATCATTTTTAAGTTGGGTTGTTTGTTTCCTTCTAAGTTTTAATTTTTTTGTTAACTTTTAAGAGGTCTTTACATATTTTTTTGTCTTTTAGCAGGTGTGTTCTGTACAAATATTTTCTCCCACGGTGTGACCTTTCTTATTTTCTTGTCATTGTCTTTCACAGAACAGAAATATTTAATTTTAATAAAATCCAGGTTATCAATTCTTTCTTTCATGGATTGTACCTTGAGTGTCATATCTTTCACCAGCAAATCATAGTCATCTAGATTTCCTCTAGAAGTTCTATAGTATAACATTTTACATTCAGATCTGTGATACAGCTTGAATTAATGTTCGGAAAGTGTTTTGATTCTGTCCAGATTCAGTTTTTGCATGTATATGTTCAGTTGTTCAAGGACTGTTTGTTGAAAAGACTACCCTTTCTTCATTATATTGCCTTTATTCTTTTGTCAAAGGTCAGTTGACTATTTAAGTGAATCTCTTTCTGAGCTTTTATTCTATTCCATAGAGGTATTTGTTCCATTGAACTATAGCTTACAGGCCGGGGATTTAGCTTAGTGGTTCCGGTGCCTGCCTCACAAGCACAAGGTCCTGAGTTCAATCCCCGGTACCCGCCCCCCCCCCCCAAAGAACTATAGTTTACTGTAGCTTTTCCCTTTCTAGTCAGCATATTCAGATTGTGTCTTGCAAATCTGACTAGTTTCCTCACACCTTTGCCACATCATGAATAGCTATTTCTTTTTCATTAAGCTTATTGGTACATTTTAGGTATACAGTACAGTTACATTCATCATTGAGTTCTTGTTCCTTTATATGATGTATCTTGGTTCTTATTTTTTCCCCATTCCCCTGCCCTCCCTTCCCTATTTACAAAGACTTTGTTTCCATTTTTTTCCTTTTCTCGTATTTTTTCTTTTCCCTTTTCTTTCCCCTACCCCTTCCACTTCCCCTACTCCTTTAGACCTTTTCTTCCTATTTCACAATATCAGTTATACATTTTGATCCTTATTTACACTTTTCGTTTTTCACACCAGAGAAACTATTTGGTATTTACATATGTGTGTCCTATTTATTTCACTGAAGAGTATGGCCTCAATGTGCATCCACTTAGCTATAAATGTCTCTAGTTTATGAATAGCTATTTAACTTGCTTATTGCCTGGAGTTTTCCAATAAGTAGTGGAAGCCATGATAAATTTTAAATAGAGAAATAAATCATATTTTTGTTTTTGGTGATTGTCTTCGTTTTGGTGATCTGTTCCAGGCTGAAAAACTTCTAGAGGGGAGCTAGAATAATGTTGGTAAGGGTCAATCAAATGGTATATGAAGGAGCTATCACTTAACAACACAATCCATGGCCATTGAGTGATTTATATGACTTTAAAATTTTGCTTTGAGTTGATGGTAGGTTTCTTTGTAAGAGTGGATCTTAAAGGAGAATAGTTTCTACCAGAAGATTATTTTGCAATGTGGGCAATGGAGGTAGGGAAGGCAGTCACGTACTAAAATATCCTGGAGGGCCTTTTGAACAATATATCTCTAGCCTTTTCCACTTAGTCATTGCCAGAGTGTAACTCTATTACTGATGGGAATCTGCTATTATTACAGATGGGGAAACTATTGCACTAGAGAATTTTTTTTCCTACCATGAAAGTATTAACTAGGAGGAATAAACAGCCACAGAAGTGAAACAGAATTTCCTTGCATGTTAATTCTTGCCTGTTGGAGAGAAATTTTTTAACTGCCCAAACAGGTTTTGCTGATTAGGAGATTTTAGCATGTTTGTATTCTCTGGCCAGGTGTTTTCTTTTTTTTAAATCAGAGTTCAGATTTAGGTGCTGTATGAAAGAAAGTTCCCTAAGTTAATTTGCATAATAAGTTTATGATATTTGATAAAAACTTTCAGCCTTTTTGAGACAGGAATGGAGTTTTCATAAACTTTTTTATAAACAGAGTTAAAGCTATGTCAGATTACTTTTGGGTACTTCCCTTTCAGTTTTAAATTCTCTTTGTTTTTGAAACATACTCAGAAAAGGAGTTAATCTTGAGACCACAGGTATGTACAGGTCTAGGTATGTGATCTGTTTGGCTGTTTTGTAAGGTGTTATAAATGCTGCCTGAGTGTAATCTGACACCAGGTAAGTCCCAAGTGGCCAATGATGGAAAGTGAAGAACTATGTGAAAAAACTGGAATTTCAGGTCTGGGCAGTAATTGTGGCTTGCCCTCAGTCATGGAACTGTTCCTGAGTGTCAGCAAAAAGGCAAAGCAGCCTGTTTGGCATGGAGCCCTCAGCCTGATTCATATTGTCTCTGTATCACACAACCCCCTTTTCTTTCTCTGTGTCCTTCTCCTATATGCCTGAATCTAAGGTGAGCTTGATCAAGATTGTGAAGATTTATTTCATCTTTGTATATGCCATCAGAAATCTGAGACTTTATAAACAAAAAACAAAAACTCATCAATTTGTGCTTCATTTACATGAAATAAAATTATACTTTCAATAAAGTTAGGTATAGTTATGGATTGTCTAGTATACTCAAGGCTCTGCATTTAATTCTTAGTACTGCAAAAAACAAAAACAGAAACAAAAAGCAAATAGACATTGGTATGTCACTCACCTCTGCATCACATCCTCCTGTTAAAGAATGCCTATTTTTTCTGTCAATTAAAGAATACCTGCCTGGGTGTAAATGAGGACCAAAATGTATAATAGATATTGTGAAATAGGAAGAAAATGTTCAAAGGAGAAGGGAAACTATGGAGGGGGAAGCGGGGGAAAGGAAAGATGGAAAGACAAATGAGAAAAGAAGGAAAAAATGGAAACAAAGCTTTTGTAAATAGGGAAGGGTGGAGAGGTAGAAAGGAGGGAAGGGGAATGGGAAAAAATAAGAACAAGATATGTCATGTACAGGTACAAATTCCCTATGATGATTGTGGTCATAATGCATACCTAAAATGTACCAATAAATTTAATTTTAAAAATACCTGAGTGTGGTGGCACATGCCTGTAATCCTATCACTCAGGAGACTGGGGCAGGAGGATTGCCATGACCTGGGCTACATAATGAGTTCAGGGCCAACCTGGACTGCATTTTGAGGCCCTGTGTCAAAAAAAAAGAGAATACCTAATTTTAGGTAGTTATGCTGGTTAGTTACTTAAAAAAGATAATTGAGAAGCTGGGATTATGGCTCAGAGGTAGAATGCTTGCTTAGCAGAATCACAAAAGTAAGTGAGTAAACAATACATGGTTATATTTGTAAATTAAAGAAACTATTTTTAAAGTGCTGCTGGAGATCAAACCTAAAGAGCCTTGTGCATAGTAGGCAAGTACTCTACCATTGAGCTAAATCCCTAACCCCTAGAGACATATTTTAAAATTTTTTCTAAACTTTTTTCAATTCCTTGAATATTTGAAACAAAAAGATTAGGGTGTAGAATTTTCTTTTCGAATTATGAGAATATTGAATGCAGTAAGGAATGATTTAGTCACTTTGTGATGTTAACTTTTTTTTTCCATTTTGTGTATAACTTGGTATGGAAAGAGCTTTTTAATGAGATTTATTTTAAAATTACTGTTCTTTTCTCTGCTCTTATTCAGCAGGATCTGAGGGACCATTACTGTCCTTGTTTGGGGAAGTTCAAATCTGATTACTTGACTAACTACAGTGTGGTGTTTTTCATAATTGTTTTCTCCATATCCACATTTTTGATGTAAATCATACTACATTTAAAGAACTGGAAAGAAAAGTGTCAGTAAAAAATATTTCAAACCTTTTTTTTAATTTCAAACTATTTTAATGAGTTAATGGGTTATGGTTAGTCTTATGAAAAGGCTTATAAGTGTTTCCTTTTCATTTTTTGGGCTGAGTGAACGTGTAAAGTGAGATGGTATGATAATGGTAGAATTGGGAATGAATATTAGTAAAACTAAGATTTAAAGAAATGATGGAGAAATCTACAAACCCCTCTTCTTCAGTTGTTCCAGATAAATATATGGTTGAAAATAATCTATGCCATCTCCTGGAAATCAAATCTCTCCTTCAAGTGTCTTACCAGTTTTACATAATTAGCACATCACAGGGAAAACAAAAAAAATCCTAGCTGCTCTCAAAGAAGTAGCAAATACAGAAGATTCTTCTGTGAGTGGCTGCTTGTACAGATCAAAGGGCAATACAAAACTATGGGAGCAGGGAAGAAAATGATCTATTGTAAGTATCAAAAGGTTGCATAAAATATTATATAAAAGCATTTTGGAGTATGGTAAGGCACTTTTGTTGCAGATATTTATGTAAGAGACTTCTTTTTGGCTTTCAATTAGTACATAGTAGGGCTTGAACCCAGGGCCTCATGCATGCAAGCCAAGGGCTCTATTGCTGCATTACATATCCAGCTCATTTTTATTTTTTATTATGTAACGGATTTCTAAATTTTCCAGATATTCTACAGAAAAATATTAATGAAGTTCTGTTAATATAGATACAGGGGCTAGTGCATATACTAGTTGGATTTAAGATTTTGGAAAATTGATTTTCATGTCAGCTTTTCCCCCAAACTTGTCCCTTTAACATTATTAGGAAATAGGGCTGGGGATTTAGCTCAGTGGTTCTGCTGCCTGCCTTGCAAACATAGGGACCAGAGTTTGATCCGCGGTACCCAAAAAAAAGGAAATTGGTGTCCGTCTTTTGTTTGAAATCAGCTTTCTTTTTGAAATATTTGTACTAAAATTATAAATGCTATTTCAAAGAACTAGATGTTATTTAATATGATTATTTTTGTATCATCGTCTTATGTCATATTTATGTTTATTACCATTTCATACAGTATTTAATTACTCACTAATTTAGTTTTTGCTCAGTCAACTCAGTTCCAACCCAGTGGCTTCCCATTCTCACCCACTCCTAAATTAATTTTTTACATTTACTTTTGTTAATAGTGGTAACTTTTTTATATATATATAGAACCATCTTTGGCAGACATTTTTAAAGCATGTTTCCCTCAGCTATGAAATTGTTTTTGCTCTTAAGTTGTTTCTGTTTTTCTACTATTATAAAGTGCAGTTCTTTGCATGTTCTAATTTGCCATGACGTGGTTAAGTGCTGTTTCCTTCCTGTTGGCTTACAAGCCTGTCCTAGAGATAAGGGTACATTTCAGTGCATTAAAAAAGAAGTCACTGAAGACAGGCTTAAGCATGGTAACTCTTAAAGCATTCTACCTATCAGAATCCTTTTAAGGAACAGAAAAAGTGGGCTTTAATTTCTGCTTATTTTTAAAATCTCTTACAATAGTATGTACTAAATTTTAAATTCATTAGGTTTTAAATTCTTACATTTATCAGGCCTAACAAGGATGCTGTCTGAATGCTTCTATTAAGGGCAAAAATATATATTATGAAATTACTCATAGACTAATAATTTTTTGTAGGTGGTTTACTGGATTAATGGAAAGCAGAAAATTATTTATATGTCCATTATTGCAGTTGCAAACCTTGTTATTAACGCTGCATTTTTTTTTTTAAAGTACTTTAAAGTTTAACTGAGAGAAGGAGAAAATCTCTTCATTTTCAAAAGTAAGAGTGCTCTTAGCAGGAATGAAGTCTTCAAGGAAAATATGTATCTAAAAAAATAAGTATCTAAAAATATATCTAAACGATAAGTCTGTATTTGTTGGTCATGTTGATTTTATTTAGAAACTATAGCAAACTCATTGGAAATACTGTGCACTATATCAGTTATGTTTTAAATGGGTGGTTGTTTCTTCACAATGAATTTAATGTTTTATTTTTCAGGTCAAAAAGCTTAAGAGAAGAAAAAGTTTAGAAAAAATTGGCACTGTTTGCTTAGGATATCTGTGAACCAAGAAAATCTGAAGAACCTTCTTTAAAGAACACCTTGGGTATATAGTAATTTCACGGACTTGGCTGAGAGGTTTTACCCAAATTTGTCAGTGGACTCTGCTACCTGGTCCTTGAACCTGTTTGGAATTTTTTTCTCATGTGGATCTAAGAGGAATGCTTTATTATGGCTGCTGTTGTCCAACAGAACGACCTAGTATTTGAATTTGCTAGTAACGTCATGGAGGATGAACAACAGGTATGAGACTTAGAGAAAACTGGATTTTAATAAACTTGCTGTGTTTTTTCATTTGCAACAGAAAATTACTTTAAAAGAAATGTAAATATTTGGAGGCAATTTATGCTCTTATATTTTAAGTGCCAATTAATTCATTAAGTATAAATTTTATCCTTAGCTTTGATGTGGTAATAAGTAATACTTTGGGGTCTAGCTTGTTTTTTATTGTTGTTGTCATTGTTGCTTTGCTTTTTTTTTTTTTAAATTACACTTAACAGTAAATGGCTTATTACTTAACAGTAAATGCCTAATTTTTCAATTGAAAAATTCTAGAAAACATAATAAATGTTAATGTACATTATTAATGTTTATAGTTGTGTGCTATTTCTTCAAGCAGATGAAGTGATATTAGCAGTCCCATAATCACACATCTTTTCAGTCCAAAGCATGTGACTCTGAGGAAGTTACTTAACTTCTCTAGATCTGGATTTCATCATCTGTAGGAGAATTTCTAAATCAGCTTTCATTGAATTTATATATGATATGCCAATTACTGTTTTCCAAATGCTAAAGAAATCTAAGAGATATTTCATAAAGGATTTCAGTTTAATTCCAGCCCCTGCATAACTTCCTCCAAGGGCTAGGAGTATTTGAGACTTTCTAATTTATTTCATTTTAAACAGGTTATGTGGGGAATGTAAGATATGATGTGGGAGAAATAGAGTGTTGGATGTCCAATCAATTTACTAGGAAAAATATTTTGAGAACCAATACGTTTAAAATATGTCTAATAAAAGTTGATTTATATGTTGAAATAAACCTAACCCTAAATATTTAACTTTAATAGGCCAATTTTGTCATGCTTTTATTATAGATATAGTTACTGTAAATAATGAAAGTGATTCTCAGCTTTGTCAAGACATTATAATTTCTTAGTTGTTTGTAACGTTCATTGAAGTGGCAGAATAAAAAGTTTATAAATAAACCCCCAACAGGGGAGAATTTAGATTAACTTGTTCTAAAATCAAGATGAGCTTCAACTACGAAGGAAAAATTTTAAGGGAGAAGATTGTCTGGTCCCAACTAAAAAATACTGTGATAGTGATAATGGATTCAAACTAGAAACAATAGAAAATATATTTTAGGAGAGGAAAGTGTTTTGAATTTGTTTTAAAACAGGATGTTATGTATCTGTTAAGGTTTGAAAATGTGTATGCTGCCCTCCTAGATGAAAGAGCCTGTGATAGGTCCCCAGGCTTGATGTGGTGAATGTTCATCTCAGGGTGTGGCAGCGGAGGACAGAGCTGTAAGCCACTCACTGGTATTCTTTTATCCCTCTTTTGACTATGAAAAGCGCACTTTACATTATGGTACCATATTTATACATGCATATATGTGGCTTTAAAGTTTTCCGAAACAGTACTTATACACTTAACTACATATGATACACTTGATTTGTCTAGGAGAGGTTATATCTTTGGAAGGGGTACATGGTAATATCAACATGTACATATATGTATTTTCCTTTTTTTTTTTTTTATGTGATACTGGGAACTGAATCCAGGGCCTTCTGCAAGCTAAGCATACTATCATCGAACCACATCACTAGCCCTGCATTTTCTTCAGTTATTTATTTTAATTGAATAAAATGAACCTGTATTGGTTTCTTTTTTGCAGATAATATTATAAGGGCTTTACAAATATCAACCACATGAGGTAAATACTGATATCTTCATTTTATGATGAGGAAATTAAGGCATGAAGAGGTTAAATGACTTCTTGCCCCAAATCATACAGCTAATAAGTAATGTAGACATAATTTGAACCTTAGCAGTTTGACTTTCCCTAATGATATTGTGATGTATATTCCTGCAGTGATGCACAACAATCTTACTGTCTTATAATCAGTGTCAGAATGTTTGAAACTTGGCCATGCTTACAGTTGTTACAGTTCCCATGAGCATGGGAAAAACTTAATTGCTTGGCATAAGGATAGATCTAGTGGTGTCAGTCTTATCATCATCTTGTATAAACTATGGTTCTACCCCCTTGTATTTGCTTGTTAGTTCAATTTATTTTTAATATAGAGTAACAACTTGCCATTTATTAAAAAGTCACTTAATACAAAAAATAGTGAAAATCTCTATCCTCAAAAGAAATGAACATTGTTTTTTGATGTATTTCATATTTTTATTAGTACATGTTTACAGTACATAATGATAACTAATGATTTATCATAGGGAGTTAGACATGTACATAATATATCTTAATTCTTTTTACATTGATGTGTTTTTTTAGATAAAAATGAACTGTATTATGTACAAACTACATGGAGATAGTTTTAAGGTAGAAATGAAATTATGCTAAACTTCTTGGTGACTTGTTTTTACTTCGTGTGTGTATATGTATGTAGGGTTCTGCATCATTTATTTTATTTTATTTTATTTATTTATTTTTTTGGTACCAGAGATCAAACTCAGGTCCTTGCGCTTGCACAGCAGGCGGTGAATCCACTGCATCATTTATTTTTCAGTATGATGAATGGCATGTTACTTTATTTCCCTAGTCCTTGATCATGGCTATTACAAGAATTTTGCTGTTAGTACAATATTGCGGCCAACATCCTTTTTTGGGTTTAGAACAGACCCTGCTAGTGACAGTAATGATTAAGAGCTCAGATATTGAAATCAGAATGCCTTGGTTGAGTACTGGCTCCATTGTTTGGTACCTCTGTGACCTAGGGCAAGTTACTTAATCTCTCTGTGCTTTGATTTCCATATCTACAAAATGAGGTTAAAACCTAAATTATAGGATTTTTCTGAGGATTAAATGAGTTGCTATTTGTAAAATTCTTAGAACCATGCTTGGGAGATAGCTAATATTTACTGAGCACTATCATTTTTCATCACATCTGTGTATGCAAAGGCTGATCAAAAATACTGTGTGTTTAAATTTTAAAAATATTATCACAATAAAAGATACATGGCCATTAATCCCCTGCAAAACATTTCCCCTTGCTTTGGACATGCTTATCCCATCATTCTTGCCGCTTAATGAAGCAGTTCTAGAAGTCCTCTTTCATGTCTTTACCAGCTGTGATTAAAAAAAAAAATGTGATGAATGCTGTTGCTAAGTACCAGCCAACAAAAAAGCAGGCTCATAAAAACATTAAATTGAGACCACTATAACAATGCAGCTAAAGACACTAAGAAGATTTCCAGTACTGCTTCAAAAATTGGCAAGAATGATGGGATAAAAGCAAGATGTGTTCAAAGCATGATTATTTTGAGGACGGTTAATGGCAATATCTTTTAATGTAATAAATTTTTAAAAATTTAAACATTCACCCTGTTTTTCAATCATTCCTCGAATATACAGACTTCAGTTTTGAACTTGATAGTATACTCCATTTCATTAACTGTTTTTATAGTGCCAGTATTACATTGTTTTCATTAATACCATTTATAGATTTGATATCTAATAGGATACTCCCCATTAAGATAGAGTTTTGAATAAATTTTATTAGAGTTAGCTTGTTACATAAACTGTTGTGATTTTTAACTTTTTAAAGTTAAAAAAATTTTGTCTTTTTTTTTATGGTACTGGGGATTGAACTCGGGTCCTTGTGCTTGTGAGGCAGGTGGGCGGAACCACTGAGCTAAATCCCCAGCTAAAATTTTGTCTTTTAAAGAACAGCTTATCTTGTTTTATGATCCCATATTGCTGAAAGCACCAAATTAGAATTATTTCCTGTTTTCGATTATGGTCTAGGTTATATATGTAATAGTCTAGTCTAAAGAAATTGATATTGTCTTATGTCTCTTTGCCAGCACCTTGGTAATTTTCTTTTATATAAATTCCTACTCTTCAAAATGCTTTGAAACTTTTGGGTAGAGATGGTGGGGATTGATGTGGGAAGGGAAATGTCAGCACTGTTGGTGTGGACAGTTTAGAAGTCTGTTCTTGCTGTCAGTTCTAAAGTGGAAATATTTCTAGCTGAGAAAGAAGTACTTATATACAATTTTGAAGTGCTTGTCCTTTTATGTGAAGGTGCTTTAAACAGATGTGTTTGCCTGATAAATGTATAAGAATAAGAAGAAAGCTAAAATCTGTAGATACAAGGTTCTAAACAGAAGAAAACTGGCCACTTATTTAAATATTCCAGAAGTTAATTTAATAAAAAACACCTGGTATTTAAAATTTTTATAATTTTGATATACTTTTTTCAGTTTTTGTTTTTAAAAGTAATATTTTTAGCAAATCATAGTATTTAAGCTTAATAAGAGAAGTTTGGTGACTTGCCTGGAAAAAACGAACAAGTAGAACAAATACTTACAGACTCTTACCGCAGAATGAGAATAGTCTTAGGACTTTCTTTCCTAGGTTATAAGTTGTCCTGCTTTGACTGTTGATTCCTGGAGGTTAAAGGATAACATTGCCTTGTTCTCCTTTTAGAAGTTGCCAAGTGACTTTTTTTATGCAGTGTTTGGGAATCAGTACTCAATGTAGTATCAGGGGTAAAGCCAGAGGGCTGGGGATTCAGAGAATTATAGACATTGACCACTTTGGGACTTCGGGAAAGCTTCACTATGAATGTTACATTTGAATTAGATCTTAAAGGAAGATCAGTGTATTCTATAGATGAAGAAGGGGGGGAGGAGGTGTTTTAGAGCAGTGAAATGCATCAAAACTTAATGGATTTTTCTTGACTGCATGATCAATCTGAACATCTTAGCACTTACAGTTAGAAACTGTTCACAGTGTAACTGACTGGGCCATGTTCTTCTTGCACTACAGTATTTTTCATTTTTGCCAGCCTATCATGTGATTTTCTCAAATGCTTTCCTGCCTTCTTACTGTCTGTTCAGGAATGATATACCACATTTCATACCTATTGTATGTTTAAATTCTAATTATCTTTCAAGTCTTAGAACAAAATCTACTTAGTTCATTCAGTAACTGACCCCAAAAATCATCCACTCATGAATTAACAACTTTATCCTCTTATTCCTGTATCACTTTGTAATGTCACACATTACAAATTTTCCCAAATAGTGCCAAATTACTTGAAGACAGGGTTTGTCATTTTTTTTCCTTTTTCTACTTAATATACCTCTAAGGTGAATCCTTTTTTTCTGTTGTTGCTATTGTTGCAATACTGGGGATTGAACCCAGAACCTCATAAATGTTAGCCAAGTGCTCTACCACTGAGCTACATTCTTAGCTCTATTGATTGAGTCTTCTTAAAAGCTTTTCTTCTTAATCTGTTGATAAAATGATCTGTTTTCTCCTAACTATAGTATATATTTTCTTGAGACCTAATGTTCACATTCTCATTTAGTGTGTGGACATTATGACTATGTCACTACAGCTTCAATACCTGAAACAATCATTTATGGTGTCTGTTTTTCTGGTAATATTGTGGACTATTCTGTTGTACAAGTTTAGTGAAAACCACCTCAAGCACCTTTAAAAAAAAGCTTAAATGGTGAATAAAACAGTTTTCTCAGGTTTTAGTATTATTATTGTTTGGAAAAACTAACATCCCTATAGTTTTCCTATTTCTTAGATTTCTTCGAGCTGTCGGGCATTTTTGATGCTGGTACATTTTGAAAATGAAAGTGTATGTTGTAGATTGAGATGTACATATGAGTGTACAAACCTGTCTTTTCTTTTTCAGCAAGGATGGAAATATTGTTAGGTTAGAGATTAAGTGTTTCTAGTAAAATAGGATAGAAGGAATGAGTTTGATAGTGGTCTGTGTGTGATTTATTACCAGCAATGTGTGGAGGGCTAGAAGTTGGGATATATGATAAAAATGAATGTAGATGATGACAGTGCATAGGCAGGCTCCAGAAACATTCAGGGTGAATTTTACTAGAGTTTATTGAGCATTTTCCTCATGTTTTTAACAGAGATTATCCTACTTAATTTTTACTGCAATCTTAATGAGGGTAGGTCCTCACATTCTCACTTTATAGAGGATTTAAGTGAGGCCCAGGAGAAAAGGAGCAACTTGTCTGTAGTTACATTTCTACTAAGTGAAAAAGTTGGAAATTATAACCACCCTGAGCCTTCACCTATTTGAATTATGCTAGTTCCTGCTACATGTTGTGGTGAAAAAGTAGTTTTAAATTGGAAGAACTGTTTTACTTTGCATTTTAGTCAAAAAAGTGTTATTGATTGTAATTTGTTAGTGTAATTACAGTAGATAAACCATACACTTGACAAAAAAAGGCTGCATATACAGGTATGTTTTATTGTGATATAACTTATCTATTTAAAAGTATAATTTGTTGGTTTTTAGTCTATACACAAAGTTGTGTGTCCATCACTATAGTCAATTTTAGAATATTTTATCACCCCCCAAGTCTGTGTTCATTCACAGTAATGTGTTATTTCTACCTACTGTCCCCTTGCAGCCCCTGGGAACCACAAATCTACTTTCTATCTCTGTATATATGTCCATTCTGGACAATTCATACAACTGGAACCATACAATATGTAGTCTTTTGTGACTGGCTTCTTTCACTTATGTGTTAATGTTTTCAGGGTTTATTCAGGTTGTAGCATGTGTCAGTACTTAATTCTTTTAGTTGCTCAGTGATATTTCATTGTGTGGTTATACCCCATTGTATTTTTCCATTCTGTTTACTTTGCAAAAGAATACTTATTTAAAATGAGATTTGTATTGATAAGTTTTTTTGTTGAAAATAAAATTGGCAACTTCTGTTCTCTCAGAAAGTACTCAGTTGCCTACAGTAGACTTGCTGGGTAAATAAGGAAACTAGTACCTTTCCTGTTGATTCTAAATATACTGTTTTATTTTTAAAAATCACTCATAAATATTTGATGCCTTTGCTATATCTTAGTTTTATTATGTGACTGTAAAAATTTTTGTCACCTTTCTATTTCAATTAACACTATATTATCCATTTGTTTTGGATATGTTTCAATAATGAAGGCGATTTTTGTGAGTTGAATACATATTCATTCAGCTTTTTAATTTAGTTTTTTTATTTTTTCATTTGATAATTAGGAATGGCTGCCTTGATTTCTAGAATATACCAATAAATTTGTCACTCGGGATTTTAAAAAATGCAGCAGATTTATTCTATAGGAGAGCCCTTTCCTGTAACATTATAGCATTTTGTTTGGTTTGATACAGTATGACCTGGCATCATTGATCAGCTTGCCTGTGTGCGCGCGCTCACGCTCTCTCTCTCTCTCTCTCTCTCTCTCTCTCACGCTCTCTCTCTCTCTCTCTCTGTCTCTCTCTCTGTGCTAGAGATTGAACTCAGGACCTTGTGGTTGTGAGGTAGGCATGGTGCCACTGAACTGAATCCCTGGCCCACTTTCTCCCTCTTTTTTTTGTAGGTCTAATTTCTGTCATTGCCTGTGATGAGCTGGTATGATTTCTCCATTTTGTGAAAGGCTCTCTTGTTGCTAAACTGCCAATATTCAGAAATGTCTTGCCTTATTATATGCTGTGTACAGTCAATCTCTGACTTACAGACATTCAAGTTGTGAACTTTTATAGGTGTACTGTATAAGTTCATAAGTATACTGTATAACACTTACTTTGTTGGAGAGCTGCTGTGATAAAAACAGCGTGGTACTGGCAAAAAAATAGACCTGAGGATCAGTGAAACAAAATAGAGGATGCAGAAACAACTCCAAACACACTCAGCTGCCTTATCTTTGACAAAGAGGCCAAACACTTTCACTGGAAGAAAGATATCCTCTTTTTCTTTGGTAAAGATATCCTCTTTAATAAATGGTGCAGGAAAAACTGGCTTTCCACGTGCTGAAAATTGAACCTACACCCGTATTTCTCACCATGCACTAAACTAAAATTGAAATGGATTAGAGATCTAAATATTAAAATAGAAACAATCTGCTGCAAGATAGACTGGGTAAAACTCTTAAAGACCTAAGTGTAGGTAGGCAAAGACTTCATGAACAAAACCTTGGTCGCACAGGAAATATTACAAAGAATCAACAGCTGGGATCACATCATATTAAAAAGCTTTTGCACAGAGCCAGGGATTTAGCTCAGCTCTGCCTCCTGCCTCACAAGTGCAAGGTCCCAAGTTCGATCCCCAGCACCCAAAAGAAACAAAAAAGCTTTTGTAGAGCAAAAGAAATCACCAACAGACTGGAGAGACAACCCACAAAAAGGGAAAAAAATTTTACCAGCTATTCCTCAAAGGACTAATATCTAGAATATATAAAGAACTCAAAAAATATCAGATCCCCGAATTTAAAGACCCAATCCAAAAATGGGCACCTGAAATCAATAGATGCTTCTCAGATGAAGTACAAACAACAAATGAATATGAAAAATGTTCAGCATCACTGGTCATTCGAGAAATGCAAATTAAAACAACATTAAGATTTCATCTTACTCCAGAAAGAATGGCTATCATTGAGAAAGCAACTAATGACAAATGCTAGCAAGGCTGTGGGGAAAAAAGGAACACTTCTCCATTGTTGGTGGGAGTGTAGACTGGTGCAATCACTATGGAGGTCAGTATAGAGATTCCTCAAAAAACTAAAACTAGAGATTGTTATATTGGACCTAGCTATGCCCCTTCCAGGTATCTTCTCGAAAGGGTTATCATACCAGATTGTATTCTACCACATTGATATATGCACACTCATGTTTATAGCAGCACAATTTGTAATAACTTAGTCTTAGAAACAGCCCAGATGCCCATCGGTGGATGAATGGATAAAGAAAATGTGTTATTTATATACAATGGAATATACATTTTCTCTGCCATAGAGAAAGATAAACTTGAGACATTTTTGGGTAAATGAGTGCACCTCAAGATTAAAATTTTAAGTGAAATAAATTGGACATGCATGCTTAAATATTGCATTGTTTCTCTTGCATGAGAAACCTAAAGGGTAAATAAGCACCCAAGTGGAGGATAGATAATGGGAAGTAGGAAGAAAATGTTCAAAAGGAAAAGGGAACAAGCAGAGGGCAGGGGGAAGGAAAGGGAGGGATAAAAAATAAAAGAATGGAAGGAAAACAATAGAAACAAAGTTTTATAAAGGGAGCAGGGAAGAAGGATTGAAGGGAAGGGAGGGGAATGGAGGGAAAAAAAGATATATACAGATACAAATTCTCTATAATGGATGTGATCACTATGTATATCAAAAGTGTACCAATAAAATTAATTTGAAAGAAAAGACCGACTTTGTTGGATTAGAAATGAATCTGACTTATGAACGTTGTCTTGGAATGGAACATGTTCATAAATTGGAGACTTACTGTATATACTGTAGAAGATTCTTAAAGGCTTTGTAGAAGTAGAAAATGCCCCATTAATTATAATCTTATTTAAATTCTTGAGTTATTTGGATTCTGCATATTTAAAATACCAATCTCATAGTGACTACTGTGATGTTTATTACCAACATAATTTATAAAAAGTAAACATTTGAACCTGGTTAAAATGTATTACTCTCCTCTCATGTACCCGCTTCTTTGTAGCTCATAACTGTGTTCACATATAGCTACATACATACATAACCATGAAGCTTTTAATGTGGGCATTCTAATAAGAAAACTAAGAATTTTTATTGACTGTCTTACTTTTTGAAATGTGTGGCCAAATTGTAATTTATTCTGACAAAAAGAAAACTCTGAGCAAAGACTAAAGAGCATGAAAGATGTACACTAGGATTAGACTTTATTTAAATAACTGCACAGAGATCTACAGTGGAATTTCAAATGTTATGGTGGGCCCTGGAGAAAAGACTTTTTTACTTAGACCTTTGCATTTTTTGTGCAAGAGAAAAGCAGGCCTTCTTGAGAAATACATAATCTTCTGGAGCCAATAAAAGTAAAACAACCTTCTTCCTAAGGGTGTTTTTTGTTGTTTTTTTTTTTGTACCAGGGATCAAACTCGGGTCCTTGCGCTTCCAGGGCAAGCGGCAAAACCACTGAGCTAAATCCCCGGCCCAACCTTCTTTCAGTAGTGGCTCTGAAACTCAAAAACTTTTTCCTGTTTCTTGTGGAACCCTGGACCAAGACCTGAAATAATGAAAATCACTATTTTGTTACTTGGGCTCTTCATGCTTTTTGTGTCCATTCATGGTTTTGAGGAGGTGATTATAACCTGCAGTGAACACTGGCTGCAGGTGAAAATTAAATGGAAGGCCCTTGGGAATAACCAGCAACCCCAGCCTTCTGAACTGTATCTGGGAACTGGCTGGTTGTACTAAAAATAGAAGGCCATTGGTTTATTTTGAGTTTGTTTGGTTTTTTTTAACCTCTCATTGTGGGATCAAAGCTCAAGTGTTCACATGAGGTATTCTCCTTGAAACTTTAGTCACTTAACAACCAGCAAATTCACATATCTAGTGTTACTAACCAATATCATGCTATAGTCAAAGAACTTTTATAGCTACTTATTGGAAAAAAGTAAAAGACAATAATAGTTGTTGATCCAAAAAATTAACTGGACAGAAAAACTCAACTTCATGTCAAGTGGAAAGCTTGGAGACCCATCAAGGAGGGACATTAGGGAATGGCTGTGAACCACATACCTTTTTACTCCTCCTAATGAAATACAGTAGCTTAGTTGTAAATTCTGGATAGAGAGGCAGCCATAGTAACCCTGATACCTTGGCTGCCTGAAGATTGCACTGCCTGTTAGAGGTTGGACTAATACCTATGAATATCATCTTTTACCTATTTAAAAATTATTTTAAATGAAGAACTTTCTCTGCAGTCTGAACTTATGAATTTTTTTTCATGTGTGAAGGGAGAGCTTCCTCAGAATTTTAAACTTGTAATGAAAGCATTTTTAAAAGGTTGAAATTCTTTAAAAAAACCCAAAACTTCAAGCTTTAACTGAGATGAATCTTTCATTATGACTGGTTATCTATAAGTTCCTGTACATCAGTCTTCAAAATAACCTAGCTTAATGTATGTCTGGACTCCAATTCTGATTTATGTACATTCTTTTAGAGTATCTAATAGTGGATAATTTGATAATTAACGGCTCATTTATTTCCTTAGAAGTTTTTTTCATGATACAGTACTTGATTAGTTTGATTATATTTCTATTACAGGATGCAAAACTGTGTAGGATACAGCATTTGACCTACTGCATTGAAGTATTTACATGTTTTTGGATGGTAGTAATCTAGATTTCATATTTTGCATGAAATGCAAATGTATAAGTAAGAAAAAAGAAACTGAGGTAATTGCCAGAGAATAACCCTCCACATTTATAAAGCTGATAGACCCAAATAGTTTGATGGGGATGAATTATTATAGACTTTAATGAGTTATTTTAAAAGTTTCAAGCTAGGCATGGTGTCCCACACTTGTAATCTGAGCACTCGAGAGGCTCAGATGGGAGGATTGTCCCAAGTTCAAGATCAGCCTGGGCTATATAGAGAGTTCAAGGACAGCCTGAACTACATAGTGAGGCCCTGTATCAAACAAAAACCAAACTCTGGGGCCAGGGGGGTATGCTCAATAGTTTTGCCATCTGCTGCGCAAGCACAAGGACCTGAGTTTGATCCTCGGTACCAAAAAACAACAACAACAAAAAAACCAAACTCTGTTAGTGTGATAACTCTTGTTATCCTCATTTTGCAGGTAAGGAAAGCTTTTATAAGTGAAGAATGTTAGGTTGAATGAAGGAATAAATAAATGTTCAGAAACATTTAATTGCATTGATATTGAGTCTCAAATTCTAGAGTCCACACTTTTAACCATATGCTAGGAAGTAAAGATAAAAGGAAGAATTCTTCACAGAAGTCTTTATGTTGGTTTTTGGAGATCTGTGGCACAATCCTAGCTTGTCTTATGTAATATTTCAATTCCTGAAATGATTTAAAATGCACTTTGGAAATTACTAATAATGATACTCATTGGGAAAGGACACTCTATGAGAAGGGAATAATGCAAATTAAACTTTTGGAATGCAAACATATTCATGTATTATTTAATTCCCCAAATAATTTTTTAACTGCCATGGGAACTTGTTTAAACGATTTGGATTTTAATTTTGTGTACCAGCACCCTATTTTTTTTGTGTGTCTATCCACCTAGATACAGTCCAGAGACTTCCTTTCATTTTATTATGATTTTATAAGGTGATAAAGGCATACTATCATAGTATTTGATCTTTTCCCACTCCTCTCCCAAGTGTTTGCTTTCATCTCATCCCTAGAACAATGCTCAGAACTGAAACTATTGTAAAAACTGAGAAGGCATTTTAAATGTTTCTCCTACCAGATGAATCCTTGCTTTTGAAACTTCTTATTGAAGTACTGCATAAATACAAAAATATGCACAGGTCATAAGTGTAGAGTTTAATAAGTTTTCACATAGTGACTACATTTGTATAAACCTTTTGCTTTTAGTTGATATTAAATATTGTTGCTAAGTGTAGATGGTTGTTTATTTACTAGTTTTCTAAAAACACTGTTCTTACTAAAAATAAAACAAAGGCCATGTCAACTTTCAAGAGGGTTCATTTCTATTTTGGGAGGAGATATTTCTACCTAAATAAATCAAACATTTAAATAAAATACTGAAGAATTTTCATCACCAAAATATTTTCTTGATTACTTATTGTGTGCCATGCATTATAACAAGTGGTTTATTTACATGTTACTTAATGTTTACACTAACTTTTTAGAAGATTTTCTTTTTCCTGGAACCAGGCATTGAACTTGGGACCTTGCACTTGTGAGGCAGGCATGGTGCCACTAAGCTAAATCCCCGGCCTAGAAGATATTTTTATTCTTTAGGTAGACACAAAAAGTGAAGCCTTGAGAGTCTAGTAATTTCCCTGAGTTCATATAGCACGGGGATAGTGGAGTCTGACCTTAGATAAAAGATGGAACATTTAGCTTTTAAATCCTGTTTTCACCGTGTGTATATGTAGCTCATTGGTACATGGTAAAATATTTTCGGACCATGTTGTGAAAGAGCAAGGTATGCTGGGTTTTCATTTTGTGTTTTTGGGTTTTTTTTCTTCAAAATCAAAGGTGAAGGAAGTTGTCATAAGAATAAATCAGAGGTCCTCAAAGCATTGTTTTTATAGGGCTAGGCTTTGGAACCAAAGTCTGATCTGAAGGCAGGGCACAGGAATTTGTCTCAAAGGTATGTTTCCATGTTTGGTTTGTATGGAGAAGGCTTGGAGTCAGGAGCTTTTGAAGACTGTGAGGAATAAGGTGCCGGCCTACTCTTGATTGTTTTGTCTTGATGCAGAGATGCTATATGAACTACTTCAAAGTATGCCCATTTTGGCATGTGTCATTATAAAAGAGAATCTCTGCTTTTTCTTTCAGGAAAACATTTTTGTATTTCATTTTAAGCTATCTCAGAGGATCTTGGCAGGATATTTCACAACTACCATGTAACAGATTGCTGTTAGAGAAGGTTGGCAAATAAGTTATATGAGAGCTTTTGTGCATTTTTCATATTCAAAAATCTGTTGAACAAATTTAATAGACTTGAAATAATTTGATCTGTAATTTCTTAAATAGCTACTGAGCACCTTGGGTAGTACTATCTCAAGGGAATAAACAAGCTTAGTTAGGAAAAGTAATATTATACTCTTTACATTGATTACTTTCCTTCTCTTTTTCTTTTTAATTCATTAAGTTTATTGGTACATTTTAGGTATACAATATGATGGCATTCATTATTAGGAATTTGTACCTTCACATGATATATCTTGGTTCTTATTTTTTTTCCCCATTCCCCTGCCCTCCCTTCAACCCCTCCACCACTCCCTATTTACAAAGACTTTGTTTCTGTTTTTTCCTTTTCTTATATTTATTCCTTTCCCCTACACTTCTCATTTCCCCTTCCCCTTTGGACCTTTTCTTCCTATTTTTACATACTTTCCTTCTCTTTTTAACTTGATGTTATTTCTGATATGTGATCACAGCAAATAGAAGCAATATAGTGAACACTGTTGAAATTGTGGGAACCATCTGTGTTCTGCTAAAACTTGGTTTAATTTTTTTCTTTTCCTTTTTTTTTTTTGTATCAGGAATCAAACTCAGGACCTTGTGCTTGCGAGGCAGGTGGCGGCACCACTGAGCTAAATCCCTGGCCCAAGTTGGTTTAATTTTTAATGCTGCTAAAATATTTGCTAAAATTTTACTTTTAACATGTCCTTAATCATAATTAATAAAAAGGGGAAATTGATATATGTATTTTTTTTCTTCTGGAGCTGTTGAACCCTTTCATAATGTTACAAAACAGAAGAAAGTCAGTTATTATCATTAGTTTAATTTGCCTCTAAAAACTGGTAACTTAGAAAACCGATCTTTGACAGATTTTAAATCTAGGAGAGCTTCCCTCTCTATTCCTCATGGGTATGTGGTTTATTTGGGTTCTAATACAAAAACAAAAGTGAAAATAATATGCAAGTGTCAAACAGCAAAATGTTTCATAATATATCTGTTTGGATTATTAGCATTCCAGACATTGGCATGAATGATTAGAATTGGTCCAATTTAGGGAATTAGAACAATGGTTCTGAACCCTGGGTGCAAATTGGGCTGTCTTGGGAAGCTGTAATCATAGGCCTTGGTCATATCCCCAGATGTTCAGTTCTGTTTAATCCCTTGGAGGATGAGAGATTGATTGGGGGGGGCAGCATTGGGGATTGAACTTGGGACATTGTGCTTGAGAGGCAGGCAGTGGAACCACTGAGCTAAATCCCCGGCCCCAAGATCGATATTTTTAAATGTTTCCCAGTGTACAGCCAAAGTTAAATGCTGGTAGAATTTAGTGATGTTTTCTAATTCAAATAAAAGATAGGGATTGGAAATGTGGCTCAGTGGTAGAACACTCGTCTAGCATGCACAAGGCCCTGACTTTGGTCCTCACCATGGCCAAAAATAAAAATTAAAAAGTAGAAAAGATGCTTAATATAATTATTCAAATAAGGAGAGCTTCTAGAGATGTTTGGAGATTCAGTTTTAAAAGAAGTAGCCAACCAAGTAGAATGTAATATTTTTGTTAGGGCATCATGAAAAATTATGTTGACACCTTTATTCCTTAAAAGGAGACAACAGATCTAATTGCTGCCTCAGTAGTGTTGCCATTTTTTACCTAGTTCCAACCTTTAAAAAAGGTTGTCTTGCTTTGTGGCCCAGGCTGGCCGAAAATTACTAGGGTCAAGTGATCCTTCTGCCTCATCTTGGATTATAGGAGTGCATCACTGCATTCAGCACTCTTTTAAGCTCCTTTTAAAATAAATCTTGGAAGGAATCTGGTTGAAATGATGTAGAGAAAGCTGAGGTGGATATGGTTTGGTCTTTGGGAAAGAAAATTGAGTAATGTCTAGTCAATTAAAAAACAAAAGGCCAGATATTTAGCTCAGTGGTTCTGCCCCCTGCCTTGCAAGCACAAGGTCCCGAGTTCGATCCCTGGTATCAAAAAATAAAAACCCAAAAAACAAAACTTAAGGCTGGGGATTTAGCTCAGTGGTTCTGCTGCCTGCCTTGCAAGCTCAAAGTGTCCTGAGTTTGATCCCTGGGACCAAAAACAAAACAAAACAAGACTTAAGCTTAAATTGATTCCCACTATGGGTTGAATTGTGTACCCCTCACCCCCATTCATATATGATACCTCAGAATGCGGCCTTATTTGGAAATAGGGTCACTGCAGATGTAAGTAGTTAAGATGAGGTCATATTGGAGTAGGACATAATATAATTGGTGTCTTTGTAAAAGGGGAAGTTTGGACATAGACATAGAGAAAACACTATATGAACATGAAGACTGCCATCTACAAGCCAAAGAGAGAGGCCTAGAACAGATAGATACGCAGAAAGAATCAACCTGCCAACACCTTGATTTCTTCTGGCCTCTAGAACTCTGAGATAATGCATTTCCGTTGTTTGAGGCATCAGGTTTGTAGTACTTTTTTAAGGTGGCCCTAGCAAATGAATATATAAGTCATGATAGTTTTCTTTATTTTTAAAAATGTAAATCTTAGAGGATTCAACATGGAAACTTTACCGTATCTTCATTGGTGGTAAATGCCTATAATCCCAGCACTCAGGAGACTGAGGCAGGAGGATTGCTGGAAGTTCAAGGCCAGTCTGCGGCTACATAGTGAGTTCAAGACCAGCCTGAACTACCTGATGACGTCCTGTCTAAAAAACAAAAAAGTAGCTGGGCATGGTGGTGCATACCTGTAATCCCAGGACTTGGAGGCAGAGGCAGGAGGATCACTGCAAGTTTGAGGCTAGCCTGGGCTACATAGTGAGTTCAGGGCCAACCTGAGCTACGAAGTGAGTTGTCTCAACCCCCACACCCCCAAAAAAGTTGGGACCCAGTTCTCTATAAGGGATTTTTATAGTTTGTGTTTGTTGAAGTTTTTAGGTTTCTGATGACTTCATACTTAGTCAGCTGCTGATCAATCCAGTTTAAAAGATAGTTTATCCTGAGCCCAGATCTCAGCAAGCTAAGAGTTACAAGAGTGTGCATTTTTTTTCCACTTATGGTATAAAAATGGACTGTCTTTCCAGTCACCTCAGAGGTATTTTCTAGATGTATTTTGTATATACAGATTCAGGCCTTGTGCCTAACTATTCATATTCTTAATGAAGCTCCAGAAATAGCCTGTTACGTATTGAATAGTAGCACTCTAGAGAAATTAGAAGTGAACAATTAGAATATACATCCTTATTTCAGTAAACTAGAAACACGGCCCATGCTTTTCATGAGCAGAGCAAGTACTGAGTGATCCTGGTATGTATCTTGTGGATTGAGAGGAACTGGCTATGCCAAGTAATCATAAACTCAGAGGGGGGAAGTCCTGGAAAAAAAGATTACATTAAAGCTGTACCTGCCCCCTCAAACACAGCCTTTCTAAATACAGCCAAATGAATATGCCAACAAAGCAAGACTGCAGCACGTTTAAGACTTACTGTAATAGTATATAGGTAAAGAAAATGGGTCTTGGAGTCAGTTCAGGTTAGAGTTCTACCACTTGCTGGCTATTTGACTTATAGTAAATTTTGGTTATTCCTCACTGTCTGAGAGGGATTTGTTTTAGGACCCCCAAATCTGCAGACACTTAAGTATCTTACATAAAATGGTAAGTTATTTGCATTCAACCTGTGCACATCCTCCCATATACTTCAGATCATCTCTAGATTACTTATATGTAATACAATGTAAATGTTATGTAAGTAATTGTTAAACGTGTTATTTAGGTAGAAGTGAAAAGAAAAATTTTAATATTTTAAAATATTTTCAATACACAGTTGGTTTAATTAGTGGATTTAGAACCTGAGGATAGGGTGTGTCGCCTGTATTTCCCTTGCACTTCCTTCTACTTTCTCTTGTATATAGAATAATCTAGTATCTCTCTCTCATAGAGATTTTGTAACGGAGTGGTAGTCCATGTAAAGCAACGAACACAGTGCTGCATACCTATTAAGTTATGCTAGCTAATAGTAGCAAAGGGAGCAGACAGCGATTGCTGTGCATGCTGCTTCCCTTATTTACTGCATAAGAATAAATAATGTCTTCTGTTAAAATGTTAAAAGCTCAGACAGTTTTACAATCCATAGCTTTTTGTGGTCCTGGGGATTGAACCTAGGGCCTCATACTAGGCAAGCTCTCTGCCTCTGAGCCGTATCCCAGCCTGCAAGTCTTTTTTACTAAGTGCTATGGCATTCTAAATTATAGCATTGTTTCTCCTTTCAATAGTAATTAAGTTTTTGTTCCAGAGGAAACATTTCTCTTTCTACTTGTGTATTGAAATTTTTCTTTCCTTTTTGTTTCTGGTTACAGTACTAGGGAGTGAACCCCGGAGTACTTTACCACTGTGCTACACTTTCAGCCTGAAATTTTTCTTAAATAGTTTTAAAATTATTTGAACTGAAATTAAAATGATTGTTTAAAACAAACTAGAATGTGCTTACTTATACATAGACTCTCTCTGCCAGAGAACACACACAAAAACAAAACAAAACTGCTAAGACTTGCCTCTAGGAAGAACTCTGAAGTAGAAGTAGCTATGATTATGGTGGTATTTGACAAAGTAGTCTTGGGACTTATAAATTCTGGGGAAAGATTTATCAACCCCTCCAACCTAATTAGTTTAGTAGAAGAGAACAAGAAAGAAAATAATGATTATCTATGGTTGTTTGAAACTAGGGAACAATATATGTTGAAATAAAATTATAAAGGTACCCCCCGCTTTTATTTTTTGGTACCGGTGATCAAACTCCAGACCTTGCGTTTGTGAGGCAGGCCCCAGAACCACTGAGCTAAATCCTGGGCCCAAGGTACCCCTTTTAATGTCTGCATTCTTACTAGTCTCTGTTCAGATTTCAGTATTCAGATAAGTTTAGATAGGGAGAAATACGTTGGTTTTATTTGGATGAGGACTGCATCAGTGAATTGCACTTGGCATGCCTCAGTCTCTTTTTAGTGGATGACTGAATAAGATTCTTAACCTGATTCCTTATCTTTCAAAGGATGGAGTGATGAGCTCTGTTCTTACCTTGTACATAGGATTGTAGCAACATAAAATGAAATCATGTGAAAATTATTGATCTCTGGACTCAGTCTTGTTAGAAGACTAAGCACTTAAGCTGAGCTCTTAGAACAGAAGGCAAACTGTTTTAATAAATGTTCATGCTAGGTTGGATTTCATGACTACTAATCACCTCTCAAGAAGGGGACAGCCAAGTACATATATTTTGCTTTGGACATTTTATATGATATTTGCTTGACTGCTTCTGTAGGAGTGTGATCCAAAGTACAATTTTTGAGTCCCCTACTTTCTGTTTTAAAACTGATTTTACAGTTTGAACAGCCAGTTTCTTCTGGTTAACTTCCTCTTTTTTGAAATAGGAAGAAGCATTGTGAAATATTAACGATCCAAGTGTGCTTGAGGATACTTTTGGGTTATTATCCATAAATTTCAGAGCATGGCATTCTGGAAGGCAATGATAGTGTCTGTTTAGTACCTGTGATATATATTAAATTTAGGTAATCAAATTCCCATGAGAGAAGTAATAGTAATTTTAATTGCGACTGCTTAATTATAATGAAACCATAGATAGCAGACTTACTTAAGGAAAATACCTGCCAGTATTATCTATGACAGGAACTTTTTCACATATTTAAGAAAGTACCTTATGGGGAAATGATAAGAAACAAGATGTTGCTAGACACATGCATACCTGTAATCCCAGCACTTGGAAGACTGAGGCAGGAGGATTATTGTGAGTTTGAGGCCAACATGGGCTACATAGTGAGGGGCCAGCCTTGAAGACATAGCAAGACTGTGTCTCAAAAAAAAAAAAAAACTTAAGGTATCATCCCATAATACACTTACTAATTACAAAAGGAAAAGAATGGTAACTTTCTAGTGGAGAAATGTCATCTTCCTTGAGTGATCAAAGTTAATATCCTTAGCAATGGGACAAGTATTTTGGGATTCCTGACGTGAAATATTTTTTGTGCATTTGGGAATTGAACCCAAAGCCTTTGCACTGAACTATACCCCCAGCCTGTCAGCCCTTACTGATTTTTTATTTTTATTGGTACTGGGGATCGAACTCAGGACCTTGCGCTTGCAAGGCAGGCGAAGGAACCACTGAGCTAAATCCCTGGCCGTTACTGATTTTTTTAAAAAAATCAGAAAGATAGGGTCTTTTTGAGTTGCTAAATTGCCCACAATTTGGCTCAAATTTGTAATCCTTCTACCTCAGCCTCCCAGAATGCTGGGATTACAGGCATGTATCAACAGTCCTGGCTGCATGGGTGTGTGTGTGTGTGTGTTACCGAGAGTTGAACCAGGGCCTTTTCATCCAGCTGCATCCCTAACCCTTTATTCATTTACTTACTTAGTTTTGAGACAGGGTCTCTTAGGAGCTACATTGCCCAAGCTCTGCTGAAAATTGTGATCCTCCTTCCTCAGCCTCCCAGTATGCTGGCATTACAGGCGTGTGCCACCATGCTCAGCTACACAATATTTTAAAGGATATGACATTACTTCTTTAGTATTCTTACCAAAAATGCTAAGTGACTCTAATCATGAAGAAATATCCAAATTTAAATTGAAGGGCATTCTATAAAACAAATGACCTGTTCTCTTAAAATTCTCTTAAAAGTATTAAAATTGTGAAAGATAAAGAATGAAGAATTGTTCCAAATTAAAGAAGATACTGTTCCAGATTAAAGGAATTATCATTAAAAAACAGGATATTTGATGAATGAAACCAATGATCCTACAGCGGATCTTGAATCAAACATTTTTTATCTCATTTTTTTATGAAGAACATTAGTAAGATATTTGGGGAAATTTGAATAAAGTCTCTAGATTAGATAATAGTCTCAATGTTAGTAACATTAGTGTTACTTTCCTGTGCTACTTTTTAGAAGATAATATTCATGTATTTTGGAAATAAATAATGCAGTATTTTAGGTTAAAGAAGCAAGTATGTCTGCCACTTTCAGACAAATAAAAAATATCAGGACAGAACAATAAATAGAAGAGATTAAATGTTAGAATTGGGGTAATATGGGTTAAGTAAGGTTGGATGGAAGTTCTTTGCGCTATTTTTGCAATTTCCTCAGTCTGAAGTTATTTAAAAATAAAAGATAAAAGAAGTAGTAGCTTAATGAGGTTTGTCACTGATTTTTTTACTAGGTTGTAAAAACCCTCTGTGGGTCAGTTTTCTCATCTGTAAAATGAGGTGGTTGGACTAGGTTAAATTTTAAGGTACTTCAGTTCTAAAACTCTGTGATTTTTATAACCAGATATTATTGGTAATAATTTATATTGTTCATACAGTCATGCTTGAAGAGGACAATTATAGAAAATATTATTTTTGGCTTTGTGGGAAGTGACAGTGCAATATTTATTAAACTCACATTTTTTTCCTGCCAGAAAACTTTTATTGAGATTTTATTTAATTGTATGTTTCCTTTGTATGTCACTTCTTGGTTCACACTTAAGCAATGATGATATCTTATTAGTATTTTATGGGGTTTTTTTGGGTTTTTTTTGGTGGTGGGGATCGAACTCAGGACCTTGTGCTTGTGAGGCAGGCACGGTGCCACTGAGCTAAATCTCCTGCCCCTTATTAGTATTTTATGTAATATCATTTATAAATGTATTTTACAGGATGCCCAGTGTAAGCTTGGTCATTAAGACTCAAGATTAACAATGAAAGTTTATATGGTATAGCTATATATTCTTTGCAGCCTAGGATTGTCAACGTAAGAGTAGCTGATGATATAGAAACTAAGTTGATGGAAAATATAAAGTACTTTTGGGTTATATCTAAAAACAAAACTTTGTTAATCCTTTGTCTTCTGTCATCTCCCCCCTCTTCACCCCTAATAGCTTGGCGATCCAGCTATTTTTCCTGCTGTAATTGTGGAACATGTTCCTGGTGCTGATATTCTCAATAGTTATGCTGGTCTAGCCTGTGTGGAAGAGCCCAATGACATGATTACTGAAAGCTCACTGGATGTTGCTGAAGAAGAAATCATAGATGATGATGATGATGACATCACTCTTACGGGTGTGTCTCCCTCTCACAGGACCTTGGTGCAGCAGTTTTAAACAGTGTCCCAGTCTTGGAGATTTTGGAACATAAGAGATTTGTAACTTGGTTTTGAGTAACTTTATTACCTGCTGAATCTAGAGCCCTGCAGGAAGAAGAAAACTTTTCTGTCATCTGTCCTGTTTCATACTGGTTTCTTGCCTCATTTCTTTTTTCTTAAATGTATTGAAATGGACATGACAAAATAGGAGATATATCACAGAAGTCAAACCTACTCAGTTAACCAAGTACTTTTTTATATGTCTAGCTCTGTATTCCAGAGAACAAAATGAAAAGTTGTTTATAGGGAAAGACATAGGAATGTTCTTATTAACTGCCTCAGGATCAAAATAGTAGGCCATGATCTGAGTATATGAAAAGGTCCTGAAGATTTCAGTCAGAACTAGTCAGATCTCTAGAGAAGAATTGACTGTATAATAGATAATGATAGTGAAATTTTCATCAGTTTTAGAAATTGTCACGTTTTATAGTTTTGTATGTTGATATTCATATATCTTGACCAAGATATTGGGAAAATTAGTTATTTGGTACCAGTCATTTGCATATTTATTCTCAAAAGAAAACTTACCACAAATAGGTATAATGAGGTGCATCTAGTTTTTTGGTGGCAAGTATTGTGGCTGCCTTATTTTCAGCTTTACTTTAGAATCTAGCACAATACTTACTAATATGTATCCAGTAAAAATTTCTTGTATCAATAATTTATGCTACCTGATACTAAAACTTTGAAGTGAAAATAACTAGAGCAAGGTGGTATTAATGAAAGACATTTGGATTATTAGAATGAATATTAAGTCTAGATGAAATTGCTGGTCTATTTAAGATGTTTTAGCTCTCTTTGTTCTAGAATGGGGAAGGTTATACTGTGCCTTTGAGCAGCTCCAGGATAAGAATGAGGGGGATAGAACAATTTTATTCTTAATGGTGTTAGATGATACTTCAGATAGTGTATTTGTTTGCTAGAAATGCCTTAACAAAGTGCCATGGACTGAGTTTCTCAAACAAAGAGATTTTTTTTTTTACATTTCTGGAAGTCTGAGGTCAAATGTTGGCAGGTTTGGTTTCTTCTGAGACCTCTTTCCTGAACTTGTAGATTATAGAGACTTCTGTGTTTGTTTTCACATAGTCTTCCCTCTGTATACTTGCTTATGTCCAAATTACTTCTTAGAAGGACGCCCTAAAGAGCTCATTTTAACTTTAAGGCAATATTTCCAAGTACAGTCACATTCTAAGGTATGGTAGCTAGGGCTTCAGTTTATGAGTTTTGAGAGCACATAGTACAGCCCATAACAGATGATATTAAGGAATTATTTATTATTAATATTTTAAAATATGATAGCATTGTGTTAGACTCCTTATCTTTTAGATACACCTGCTAAACTATTTAGTGACAATTACATTGTCCTAGATTCCTTCAAAGTAAACCTATGTGAAGGGTAAGGACTTTGGACAGTGAGTGGGGCATGAATAACATGAGACTGACCATTTGTTGAAAATGTTTGAAGATGGGAACGGACACATAGGGTTTCATACTATGTTTCATTAATTTGATTTTGTTTGATATTTTCAATAATAAAGATTTAATGGCTTTATTGAATTTGAAGCTTGTATTAGGTTGCAGCTGTCATAATCTCTATTTTCATATTCATCAGAAAACTTTCATTTTAATCATTGATTTACCTTATATGAAGTTTGATTATCAATTTGAACCTATAAAAATGTACAGTGAAGCCAGGTAAGGTGGTACAGACTTGTAATAATTGCAGCACTCTGAGGCAAGAGGATCGCAAATTCAAGCTCACCCTTGGCAACTTAAAAAATCAGACCCCCCAATTCAAAGACCCAATTCAAAAAATGGACATCTGAAATGAACAGGCATTTCTCAGACAAAGAAATAAAAGCAGCAAATAACCATGAAAAAATGTTCAACATCACTGGTCATTCGAGCGATGCAGATGAAAACAACACTGAGATTCCACCTCACCCCAGAAAGAGTGGCTGCTGTCAAGAAATCAACCAGTAACAAATGCTGGTGGGGGTGTGGGGAGGAAGGAACCCTCCTCCATTGTTGGTGGGAATGCAGACGGGTGCAACCACTGTGGGAATTAGTATGGAGATAACACAAAGAACTAGGATTAGAAGTCCCATTTGACCAGCTATTCCCCTGCTGCATATCTTCCCCAAAGAATTAAAAGAATCATACCACAGCGATATATGTGCACCTATGTTTATAGCAGCATAGTTTGTAATAGCTAAAGCTTTGGAAGCAGCCCAAGTGCCCATCAGCTGGAAACTGGATAAAAAAGATGTGTTTTTTTTAATAAAATGGAGTACTACTCAGCCATAAAGAACGAGAAACTAGAGACATTTATAGCTAAATGGATGCATATTGAGGCCATACTCTTAAGTGAAATAAATAGGATACACATGTGTAAATACCGAAT
>NW_004624748.1:14068692-14105173 GCF_000247695.1 Heterocephalus glaber
GGTAACAGGGCCGGGGATCTAGCTCAGGGGTTTTGCCGCCTGCCTCACAAGCGGAAGGACCCGAGTTCAATCCCTGATACCAAAAAAAAAAAAAAGAAAAAAAGCTAAATTGATACATACTTATAAGAACCAAGATACATCATGTACAGGTACAAGCACCCAATGATAATTGTAAACGTATTGTATACCTAAAATGTACCAATAAAAGAATTTAAGGAAAAAAAAAAAATAAAGGGCTAGGGATGTAGCTCAGTGCAGAGGTCCTGGATTCACTCTCCAGTACCACACACACACACACACACAAAAACCAAAACCAAAACCAATTTTATCTGTTTTATTTTGGGAGTTGTGTGTAAGTTTTTAAAGTGGAAAAAAAGTTGTGCTACTAACAAGTTCTGAAAATTTATAGACCTTATTCTACTTGTGTGGAAAGTCTTCTTCCATTACAGATGTTGTGTTTATATTTATTTTTTTAGGTTTGTGTAAAATTACAAGGCCTATATTTAGTTATATACTGTCAGTCCAACCCTGAATTAGTCATGATTTTATATTACACATTTAGCCTTTTAAAGGTATCATGTAATTTATATCATGGATTGGGCAAAGTCCATGGTAGAGTAATGAATGTTCCACAAAACACACCAGAGAAAAATGATGCCAAAGGATGTTTAGACTCTTAACAATGTGATTGTACCTAAAATTTCTTGGAAATAGTAATTCATTAATGAAATAAGATTCAGAGATTAATTAACTTGTGTTCTAGTCAGAGTAGTAGCATTGATCTTAGAGGTGAAAGGTATCTAAGACTATCAACCTTGTCATTTTATAGTATGAGGTCCTGAGAAACAAAATGACTTTCTTAGTGACATACTGGTTTAGTGATATCGTTAGGATTCCTGTCATTCTAGGATACTTTACCAATGCTCGTCCTTAATTATGGAAAATATATAAGAATTAGCAGAGAAATGATTAGTGAATTTCCTGCTGAATATATGCTCTACTTTTCTTACCCTTTTACACCCAACATCTTGCAAAGTTTTTGTAAAAAAAAAAAAAAGGCAGTTAATTAATCACATACAGTATTTTCATGTTGATACAGATTGTACATGTTGATAGTTTGTATATATACTTATACTAAGTGATGTTTCATGGTTCAGGAGATCGGTATATGAATTTCAGAGCAGTGAATATCTTGTGACTAATTTTTTTTTTTAATGTATTATAGTTGAAGCTTCTTGTCATAATGGGGATGAAACAATTGAAACTATTGAGGCTGCTGAGGCACTCCTTAATATGGATTCTCCTGGCCCTATGCTGGATGAAAAACGAATAAGTGAGTGATTTGATTGTTCATTTTTATGTACTGTCTAAAGTTATTCTTACCATTCTCTATTAAATGCCAAGTATCTTGATATCAGAGACCATGTTTAATAAATGTCCTAAGCACATTTTAAGGTATAGTACTTATTGAGGCACCTTTGTTATCTACACCTTTGGTAAAGTATTAAGTTAATGAAGACTTTAATTTGGGGGAATGAAGCTTTTAGAAACAAAATAATTTATTAGTAATCAAATAGATTATGCATAATTTCTTCTCTTAATCTCTTTGGTGAAACTATCAAGCATAATTTCCTCTCTTAATCTCTTTGATGAGCCCAGATCATTACAATTTACTAATCTCTATAGATAATCATAAGTGGATTGGCAAAATGGTTCAAAATTTTGCTATCTCTTTATGGCATAAAATTCATTGTCACATTATTGATCCATTTTGAAATCTACATTTTACTTTGTACTTTTTCTGACAAATTACTTAAGCTCATAAAATTACTAAATCAATTCAAGATATTTATGAATATTTGCTATATTCATCGCAGCAGTGCATTAGACAATAATACACAAATGAATAGATTTCCTTCCCCAGTCTTACAGTTTGTTTACCTGAAGTGCTGGATATTTAACCCAGGGCTGTGCATTCGCAGCACTTTTGAAAAATTTTTATTTTTGTCATAGATTCTTTTTTTTTTTTTTTTTTTTGGTACCGGGGATCAAACTCAGGACCTTGTGCTTGCCAGGCAGGTGCCACACTGCTGAGCTACATCCCTGCCGAAAAATTTTTATTGAGGGAATGTTTAGTATCGGGGGATGTTTTATAGGACTGGGGATTGAATCTAGGGTTTCACACATGGTATGCAAGCGCAGACTCTACCACTGAGTTATATCACCAGGCCTTTATTTTATTTTATTTTGAATCAGACAAGCACAAATTCTACCACTGAACTATATCCCTAGACCTTCGTTTTGTTTCATTTCATTTCATTTCACCAGAGTCTCACTAAGTTGCCCAGCTTTGCCTTGAAATCCTCCTGTTTCAACCTCCTGAGTAGCTGGGATTACCAGTGTGTGCCACCAAACCTGGCTTGATGGACTATTTGAACCTGGGTTATAAATGACAAACTTTTAATAGGTAGAGGAGACATGAAAGGACAGTAAAATTAGAAGTTAATGGATAGAGCCTCAGACATGGATCTTTAAAAACGAAATTATGAAAGGTAAATGTTTTGATATAACTAAAATGCAAGCTTCATGGTAGATGGAAGATGAGATTAGGAAGGTAGATTTGTTTTAGATTGTGGAAATTTTGAAATTTGATGGAGTTTGGGATGTTCTTATCTTTTTTCTTTGGCAAATTTTTTTGTTGTTGTTGTTACTGGGCATCAAACTCAGGACCTTGTACTTGCGAGGCAGATGGTGGCACCACTGAGCTAAATTCCCGCCCCTACAATTTTTACTTTTGATTTTCAGAATGTAAAGCTTTTGTACAGAGGAATAATGTCAGATTAGACTCTTAAGTTTTAGGACATGACTCTTAACACAGAGAGAAAGGACAAGATAGACTGGTGATAGGAAGTCAAGTAAGAATAACATTGAAATAGTCAAGTAAAACTCAGCAGGATTTAGAGAAGGGGAAATAAAAATCAAAATAGATTTAAAGATTTTATTTCTACTTTAATCTTAGGAATAGGAAATGATTTTATTAACTTACTTTGGTTTATAATACACAGTTGATTATATTTAGTTGATTTTATTTCCATTAGGTAGTAATTTATTTAGTTCATCTGAAGATGACATTGTTGTTGCCCCAATCACCCATGTATCCGTCACATTAGATGGGATTCCTGAGGTGCTGGAAACTCAGCAGGTGCAAGAAACATATGCAGACTCACCAGGAGCCTCATCACCAGAACAGCCTAAAAGAAAGAAAGGTGGGTAGTTAATTTCTTTAGGGCATATAGTCACATCTTTGATGTAAAGTCTAAACATAATTTTTATTCAGTAGTATAATTCTATTCTAATTAAAACAGGTAAAAATCTTTTGGGCACAAAATTAAGTATTTCTTCATATTAGAGTTTTTAAAATATTTTATGGTTTTAGAATATTGGGTTTATCTCATAGAAAAGATAGTTTCCAACTTGTTTAAGCTTCGTATTTTTTTTTGGTACTGGGGATCAAACTTGGGACCTTCCGCTTGCAAGGTAGGCGGCAGAACCACTGAGCTAAATCCCTGGCCCAAGCCTCATATTTTTATCTAAGCTCTTTTTTCAAAGCCTCAAGAAGAGCTTAGGGATAAGGGCAAGTCAGCTTCCTCCAAAGGGGCATAGATTGAAAGTCACCAGTCTGCATCGATGATTCCAGTATAAGATTCCATTTGGAAAACTGGTATAAGTTGGAAATCAGCAGGTAAGTAATTGAGAAAAATGTTGAAATGTGTTAAAGAAGAATGATTAAGGTCACAAATTGGGACCACATGTGCATTCTAAATTCTGATATTCTTTCCCTTTCCATTTGTGTTCTGGTTCTGTTCCTGCTTGTATAATATCTTGAATTTAATATCTTGGTTAATGTCATCACCAGCTACCAATATTCTTTTCTTGTTTTTGTTTTCTTTCTTCACCATCAATAATCTAAGTTCACATGAAAGGAAGGGAAATCCCAGGAGCCAAAAATGAAGAGTAAAGTAGCTGCGATAGCTACTATTGCAGGTCTGAAGGCCTGAGAAGGCTACAGTATGGGCAGTGGCTTTATTGCCCCTCTGAGGCAGAAGCTTAGGTCTTGGACCTATGCAAGGTGGACTGCTACACAGAGATGTGAGCAAATAAGTAGGACTCTTGAAGGGGAAAGTTCTACTTGCTGATACAGACATCAAGGAAGTTTGTATTTGTCAGCCAAGGCTCTAAGTGGAGAAATTTTTCCTTTGAGAATTTATAATCCTTGGCCTCCTTGATACTAGGTTTACAATGAGACTAAACTATTGCTGACTGTAGAAATTCCCGGCCAAGCAATTAACATTATAAGTGGCCCCAGGCTAGTAGTAACTTTAGGGCACCAAGCAGAGCTCTTATAAAATTGCTCTGGTGGGTTATACATTCAACCTAGGCTACACAGGATTTCCTCAGATAAAGCCTTGTTTAAGGAGGACTAACATCATGATATCACAAAATACATGAGGAAGATACTGAGTAAAAAGCAGCAGATGTAGAAACCTTTAGGGTTAGTTCTCTGAGAGCCACAGATAATAAAATTATCAAATAGAAACTTTGAAGATGATTATAGTTGTTAAATAAAAATAAAAATATGGTCAAGGAATTGACCAGTTGATAAATAACATTATCCAAGAATAAGACTATTGAAAAAGACGAGGTAGCACTTCCTCTGCTAGCCAAATTGGAATAACAGACAAAATATATGAAACAGTGGTACTAAGGAAACTGGATATAAGTCAACAAAAGCCAGTGTTCGTTCTGTGAGAGAAAACAAATGAGGTGAGCCATATGATTGCCCCACCTTCATGGAGAAAAATTGTTATGGAAAATAGTTCTATTAGTTTCTTAAAAATCTTTATATATACTTATCATGTCACCTACCCATTCTGCTATTAAGTATTTAAACAAAAGAAATGAAACTATGTTTATTGACAAACTTATACATGAATAATCTTGGCAGCCCTATTTGCAGTTGCCCCAAACTGGAAACCACCCAAATGTTCAGCAACTGCTGATTTGAATAAATAAGTCAGCAATGAAATGGAACACACTTTTAATACATACAACAAAAAAGGATGAGTTTCAACATAGGTTAAAGAAAGAAGCCAGGGTTGAGGATGTAGCTCAATGGTAAAGTGCTTGCTTAGCATGCACAAGTCCCTGGGTTTGATCCTAATACTCTTGCCTCCAAAAAGTGAGGAAGAGGCAATATTCAAAGACAGTCACTGTGAATTTTACAGAAAAACATTAATCTTTAGCATTGTGGATCTTAAATAGTGTTAACTACATATAAATCCAGGAATCGAGACTAAAAACGTAGACTATCCAAACATCTCTTCCCAAGTCCCCCTAAAAAGAAGAAACAAACCAGAGAGAAAGTACATTACTTAAAGAACATTGAATGTTTTTTATTTTATTGTATTTTTTTGCAGTACCAGGGATCAAACTCCAGGATTTTGTACTTGCCAGGCAGGTGAGGTGCCACTGAGCTACATCCCTGGCCCTAAACACATTGATTTTTAGATTGGCAGCTTAGAAGTGGATGGATTAGATATATTCAAAGTGATTCAAAGAAATAACAGTCAGTCAGAGCCAGGAATGTAGCTTAGTGGTGCTGTGCCTGCCTGGGAAGTGCAAGGTCCTGAGTTCGATCCCTGGTAATGAAAAAAAAATAGTCAATCAAAAATGTTCTACCCAACAAGCTATAATTCATGCAAAGCTGCGTACATTGCTACCTTGAGTAGTAAAGAAAGTGATGGAAAGGATGGATTTTGGATAGGCTACTTGACATGAGTAAAACTAGTTGGAGGAAGGCAATGGGAAAAAAGAAAAAGCAAGTATATAGCTTCAAATGAGATGGTAGGAGGTTACTCATGTCCTGACTTCTAATAATTGTTATCATGACACTCAGCCAGGAGAATCTGCTTCATAAATGAGTTCTTTGCAGACATCTGTGGTGATTAGAAAGTTGTACCTAGCTGATTTAGGATACATTTAGCAGTCTTTTTTTTTTTTTTTTTTTTTTGGTACCGGGGATTGAACTCAGAACCTTGCACTTGCAAGGCAGGCCGAGGCACCACTAAACTAAATCATCAGCCCAGCAGTCTTTTTGTTTACTTATTTATTTTTAGATAAGATCTTGCCAGGCTTTGAATTCACTACATAGTCCAGGTTGGTCTTGAATTTGCCGTGCTCCTCTTGCTTCAACCTCTGGAGTACTGGAGTTACAAGCATGTGCTACCACACCCATGTGTACTTTGGGCAGTCTGCAGCTTTTTGTTGGCCTTTTTTTGTGTGTGTGGTACCAGAGATTGTACTCAGAACCTTGGGCTTTCGAGGCAGGTGGTGGAACCACTGAGCTAAATCCCTGGCCCTCTGTTGGCCTTTTGAGCATCTTAATCTTTTGACCTACTCATTCACCCCAATAACTCAGAACCGTTTTCCTACTCAGTTTCTGGGGATAGGTTGTTAGTGAACCTTGTCATTTTTACCTCCACAATTTTGCTTTTGTAAGATTGCTATATAATAACCAAAACTTCATCCTTTAATCGGACCAGAAAGCATCAACCTCAAGAATGTGTAGGAAGGAGGTCGTAACTATATACAGAATGGTAGACTGCTCTAGCAGCATGATCATCTCAACTAAATACAGGAAATGATGCTACCAAACTATGGTTCTAGATAAGTAGCAAAAGAAGATCACGACAAAGCTTTATAATAGTTGATCAACCTAGATTAAAGCCATTGGGATAGATTTATTCAGAAGGTGATAGTGCATAACCATGAAGTTGGTTGCTATGCATTGAAATAGACAGAGAAAAATGAGAGTTTAAAAATACACAAGATATACCAGGCATGGTGGCTCATACCTGTAATCCCAGCACTTGAGAGGCTGAGGCAGGAGGATCTCCATGCGTTCCAGGTCAGCCTAGGCTACATAATGAATTCAAGACCAGCCTAAACTACATAGCAAGAACCTATTTCCAAAAAAAACACCCCTCTACCCCCCCCCCCCGCAAGAAATTGGTTCTATAGTTCATCAAAATTGTGCTGCACATATTTTCTGTATTTATAGCTTGGAAAAGTTTCTAATATTTGAGAACTGTATGCAAAAAAAAAGCAATTTCTGCCTTAAAAAGCTTATATAGCCAGTAGATAAACCCATACGGCTAATGATTTAAGCCCAAGTTTTACCAATATCAAGTACTCTCCAAATTTTTAAGAAAGCACAATCAATATGATTACCTTAAAGAGGAGATACAATATTTGAACTTCAACTTCATTTTTACAGAAAAGGTAAGTATCTTTTTTTTTCCTTTTTATTTTTTTAAAGCAGTTCTGGGGATGAACCTAAGGCCTTGCATATGCTAGGCAAGTACTCTATCACTGGACTACATATCACAGTCCTTTTTAAAAATTTTGTTTGGGGCTATTGTGGTTTTCCTCACAATAGCTCAACCTGTATCCTCCAGGGTGTACTTTTATTTTGGTTTTTCATCTTTTACTTACCCCAAGCTCGCTTTACAGAGCCAGTTTCTCTCTCATTCTTCACTTTTCCTTTTTGAAATTTTGTCAGTGCTTTTAAAAAATTATTATTATTATTTTTTTGGTTTTTTGGTACCAGGGTTCGAACTTGGGACCTTGTACTTGCAAGGCAGGCACTGGAACCACTGAGCTAAATCCCTGGCATATTTTTTTAAAATTTGGAGTCAGAGTTTCAGTATGCTGCCCAGGCTGGCCTTGAACTTGCAATCTTCTTGCCTCAACTTCTGAGTATTTGGGACTACAGAAATACATCACTGCTTCTGGCTTAAAGTACCATTTCTTTCATAGGTGTATTTATGATCTAATCCACATTAATTTTTACATTAATTTCAGTTTTTATTGAAGTTACTTTTCTTCAATAAACATTTTTAGAGATCAGTTAAATGACCAATATATAAAGCATTTGGGATTTAAAATTTTGGATAAACGACAAAATGGCTAAATTCTCCATACTCTCACTTTTGAGGGCAAATATTTATGCAAAGCTATTCTAATTTCAGGGAGAAAAACTAAGCCCCCACGACCAGATTCCCCAGCTACTACACCAAATATATCTGTGAAGAAGAAAAACAAAGATGGGAAGGGTAAGTATTACTGTAATTTCTCTATAATACTTACTGCTCAAATAGCATTCCAGTTGTTTTGTCTTCATATTATAAATAGAAACCACTAGTTTTTTCGATATACTGAAATGGAATCCATTGCTACCAAGTACTTGTAAGATATAGTTGCCAATTTCTCTAAGAAAGTTTTAAGAAATTCTATATATCCTTAGTTATTTTCATTTACCTATCAAAATAATCCATTTTTAAACTTAAATAATCAATCTCCTGCAAGAGTTCAGCCCTGTTAGATTTTCAGTTTATAGACATGTTATTACTTTGTCCCGTCATTCTATTATTTTCATAACTGTTGCCCAGATTTGAAGAAAGCTGTTATGGCTGATCTGCTGGCTCTAATATAAAAAGATCAATTATTGAAAGGTTTTATATAACTCTTTCATTTTTTTTCTATGTGACAGTTCTTAAAAAGAAAAAAAAAAACAACTCCAAAGTCCTTTCTCCCTAAGTTGTCACAAATCTAATTGACAAGATTGTTTCTGTTCAGATATTTTGTAGAGGACTAATCAAATAGTCTTTATTAGACCCTAAAAATTATGACCATACTATCACCAATACTAACTGAATTATCTCAGCAGTACTAACTGAAGTAATATTTTTGTGTAAATATATGATGAAACTTACAAGACTTTAGTAGAGTTTTGTTGTGCTCTTTCATGTGAAATTTTAGTCATTTAAAAATAAATTCTTCTGCTGAGAGTGGTAGTGCATGCCTATAATCCCACCACTCAGGAGGCTGAGGCAGGAGGATTGCTGCAAGTTTGAGGGCAGCCTGGGTTACATCATGAGTCTAAGGTCAGCCTGAACCTACATAGTGAGACCCTGTCTCAAAATACATACAGACCTACATACATACAGACCTACATATATTCATTCACTTTTCTGTTTCAGGGAACACAATTTATCTTTGGGAGTTTTTACTGGCCCTGCTCCAGGACAAAGCTACCTGTCCTAAATACATCAAATGGACCCAGCGAGAAAAAGGCATTTTTAAATTGGTCGATTCTAAAGCAGTATCCAGGTTGTGGGGGAAGCACAAAAACAAACCTGATATGAATTATGAGACCATGGGGCGAGCACTCAGGTATGTGAAGTTCTTGTTTTGTTAAGAATATCATTTCCAACAGGCTTAAAATGTAGCTCAGTGGTACAGCACTTGCATAGCATAGTCAGGGGCCTGGGTTTAATGCCCACAGCTGCCAAAGGAAAAAAACATCATTTCTTAGATATTGAAAAAACAGGTAATTTTTAAAAATTATAGGATTAAAGAAATGGTGAATTTTATTTATTGAAGTGCCAAGGGCATGATATTAATAGAAATCAGTACATATTTAAATTAAAATCTTACTCCAATCAGGGAAAATGTTTTCCTTCTTAAAAAAATCTTTATGTAAAAAAAAAATGCTTAGGTAAGGTGGAGCATTCTTAATCCAAAAAAGAAAAAAAAAAGCCAAAATGCTCCAAAATCCAAACTGTTTTAACAGTGACACTGACAAATGCTCAAATTGAATTTTGGAGCCTTTCCAAATTTGGATTTTGCAATTAGAGATGCTTGACCTGTAAAGTCTGTGCAACTATTAAAAAACAAAAACAGTGGCGGGGATTTAGCTCAGTGGTTCCTCCTCCTGGTTTAGTTCTGTCTCACAAGCGCAGGGTCCTGAGTTCGATCCCCAGTACCAAAAAAAAAAAAAAAAAGAAAAAGAAAAACTACAAAATCTGAAATACTTCTTGTCCTAAACATTTCAAATAAAAGATATTCAACCTGTGTTTTATTTGAAATGTCTGTCTTTAGGAATTGTAAATTAGCTATCTGGCTCATATGTTTTCAGTCATTATACTTAAATTCAGCCCAAAGTACCAATAATGCTAATGGTGGTACTTAATAAGAAGGTGCATTTTAAAACATGAATCTTAGTTGTGATATGTTATTCATTGTAGTGTAGTAAATTAATGTCTTGATATTAATATCAGGTATCATGACAATTTTAAAGAAAGGTACCATTTTATTCTTACACTCCGTATTAGTTTTTCTGTGATCATGTCATTTATTCTGCAAGATATATGTGTATTTGAGAAAGATTAGAAATAGAATGATCTGAATAATTTTTTAGAGGATAAGTAGTCTGGCTATTTTGAAATAGAACTATTTAGCTTTGGCTTTTAGTATTTTTAACTTAGCCTCTTTTTTTTTAAATAGTAGTTTTAAAAAATAGTACTTTTAAAAAAAATAGTGCCGGGAATTGAACCTAGGGCCTCACTCATTCTATGCAAGTGTTCTGCCATTGAGCTCTATACCCAGCCTTTTATATTTTATTTTAAAAATTAATTTTTAATTTTAAACAAGGCCTTGCTAAGTTAGGTAGGCTGGCCACTAACTTGTGATCCTGAATAGCTGGGGTTATAGGCATGTGCCATCATGCCCAGCTGACTTACATTTTTAGGTACTTGATTTTACTAAAATCAGTGATGATATTTGACCACTTCTATTGTACATCATTAAATTTTATGCACAAAACTGAATCAAATTTACAGTGGTAGGGGTTTCAGGAGCCAGGAATTGAAGGTCTAGAGTTGGTCATAATGGCAGGTGAAGAAATTAATGAAGACTATCCAGTAGAAATTCATGCGTATTTGTCAACATTTGAGAATTCCATAGGTGCTGTCGATGAGATGCTGAAGACCATGATGTCTCTTTGAAGAAATGAGTTGTTGCAGAAGTTGGGCCCACTTGAACAAGCTAAAGTGGATTTAGTTTCTGCATACACATTAAATTCAATGTTTTGGGTTTATTTGGCAACTCAAGGAGTCAATCCTAAGGAACATCCAGTAAAGCAGGAATTGGAAAGAATCAGAGTATACATGAACAGAGTCAAGGAAATAACAGACAAGAAAAAAGCTGGCAAAGCTGGACAAAGGTGCAGCTTCAAGATTTGTGAAAAATGCTCTCTGGCAACCAAAACCTAAACATGCAGTGAAAGTTGCCAATAAAGGAAAAAGTGAAAACTAACTTTCGGTTTTGATGTACACATACTCAGAAAGTACTTTATTTTTATTGTTTTCACAACAGATGATTATGTGGCAATGAGAGGTTTAAATTTACTTTTTGAAATTTGTATTTAAATTTACACTTTAAATTTGTAGTGCTAAGTATTTCCCCTAGAAGAAAGATTGACTTGTCTTCATTGATTTTCCTATAGAGCACCATGAGATTTTCAACATTGTGATTTATATTTGTAGTTTACCATTTCTTTTGGCAAGATACTCACTTCTCTATATAGGTCAGTCTTGCTAGTACTATTTTATAAGCAACTATGAAATTTAAGTTAAATGTTCTTTGTAAACATTTGTACTATTTAAAATGAATAATCTTTTTTTTTGCACTTTATTAAATTCTTTTATTGGTACATTGTAGATATACAAGGCAATTACATTTCTCATTGGGAATTATACCTTTACATAATGGATCTTGGTTCTTATTTTTTCCCCTTTCCTAGTCCTCCCTTCACCCCCTCCACCCTTCCCTATTTACAAAGACTTTATTTCCATTTTTTCCATTTCTCATCATTTTTCCTTTCCCTTCTTTCCTTTCCCCTGCCCCTCCCACTACCCCTACCCCTTTGGACCTTTTCTTCCTATTTTGCATTATCGATTATTCATTCTAATCATTGGTACATTTTAAGTATACAATATAATGACATTCATCATTGGAAATTTGCACCTTTCCATAGTCTCTCTTGGTTCTTATTTTTCACCCTTGCCCAGCCCTCCCTTCAACCCCTCCATTCCTCCCTATTTACAAAGATTTTGTTCCTAAAAAATGAATAATAATCTTATGAAGTGTGCTATCTGTACACTGAAATTTTAAGTACATGTGTTTTTACTGTACAGTATTAAGAATGAAATGGCTTAAATATCTATTTTTTTTCTGTGTAGTTAATTCGTCATATTTTCATTGTTGTAGGAATTATTACTTTTTTGGTATTCAAAGTGTGAAATTAAAACTTTAAGATTGTACTTTAATTCTTGGTATATTGCCTCAGTGTCATATTTACAATAAAATATAATCTTACTAACTTTAGGTGGGAAATAAAGTTGTATGTTGATGGCTGGCTCTTGGTCTGACAACTGTACCTTGTTAATAAAGGCTCTAAATGTTGAAAAAAAATTTACAGTGGTAGGAATGTTATAGGAAGCTGTGGAGGGGAAACAATTTCTTGAGGTTTGTAGTAGACTTGATTCTTCCAGCAAATTAGCAGCAAGGTAGAGGAAGGGAGAAAAATAAAGGGCCAGTCACTTTTCAACAGTTCCTTAATCATAATTGGTTTTAGATTTAATTAATAATAAGGACATTTCTCTTTGCATAAATTGTGTTTATCCTATACAAGATAACTGCCCTTCTTTATTTTCTCACTTATTTCAACTTTAAAAAGTTTGCTTAGGCTTAGGAAAATTTGATTTTGTTAAATTTTTTGTTTTGGTATGGGATTGAACTTGGAATCTTGTGCTTGTGTGCGAGGCAGGCAGCAGAACCACTGAGCTAAATCCCCAGCCCTTGTTAAATATTATTTTAATTTGTTTGATTGAATAAGACATTGATGAAATTGTCTGCTTTCAATAGGTATTATTACCAAAGAGGTATTCTGGCAAAAGTGGAAGGTCAGCGCTTGGTGTATCAATTTAAAGAAATGCCAAAAGATCTTATCTATATAGATGATGAAGATCCAAGTTCCAGCATTGAGCCTTCAAATCCATCGCTGTCTTCAACAGCCACTTCAAGTAGGAATCAAGCCAGCCGATCAAGAATATCTTCAAGCCCAGGAATTAAAGGAGGAGCCACTACTGTTCTAAAACCAGGGAATTCTAAAGCTACAAAAACCAAAGATCCTGTGGAAATTGCACAGCCACCAGAAGTTTTGAGGACAGTGCAGCCGTCACAGTCTCCATATCCTACCCAACTCTTTCGGACTGTTCATGTAGTACAGCCAGTGCAAGCTGTCCCAGAAGAAGCATCCATAACCAGTAGCATGCAGGAAGAAACATTAAATTCTTCCATCCAGAGTATTAGGTGAGATAACCAACCAAATGATGCATATTGCTATATGTTTCTGACTAGAGACATTATTTGTTAAGTGGATCAAGATTCAGAAATGAACATTTTAAGACAGAGGTTTTTTTGTTTCTTTTTTTTCTTTTGCAGTTTTGGAGATCAAACCCAGGGCCTCATGCACACTAAGCAAGTGCTCTACCCCTGAGTTACATCCCCCACCTGAAGCTAGGACTCTTGGTTGACAGCTTGTTGCAAGAGCAATATATATTATTATATCAGTCTGATTTCTGGATCAATATTTGATGTTACTCTATCAATTTAAGTCTACTCCACTAGATTGATCCAAACAAGGAATGATTCAAATGTAAGAAAATCCAGAGAATGGTTTCAGTTTTTTTTTTTTTTTTTTTTTTAATGGTACCAGGGATCGAACTTGGGACCTTGCGCTTGTGAGGCAGACAGTGGAACCACTGAGCTAAATCCCCGGCCCTTTTTTTGTTTTTTGAGGTAGGGTCTCCCTTTGTAGTTCATACTGGCCCTGAACTCACTATGTAGCCCGGGCTGGCCTCGAACTCACCGCAATCCTCCTGCCTCAGCCTCCCGAGTGCTGGGATTACAAGCGTGCGTCACCACACTCAGCTGTCAGGTGGTTTTTTAAACCAAAGGAGAATCTGCAAAAATTCAACATAAATTGACATACTACCGAATTTAGAATGCGTAGGAGTCCAAGAAATAAATACTATTTCTTAGGATGCGCCTATCTTCTAATAGTTCTGGAGTTCAAATAGATAGGGATACCAAGAATCTAAGGTCCTCTCTTTTAGGTTTTAGAATTCTGAAAGTTAGAAATTTTTTTTTAGTTGAATCAAATCAAATTTGCCACAGAGGTCCAAGAAAGATGATAAAAACCAAATTGACCAAAAAATCCCTATCTGCCTTAGACTCATCTTCAGAAATTTGGGGCTAGTTTTATCTGATTTCGAGCGCTAGCTCTCACTTTTCTTCTCTGGCAAAGAAGGCCAGCAGATACATTAGATGGATATTTACAGCTTTTTGTTCCCTTTCTCCTTTTTCATGTCATGATTTTCCAGAACCTGAATTATAATGACACATAGGAGCTCTTCCAGAACCAACAAAAATGACTCTTTATCATTGTCACATTTCACTTCTATGCTGGTGTATTCCAGAATATAAATGCTGAGGTTTTGTTCAGTTGATCTTGATGTAAGTTCATGTTACCTAGAATCAAGACAGACTTGGATGATTTGTATAGTACATTTAAATTTTTGACATTGTGAAATCTTTTTTTTGGTACTAGGGATCGAACTCAGGACCTTGCACTGCGAGGCAGGTGCAGCAACACTGAGCTAAATCCCCGGCCTGTACATTGTGAAATCTTAAATCTTAAAATGATGCAAGTTGACTTTTTCTACTTTAGTTGGACAGGAATGATACATCTTTTTTTTTTTTTTTTTTTTTTTTGGCACTGGGGATCGAACTCAGGACCTTGCCACCTGCAAGACAGGCAGTGGAACCACTGAGCTACATCCCTGGCCCAGGAATGATATATCTTTTAACATTTATTAAAAGAGCACTTAATTAATGTTCACTCTATTTTATTTGCCTCTAGCTCCTATTTGTTTGCCTATAATTGCTTAATTGAAAGTATGGTTTATAGGCTATTTGTCCTCTTAACATGTTGTCCATTTAGGAGACATACTGTTACCACAGGTAATCACTGGGGATCCCTTTTTGGAGTGACTTGGTCAAATTTTTTAGCAGTTGTATTCAAACTGTGTTTAAGTGGTGAGGTTTGACTGTAACCTATCACTTGAGGTCAGGCGTGGAATTTTTCACTTGGCATCATGTCCTCACTGAAAGAATTTTGGATTTTGGATTAGGTATACTCAATCTGTATTACTACATGTCATTTTTCTAAAGTAGTTTTGCTGTCTTTTTAGAGATGTTGGTAGATCCATATTGCCCATAGAATGTATCCAGTTTTTGTAGCCTCACCTACTAGCTCTCATTTTCTTCTCAGAATACCTTTCTTTCTTTCCAGATAAAGCTGATTGCCTGACTATATCTGTTATATAAACCTGGTATTTTAGTTGTTTTTAATGCTTCTCTTCTATATATTTTTATCTCCATATTGAAATCAATAGGAGCCATATTTTATTCGATGTTATTTTCCTAGCACCTAACATAATATCTGACACATTATGTCCATTCACATTTATACAATTTATTTTGAAGTAGTGTATAAATTCTTTCTCTTACAGTAGTGAAATATTTAAGTGAACTAGTTACAGAATGAAGAAATACGTAACTTTTTAACTTTTTCAAATTTAAAAGCTCACATAGCGAATCATTTGTATATTAATATTCATGTGCAGTGTACATGCAGTCTTTTATACATTTTATTATTGATTTGATTGAGACAGAGTCTTGCTGTATATATAGTTCAGGTTAGCCTTGAGCTTACTGTGTGACCCAGGCTGGCCTCAAATTCTGGCAGTCCTTCTGCCTCAGCCTCCTGAGTGCTGGGATGACAGGCATCACCACCATGCCCAGCATGCACACATTTTCTTTATCATTCATCTTTTAAATATTCTGTCTTTTTTTGAGACAGTGTCTCCCTAACTTTCCCAGACTAGGCTCCAGCTTACAATCCTCTTGCCTCAGCTTCCTAGAGTAAATTATTAAATTATTATAGCAATAAGAGTTATAGTCAATATTTTTTGTATTTCATACACTTTGTATATAGAGATGTGTAGAACTTTACAATTCACTGAGGCGTAGGTATTGTCCTTATTTTATAGAGGAGGAAACTGAAGCATGGAGGAGTGAAGGGACTTGGTCACATGTAGCACATGGCAGAAGTAATATTTTAATGAAAAGAGCAGTTTGGTCCAAAGCAATAAGCTTAATGACTTTCCATTCAACCTGCTGATTTACACAAATCACATGAATTATCAGATATTTGAAGGCAACAACATTCAAGTTTTTTTCTTCATTCATTTCATCTCATAAATAACATGGTATCTAGGTTGAATCAGTTAAGCTTTTCTTAATTGACTTACAGAATATGTGCTCAGTTTTTATGAGTTTAAATTTGACTCTGGGTTCATGTTAAGAAAAGAATCAACAATAAAATAAACCTGGTAAAATATTTTCTAAAAATTGTCCCTGTTAAACTTGGAAGTACATCTATATAACATAACTTCTTTTTCTCTAATATTTACTGAGACATTAGTAGTTTGTCTTGGGGTTTTTAAAATAGATTACCCTCTAAAAATATATAATGTATAGGTTATCTTAAGTTCAATTTAATGGCGTTAGAAACAATGTAGGCATATCTTTCCAGCTTTCCAAGTTATTAAGTGTGAAAATGAATCCAACTATTCTGAGTGTATTTCCTCATCTATAAGATCAAGATCATAATACTTAATCTTACAAATTTACAGATGTTTGTGACAAAGGGTACTTCTTGACATACTGAATTAGATCTTCAACAAAAGCTAAATGTTACATTGTTTATTTCTCTTGGCCTCAGAACTTTTTTGGGGGGTGGGTACGGGGTATTGAACTCAGGACCTTGCGCTTTCGAGGCAGGTGGCAGAATCACTGAGCTAAATCCCCGGGCTTCAAATTGCAAATTACTGATATTGTAGCAGTTGGTTACAAGAAATTTAGAAACATTTTAAAAACGTAATAGGGCCTGGGATTTAGCTCAGTGGTTCTGCCACCTGCCTTGCAAGCGCAAGGACCCGAGTTCGATCTCTGGTACCAAAAAATAAAAGTTAACTAAAACATAACCCATGCTATATAACAGGACACAGCTGAATCATTAAAAAAAATAATTAGAAATTCCTGTACTTGGGGAGACTTCACAATATTTTTGTTCTTTAATCTCTGAATTTGTATTAGTGAAAACTGTTGTTTTTGTTTGTTTTTTGCATGGTACTGGGGATCAAACTCAGAACCTTGCGCTTGCAAAGCAGGTGTGGTGCCAGTGAGCTAAATCCCAGGCCCTAGTGAAAACTGTTCTAGAGCTTGTTCAAATAGGCCAGTATACTTACCGTGTTGATACTGTAGGTAAGTATGTTTTCTAACACTATCTTATTTCTTAAGAAAAGGCTATGTTTAAAAAATTTGAACAAAAGTACTGAAAGTCTTAGTGGTAGCCATAATTAGCAATATGAAAAATTTCCATATGATTGTTTGTGCCGCAACTTAGAAAAAACAGAGGGGGAGAGGTGTGTGTTAAAGAGGGACATGGCTCAGACCTATAGCAGTTGCCTAGTGTGCATGAGGCCCTGTGTTCAATTCCCAACACTGTAAAAAGCCTGAAGTTTAAGGATGTAATAGTAAATATTTATTTTTAGCTGAAGTTATTCAGGATTTAAGAGGTAGAAGTATGCTGAAATGGTCAGGTATGTAGTTCTGAAGGCAGATAGCCTCCTTTCTTATCTAACGGGGCTCTTTTAACATGAAAGTCATTTATGGCTTCACATGTAAAATGTGGGCTAATAGTATTTACAAGGTGGCAAGGATATCTATTTACGGTATATAGAGAAATACTGTACACGCATAGATGTATGTATGTATATATGTACATCCAATCTGTGTGCTAAGTATGCCAAGGACTGTTTTATCTATATGGACACATGTAAACTCTTGGCATGGAAAACCCTTGAGCCTTTATTTAAAAAAATATTATCTGCCTGTATGTAGGGTTACGAACTATATTCAGACTCTTATTCAACCCAGCATACCTCAGTTCAGATGAAAGGAGGAGAAGAGAAGCACACTGTGTTCTGGAAATGCTCCCTGGTTTCCAAAATTATTCTCTTTCCTCCCAAGTCACCTGTCCTTCCCTGATATTAAATTTTTTTTTTGGTACTGCAGATCGAACTCAAGACCTTGTGCTTTCAAGTCAGGTGACGGCACCACTGAGCTAAATCCCCAGCCCCCTAATATTAATTTATCTGGCCTTCATTCTCAGCAATACCCTGCTTATGTATTAAAATATTTTTCCCCAAACCATGTTCTCTCTTTTTTTTACATTAAGTTTATTGGTATATTTTAGGTATACAGTACAGTTACATTCATCACTGGGATCTTGTACCTTTACATAATCTCTCTTGGTTCTTATTTTTTCCCCATTCCCCTCCTCTCCCTTCATCCCCCTCCACCCTTCTCTATTTACAAAGACTTAGTTTCTATTTTTTTCTTCTCATATTTTTTCCCTTCTTTCCTTTCCCCTACCCCTCTCACTTCCTCTACTCCTTTAGACCTTTTCTTCCTACTTCACAATATCAATTATAACTTTTTAATTTAATTTTATTTTATTTTATTTTTTATTTTTTGGTACCTGGGATTGAACTTGGGTCCTTGCACTTGTAAGGCAGGCGACGGAAGGAACCCCTGAGCTAAATCCCCAGCCCTCAATTATACATTTTGATCCTTATTTATACTTATAGTTTTTCACACTAGAGAAACCATGTTCTCTTTTAGCATCTTCCTTCAAGAAAGCTGTTAATATCTTGCTATAGATTGCTCCCAGTGGTGACTGGGGTGGCAGTCTGAACTTAGGAAGTAGTATCCCAGGTAAATGGGTAGGCATTAGTCACCTGGTGTCTTCCCACTTCCTTTGAACTTCTGAGTTGCACTGGGTCTTTGTTTCTTATTGCCACCTAGCCCATTTATATTTTCCTCCACAATTTGATTTCTCAAGAATGTGACAGGACACGTATGGGAATTAATCTAGTAGTTAGATTTTGAAGTAAAAATCAAATGTCTTTCATAAAATACAGAATTCAGAGAAAACAGTTGAGATCCAGATGCTGAGTTTTTTCAATTGTTTTATATTAACAGTGACCATAACTATAAATTTCACAGGTATAAGCTTTTAAAATTAAGATTGACTCAGATCAATTATGTACCATTTTCTTCAAAAAGGAGAATAATAATAAAACTAGATTTTGTATTAAAGGATTTTTGTTACATTGTTGGTGTTAATTTTTTTGTTTTTTTGTAGGTACTGGGTATTAAGACCCCAACCCCTTTTGAGACAAGGTCGTACTAAGTTGCCCAGGCTAGGCTTGAACTTGTAATCCTCCCACCTCAGCCTCCCAGAGTGCTGGGATTGACAGGTCTGCACCCTCAGGCCTGGCTTAAATGAATTTTGCGAACATTATTTGGGCTTCGGAAATTGTTAAAACACACTTACTTCTATTTTAGTTTTGCCAAAGTTTTACCTCACTTACTACTCTCTGGCAGCCTAAGAACTCTCAGTTATAATTAGGACTTGTTTTATACAAATATATGAGCTATTAAAATTCTGAGAATTTTGTCATATATACATTTAAAACAAGGTTTTTTTGTTTTTACTTGAGCATTTCTTCTTTATATGTTAGTTTAAAAACAAGTTGAATGAGCCAGGGATTTAGCTCAGTGGCATCATACCTGCCTCCAAAATGCAACGTCATGAGTTCTATCCCAGGTACCAAAAAAAAAAAAAGTTGAATGAATTAAACTTCATACAATGAAGCAAATTATATGAAGTTTGGTAATTGTTCTGAATATGTTGATAACCTTATGCCCCAAATATTAAACAGATTTGCTTTTAAATTGCTAATTTTCTTTCAAGCAGATTGTGCATAACTTCTAAACTTTTTCTTCCCTCCTTCCTCTTTCTTTTCATTCCTTCCTCCCTCTCCACTTCCTTGTTTTCATATTGGGGATTAAACCCAAGGAGTACAGCATTATATCCCTACTCCCTTTTTTCTTATTTTGATGCAGGGTCTACTAAGTTGCTAGGATGGCAGGCTGTGGTCCTCCTGCCTCAGCCTCCTGAGTAGCTAGAATTACAGGCATGTGCACTCATGCCTGCCCTTTGCTAAGGATTTTGGTGTCCTTCCCCACGAAAACTAGTTCCCTACTTGTATTACTGTGGCAATGTATATAGACCAGTTTTTCAAAGCACTCATTAGATGCCATTGTAGTTAACGGCCTAAGGGGTTTTATTTTGTTTTGAACACAGGGCTTCAAATTGAGCTACATCCCCAGCCCTTTTTTTTGTTTGTTTGTTTTGGTACTGAAGATTGAACTCAGAACCCAGTACCTTGTGCTTGTGAGGCAGGTGGCGGCATCACTGAGCTAACACCTCCCCCACCCCCGCTCTGGTTTGAGACAGGGTTCTGCTAACTCATAAGTATCCCAGGCTGGGCTTGAACTTCACAATTCTTCTACCTTAGCCTCTCACAGTGATGGGATTACAGGCAGGCACCATCGTGATTGGCTGACCTGAGAGTTTTGTGTTTGGCAAGTATGTATATACAGTGTTTCATACAAGGTCTGCCGGGATGATTGTTATGCTGTGTTAAAAATATGGGATGTGGGGGCCAGGGATTTAGCTCAGTGGTTTTGCCGCCTGCTATGCAAGCACAAGGACCCGAGTTCGATCCCTGGTACCAAAAAAAATGGGAAGTAAGGCAGGGGATTTAGCTCAGTGGCAGCAAGCCTGCCTTGCAAGTGCAAGGTCCTGAGTTCAATCTTCTGTACCAAAAAAAAAGGGAGTATCTTGGGATGTGTTCAGTGGTGCCACACCTGCAAGGTCCTGAGTTCACTGAGCTCAATCCCTGGTACTGGGAAAAAACAAAACAAAACATGGAAGTAGCATTTGAAATGTTGACTTAATTTTGTCAGAATGACTTGTCAAATAATAAGGTTTTAAATGATGTAGAATATGCTAATTATCTCGCTTTTATTTGGTAATCTCAATAGGACTATACAGGCTCCAGCCCAAGTTCCAGTGGTCGTGTCTCCTGGGAGTCAGCAGTTGCATGCAGTAACACTCCAGACAGTGCCACTTACAACGGTTATAGCCAGCACAGATCCCTCAGCAGGTTCTGGGTCTCAGAAATTTATTTTACAAGCCATTCCATCATCACAGCCCATGACAGTACTGAAAGAAAATGTCATGCTACAGTCACAGAAGCCAGGCTCTCCTTCAATTGTCTTTAGCCCTACCCAGGTTCAGCAGGTCCTTACTAGCAATGTTCAATCCATTTGTAATGGAACCGTCAGCATGACTTCATCCCCATCCTTCAGTGCTACTACTCCTGTGGTGACTTTTTCTCCTCGAAGTTCACAACTGGTTGCTCACCCACCTGGCACTGTAATCACTTCAGTTATCAAAGCACAAGAAACAAAAACTCTTACGCAGGAAGCTGAGAAAAAGGTTGAAGATCATTTGAAAGAAGACATTGAGAAAACTGAGCAACAGCCACAGCCTTATGTGATGGTGGTATCCAGTTCCAATGCATTTACCTCTCAGGTAGCTATGAAGCAAAATGAACTGCTGGAGTCCAACTCTTTTTAAGTAATACCAAAGGAATTAGGGATTTTTAAAAAAAAAATTGGACTAATTTTCAATTGTCTGCAAACTGTCTAAGATAAATCTACAGAGGTTTCTAATTTTGTAATTGTAAAAAATAATTTAGAGTTAATTTTGGCTCTGTTAGATGAGAGAGGAAAACCCAAGTTTTCTCTTTATACTCAAAATGTTTCAGAATTCAGTTGTGAAGGAACTGGCATTTTATACTATGAATACATTCTTTTGAAATTTTCTCCAGTTGCTATATCATAAGCATTTTTAAAGTTTCTTTTCTAATTTTACATTGTATTAGCTTTCTTTTGTAAATACAATAAGGCAACAGGAGTTTTATATAGGAAGTATTTCATTCCACTTGTGTAAGTCTTGACTATCAAATGCAAGGAACTTACTTTATTATGTTGTTAAAATTATGTCAGATTGAATTTATTTGGCTACGTTCTATAACAAAACAATAAATATATAAAATAATATTAAAAACTGCAGTATGCCCATAATATGGCTGACTTGTTTCAGAAGCAGGATAATATATGAAAGCATTAGCTTAAAAGTAGCTCTCCTGTTAACTAGCTATGTAACCTTGGGCAAGCCACTTGATCTTTTTGGGCCTGCCTTGTCAAAAAAGGAAAGGATGCATTGGATTAAATGATTACCAATTTCCAATCTAGTTCTGAATTTTCAGATTCTAACACCTTGTTTTTAAATTATGGCAAGTAAAACAATATCAGGCTGTTTCCTAATGTAAATATAGCTAGAATATTACAGAAAAATAAGTGACTCCCCACAAACTTCATTCTACTTCAGAAAGATGTGCGATAAATTCTTTCTAAATTCTTAACTCTTTAGACCACTGTGTACTACGGTTCATTAGTAAACTTAGGTTATTGAGTGCTAAATGATATATGCTAAGAGTCAAAGCTCTTAAGGGCCAAGAAAGCAACTTGAGTCTCGGACTAATCTGGTTGAGTAGTCAGTTATAAGAGTGTAATTGCTTTATATTTTGGATCTTTTTTTTATTGGGGGTGGAGGGGAGAGGGAAATTGCATACAAAGATAACATGTATCTGACTTTCTGAAGTAGTTTTTAGATTACTTTTTCAACTGTAAATAATGTACATTGAATAATGTCACAAGAAAAATTCTTTTCTGCAAATTTTCTAGTATAGCAAAGAAAAATTTTTTGTAAATGAAAAAATCATTATGTTTAGAGGTCTAATGTTATATGTTTTCATATTACAAAGTGAATTTGTATTTAAACAAAAATTTAAATTTTGGAATTCTCTAAATGTTTTTGTATCTTTAACTGGTTTATTATTAAATAAATCATGTAAAAATTCCGCTTTCAGGTAAACATTTCTTAAAGAATATCAAGAGAATATTGCTAGTATTTAGTGTTCTGTAACAAACTCCAGTGCTCGCTTTAGCAGCACATATACTAAAAACAAACTCCATTAGTCAGAATTGCAGGATGTCATCCTCTCGCTTTTCCTTTTTACGATTCCATATGGCAGTTTCTAGACATCACAAAACAGATTACCAAAGACTTAGTCCATTTTAGTCCATTTTCTGCTTCTATAACAATATCACAGACTAATGTATAAAGAAATTTATTTCTCATAGTTCTAGAGGATGGGAAGGCCAATTATAGCACTGGCATCTCTTTTGAGTATTTTTGCTGTGTCATCCTATGGCAGAAAGCAGGAGCAAGAGATAACAAATCTTCTGAGATAATGGTGGTCATCCACTCAGAAGAGGAGGGCCCAGATTATCTCATCACCTCTTAAAAGGTCCCAGCTCTTAACAGTTACAATAGTGTTATGGTTTAATTTGTCCCTGTCTTACTTTTCTTGTTGCTGAGACAGAATACTCAACACTCAGAGTTGAAAGAGGAAAGGTTTATTTGGCTCACAGTGTGTAGAGGTTTCAGTTCATAGTTGGCTGGCAGCATGGCAGAGGGGCATCGAAGAGGAGAAACAATTCACTGCAGGCAGAAGTCGATGACCCTCTTTCTGTCCCTTACATCCTATTTAGGCTACCTACCCTTAGGGTGGGTTGCACTCACACCCAGGGTGTGGAGTTTTAATCCTAGCATCACATCCTTGATCCCAGCATCACACACCCAAATGGAGCCACCTCTAAAAAGCCCCACCTATGACCACATGAGGCTTTGGAGGGACATCTAGATATAAGCCCTAACAGTCCCCCAAAAGTGTTGAGAGCCATTCTACATAAATTTTGGGGAAAATCATTTCATAATTAAATTATGACTATAGCTATCTAAGACTCAATGTTACCTTGTCTAAGAGCAGGCTATGGCATGTGGAAACATAACTCCGGTTTGCTTTCAGTCACAGCTGAGGCCTCAATGGTCCCTGATGCTGTGGTCCTCAAGGGCAAGATTGCATCAGCTGAAGACATCCAGGTAGAACCAAGTAATTTTTTAAAAAAGAGAAAGGCTTCACCTGGCGAGGGACAAATTTCCTTCTATCAGCCTAACCCCTCCCACCCACTGTTATAAGAATGCTCTCCTTACAGTCCTCAATTTAAGAACCTCTGACCTAAGATCTTCATTAGCATAAGATCCTCATCTACATAGGATTACCTCTGGCCCCTAAATCACCTGATACTCCCTCCAGTTATTCTGTGTATCCAATAAATGGTGGCCAGCTGACCTCCTGGCTCCCCATATACTTTGAAATTATGCAAGTCTCTATTGTCTCTTTTTCTCTTTAGCCCTCACTGTTCCTCTTTCTAGGCAGTCAGAGGATTGATCACCTTCCAATACAAAAGGCTCATGTGTTCAGAGGGAGGCTTTTGGAAAGTGATTGGATGAAGGGGGCACTTGTCTCTTCAGTGGATTATATGCACTAAAGAGTTCAAAACTGAATGTGCTATCAGGATGTAGGGCCTGGTTGGAAGAAGTGGGTCACTGGGGTGGGGGTGTGTGACCTGGAAGAGTATATTGCTGTCCTCTGCCTCTTCCTCTATGCCTTTTTTGCTCCCTTTCTGCTTCCTGCTAGCCATGTTGGAGCAGCTCTCCTTTCCCATGCCCTCTGCCATGCTGTTTGTGCTTTGGAGCCAGCTGAAGATAGACTGAAACCTCTGAAACTATGAGCCAAATAAAATAAAACTTCTCTAAGTTGAGGGTTTATCCCAGCACAACACAAAGTTGACCAATACAAACAGCAATTCAATTTCATTATAAGTTTTAGGACATTCTAATGGTAACAACCAAGCCACTCAAATTAGGGAAGAACATATGCTCAGCAATAATATTAAACACTTTAAAACAAGTTTTCTAATTAGCTACTTGATCAGTTAGTTGCTAAACTTGGGAAACATATAAAGAGAATTGTAAGAAAACCTGTAATATCCAGCAATAACTTTCACTTATTGGCTAAATAAATGCCTTTCCCTTCCTCCATCAACTTTCATCTTTTAGGCAGATCTTAAAATATCGCAGCTTGGAGGAAGAAACCCTATAAAGTGCTCCCTCTTGTCTGTTTAGGCTCCTTTCAACTTATCACTTAGAACTGGTTCAAACATCTTGAGGCCATTAACATCTTTGAATTCCAAGTTGGTATAGAGTTTGTAGTAGACCCTCTAGTTCAGGAACTTGTCTATATCCACTGAGCCTCTCATTCTCCTTCTATGTACCCTATTCTACCCTGTCCCAGGGTACTAGCTTGCTGGAAGTTTCCTGGTTGGATCAGCTAGGGTCAAAGGGCAGTGGGGAAGAGCCTGAGTAAATTGAAAAACAAAGCAGCACTGAGACAGTTTTAGGCTACATTCCTTCCTTCTGTGCCTTCGGATAGAAAAGGTTTTTCCCCTTCGTCTGGGAAGCCGATTAGGAAGCAAGCTTGGGCTAGAAAATGGATCAACAAACATTAATTGGGCACAGGCCCATGGGAACCTCAATTTTTCTTCTCTAGTTTCAGCCAGGATAAAACGCTTTTGGCGAGCTTCAGCCGGTTAGGATTGTCAGCGCAACGATCGCGGGAATCTGTGCTCCATTTGGGACTCTGCTCCCGGAAAAGCACCCGCAGCTGCGAATGACGTTACTCGTCACGAAAGGCAAGGCTCTCTGTGGCAGCCATGATGAAAACTAGTGAAAATGGAGCTCACTGTAGCATATTAGCAGCCTTGCGTACGCCCCTAACCGCCACACTTTCCTGAGCGTTACCAAAGTGGTTTTGAGATACTAGCCTTCCCAGTTTTGTTAATAGTGCTGGCAGGGGGGCGGGGGGGGGGAGTTGGTGCGTGGAGGAAGAGAGCGAAAGCGGAAATCACAGGCCTCCGTAACCATGGCTAGGGGCGGAACCCAATGCCGAACGGGAGAACCAGTCCTCCACCTTCCCAGCCCACCCCACGGGCGCTGGTCATCTCTCCTCCCCCAGCCGCACGCTGCGTGCCTGCTCGTTGGCTGTTTAGGACGGAAGCTTGGTTGGTGTTTCTCCAGAAGTTTCCCCCTCGGGCGGCGGAGCTGGTAACCGCGGTGGCAGTGTCTCAGGCAGCTGCAACAGTAACTTAGGGATGGCGGCGGCTACAGCAGGACCTACAACAGCCCAGCGGTGCGTGTTTCTCCTCTCCTTTGCTGTTCTTTTTATCTTTCTTACCTTGGTTAATGAGTCTACTGAACTCGTTGTTTTCCTGCCAGGTTTTTCCAGAGCTTCTCAGATAGTCTGATCGACGAGGACCCCCAGGCGTCGTTAGAGGTGAGAGAGCCCATTTCTGCTTTCTCCACTATCTTTAGGTTATACGGAACTGAGTTGGGTTCTGGCTGAATCTGCTTGTTCCCAGCATTTCCTTCGTGAAACCGAAGCTGCTGTGTTTATTGTCTCAGCCCCAATATTGAGATCTTTGCTCTCCTTTCTCTGCTTTACAGTGACCCCTTTGCCTCAGACTCTTGCTCTTCCATCTCTCAGGCGCCTGCATGGCTACAGCTACTGAGAAAACCCACCTCATATGTTTTATGTCTTGCGTGTGTAGTTGGCATCTACCACTGGCCTGGGAGGCTTTTTAAAAATGACAGTAGAAGAAAGAAGTGACAATTGGGCTTGGTGATACTAATTCACTTTTTCATTTGACAATTATTTTTGCCCTTCTTACATACCAACCACTGTGCTAAATTTCTGTATAAACTCAGCCTACGAGGACAGAAAACTTTTAACATACTCTGAAACTTTCCAGATGTCCTCTTACTTTTCATTATTCATTCGTTTATTAATCGAACATTTTTTGGAGTTGTTGGAAAAGTGCTGATTGCTACCAGTTAAAGTCATTTATATACTTAATAAATTAGGAAGCACTTTGTTTTTGTGCTTGAGAACATAGACTATAAAGCTATAAAGGAATGTAAAAGAGCAAGAGTTCAATAATAAGAATTAAAATAGAGCCCAAGCTATACAGATACTATAGATGGTGCTGTGGTTTACAAATTTTAGCCAGGAGCATCTTGCTTTCCAATACAGACAAGAGTACTTCATTGTTATGATCTAACATATCATTACTTTGCTGCCTTGTTAGGAGCTAACATAACCAGGGCTAACAATTTGAGGCAACAAAGCATTTTCTTAGTTATGACTTAGAGAAGAAATTTGCATTGCTTCACTTGAGGGGGTGGTGATTGGAATGGTGACCTGAAAGAGTAAGAGAGCTAGATTGGAAGCTTTGGGTAAAGAGCGTTTGAGGCAGTAAAAAGAGCTCGTACAAAGATCCTGAGGTTGGAATGAACTAGGTTTGTACTAGGAGCTGCAGAAAGGCCCGTTTGATTAGAGTGGATTGAAAGTGGAGTGGGAAATAAGGTAGAACAGAAAACCAGAGGTTCAAATAAGGTGGTTAAGGTTTCTGGGATCAAGTACTGGATAATGTAGAGGAAGCATTAAAAGTTTCTCTTTACATTTCCTAGGTAGACAGCTATTAATTTTGTTTTGTTTTTTGGGTTTCTTTTTTTTTTTTTGAGACAAGGTCTCACTATGTAGCCCAGGCTGGCATTGAACTCACAGTGCTCCTCCTGACTTAATTTTCTTTTTCTTTTTTTGGTACCAGGGATTGAACTCAGGACCTTGCGCTTGCGAGGCAGGTGCTGGAACTACTGAGCTAAATCCCCAGCCCTTAATTTTCTTAATGTACATTGCTTAGAGACCTCTTAGGCCCACTGATTTTTTGGAAATCCAATTTATATCAAAATTACTTCTGAATTACTTTAAAAAGTTTTTACTGTGGTATGGCATATGAAAACACACATTTTAAGACAAAACTTGATGAATTTTTATATGTATACGTCACCCCATCAAGATATAGAACATCTCCATCCACAAGGTTCCAGTTGATTCCAGTTGATGTGTGTCACCATCAGTTAGTTTTGCTTGTTCTTTTTCTTGGTACCGGGGATTGAACTTGGGACCTTGCGCTTTCGAGGCAGGCTTCAGAACCACTGAGGTAAATCCCCGGCCTGTTTTGCTTGTTTTTGTACTTACACAAAAAATAAAGTTGGTGCTTTGTTTAGTGTAGATACTCTAGTTTGGCTTTAATCATTCTATGAATATGCACCAATATTGTGTGAAGTAGTAGTTCTTCACTGTGTATTATTTTGTTGTATAAATATAGCACCATTTGTTTAGCAGTGGACATTTGGATTATTTTTCTTATTAGTATGAATAAAAGTGTGAATTCTGTACATGTATTTTGATGAACAACACATTCTTTTTTTTTTTTTTTTTTTGATTGTGTATTCCTAGAAATAAACTTGCATACAGTAAGCATGTAGTCTTGGTTCCTAACATATGGGTCTTGGGCCAGCAGTATCATTGTCACCATGTGCAGATTCTTAAACTCACATAGTCTGGTACTTTTTTTTTTTTTTTTTTTTTAACAGCATACAGAAGAAAATTGAGATCCAAAGAAATTGAAATGATCTGTCATATTGATGTGTAGCCAATGAGAGGCAGAATAGGAACTTGACACAGCCCTCCTTTTAGTGCAGTGCTGTAGAGCAGTGGGTCTCAGAAGTGTGGTCACTTATTAGAAATTTCTGTTCTCTGGACCTTCCACAGACCAGGAATCAGAAACTGACGATTGAAAGAATGATCATGATATAAACCAACTAGAAATGTTCTCTCCAAACCTTGAGATGACCTCACAAAGATGAAAATAATTGTTAATGATAAGTAAGACAGGAACTCTAATAATGTGAGTCTAAGGCTAATGACTACTTTAATAGTAGCCATTTTGGAATTCAGGTCACTTGATAGAACATTAGTTTAAATGTATTTATTTTAAATAAGACCATCCGATTAGGAATGAGGGAAGATGATTGTGGACACTTTTACATTTTTCATTCATTCACCAAATGGTTAATTAGTGGTGAATGCTATCTTGGGTACCAGAAATACGAAGATGAAAGACTACAGTGGATAGGAGTATTGACTTCAGATGTTCTGAAGTGGTAGTATAACTATGGTTGATGATAATTGTCTATTTCAGAATAGCTGGTAGAGAAGATTTTTAATTTCTCCAACAAAGAAATGTATGTCTGAGGTGGATATGCTTGTAACCTTGATCTGATCATTTCATATTGTATACTCTACATATTTACAGTGTACTTCATAAATATGTACAATTGCAGTGTTAGTTAAGATATATTTAAACACAAAAACTTTTTAAAGAGGTGGTTGTAGTTCAGCAGGAGAAAATAGTAGATTTTGAGAATTTTTTGAGGCCCAATATGCATGGTAGTTAAAGACTCAGGCTTTGAAGTTAGAGGCTTTGAGGTCCAGATCTCATCACAGTAGAGCAAATTTTCCATTTGTAAAGTGGAAATAAGACCTACTTGAAAGAGTTATTGTGAAGATATATAAGGTACTCTCTGTTATACGCTTAGTGCATGCCTGACATACGGTAAAGACTCCATAACTGTTCTGGTCTGGGGACACATTATTCAGTAGTGTTAGAACATAAAATGTAGGGGCAAGTGCTAGGAAATAAAAGCTAGGCAGTAGAGAGTCCAGGCCATTAATGACAGTAAATCCCAGCAGAGGGTTTTCAGTTTTATTTAATTAATTAATTTATTTTTGAGACAAAGGACTCACCATGTAGTTCAGACCAGCCTTGAACTCACTGTGTAGCCCAGGCAGTCCTTGAACTCCCAGAGATGCTCTTGCCTCAGCCCCCCTAGTGCTAGGGTTTTCAGTTTTATCATGATTATGCACATCTCTGAAGAATTTGAAGGAAATGAAATTACCTGAATTACAATGCCTGCTCTAAAAGCAGAGTAGATAATAGATTGGAGAAGGCATGAGGAACATCGAATAATAGGAAGATAGTGATGCAGACCAGGTAAAGGGTGAATGTTGGAATTTAGGGCAGTGATTGGGGCCTTGAAGGGAATTATTTTATGTAAAATGCACTAGAGTTGGTAACAGTTTGAAGGTAAAGGATGATGCCTGTGTTTCTGGGCTGGAATGTAGAAGTTGTACCACTCACTGTGTAGCACTTAGCTCTCATTCAGGGTGGGCAGCAGATTTGAAGAGGTGGTTTTAAATTTTGAATATTATGTATAGATTACCTCAGTGGCGTTTCAGGTGACCTCTGTAGAGAACTGGTTGTATATGGATCTTGCTTAAGAGCACTGGCTCTGTTCAAGAAATATGTGTGGAAAGTTCTCAACACTTAGGTCAGAGAATGCAAGGAGAGAAGTCTAAATAGCATTAGAGAAACAGTTGTAAAAGACTAGCAAAATAGTAGACTGAAAGTTGTGGTCAGTATTGTTAGGGGCCACAGGATGATCAAGTCAGGATTTGATAAAGGAGTTATAGTGACTTTGACAAGATTAAGATTATGAAGGCAAATGCAGGGAACAGCAGAAAATATGGGAAAGACAAAAAAGTTTGCAAAGAGAAAGATTAGTAACTTTCACTATATGTTTATGAGATGCCATGTATTGATCTAGGCTACCCTAAAACTCTGGACTTATCTTTGATTTCTGTTATTTCCCATATCAGCTCATTGCCAAATCCTTCTGGTTCTAATGCATTTCATCTTTTCTTCATGATGTCTATGGCTACTACCCACTCTAGCCTTGAGTTAATGTATTAGTTTCCTAGTAGAAATCTTTTCTGTTTCCATTCCTGCCTTGTTATAATATATTCATCATACAGCAGCCAGATTGACATTTTTAGTGTCATTGAACAAAATTACCCTCCTAATAGTGAACCTTCTATGGTTTTCATCACAAATTAATTATAATGGCCTGCATAGTAGTAAGTGAGGCAAGCACCTTCAGCTTCTTTACAGTCTAGGTTAGGGCCACACTTTCTTTCTGTTGCTTGGATGTGTTAAGCTCAATCCTGGTGTCTTGGACTTGCTGTTTGTTTTGCTCAAAATGTGTTCTTGACCTATATCTCCTATTTTGCTTGGAGATGTTTATTCCTTTAGAAATATTCTAGCTATTCCTGCTGAAATGACTTCTCAGAGAAGACAGCTTTTTTGTAAATCTATAAGTCCTGATTGTAAGCTTTAAGACAGCAGCAGGGATTTTGTGTATTAGTGCTGTGTTTTCAGTGTAGTTTTCAGTGTAGGGTATATAATAGGTACTCAAATGTGTTAAATGATTCGTATCATTTTTCTAGCAACTGTGATGACATTATTTGCATTTTATTAATCAGGAAGCTGAGGCTAAAGAGGTTACCTTGCTCAAAGTGATACCTTTTGGAAGTGGCAAGTATCTGATTTCAAGGGATCACGTTCATCTGCTGGAGAAGAGGAAAGGATTGGGATATATATCATTAACAGTTTGGAGCTCACTTTGAAATAGCTGACCAGTGATAATTTTGCTGAAAGCACAGCTGAGATTGGTGAATGTGTAATGTTACTAGTTCTGCATGGTTTATGTGTATTTTCCCCCCTTCAGCAGTGGTAAGTAGTTTAAAACAGAAGAATGATTGATATTATTGTCTGTCTGATTGGAGATTAGCTGGGTGCCTGGACGAAAATGGAAAGGAGAATTGGATTGAGAGATAATGTAGTTAAAGGCTTCCGAAGTGAGCAGTGCTTTTGCTCTAACTTTAACAAGTTCCCTTGTTGAGTGCCTTTTCTTTTTCCTCTCTCTTTGGTACTGGAGATTGAACCTAGGGCACTCCAGCACTGAGTGACATCCCTATCGCTTTTTGAGATTGGGTCTTGCTATGCTGTCCAGGCTGTCCTTGAACTTGTGATTCTCTTACCTTAGCTTCACTATTACTGGGATTACAGGCACGTGCCATGATCGTGGTGCCTGGCTGCGTGACATTTTAAAAGAGCCTAAAACTAAATATTTGAAAATTTGCCAAGATCCAATTCTTATTTTTATTTTTTTGGTGCACTCCATGAATGCTAACCAGGTTCTCTACCACTGAGCTACACCATCAGCCCTTAATTCTTAATTTTAATGCCTTAAAAACAGTTTCTCTTTCCCTTGTTCGGGGTTATCAGGGTAGTTACTGCACAATTATTAAATTTCAGTTTAATTGTACAGTGGTGAACTTAACCACTTACCAGTCTATTTAAATACAGGATGACCCAAAATTGCATATTTTTCATTAATATTGATAAAATAACAGGAAATACAACAACAATTTTATTCAATACAAGAATCAACTGGTTGGAACGACACCTGCTCAAGTGACACTCAGGGCAGTCAGTATGTAAACAAATGTGCTACCCGAGTGACACTCAGGGTAAACAAAGGGGTTAATTCTTTCCATGGTTCTGGTTGCAGAAATTGAACAACCAGAGTTGTGGAAAGAATTTTGTGAGCTGTGGTACCACTGTATTTTACAGTAAGCTGGGTGTCTTTATTTTTGAGAGCTGTAAATTGCTGGCCTGTAGCATAATTGCTGATCTTTTGATTTTTTTTTTTTTTTTTTTTTTTTGCCTGCTGTGGATAGAGCTTAGGGTTTTGCACATGGTAGGCAAGCACTGTACCACTGGACCACATTGCCAGCCCACATAATGAACTTTTTGCAAGTATATCTTTGGACATGTTTACAGTGTGTATAATATATGTCAGTTACATAATGTTGCTAAAAATACTTTTTGAATTCAAGATCCAAATAAAACAGTTTTTTGGACCATAATATACTTTTTTTCTTAAGTGTAGCTGGAAGTTTAGTTTAAAGATATATGTGAGTAGATAAGGAAGCTATCTACTGTTTTCAAAATTGTTGAATTTATTGCAAGATAGTGTTAACTTAGGAAAATGGAAATATTAGAAAACATGAGAGAAACTTGGAGGTTTTTCTTTTGGTACTGAGGATTGAACTCAGGACCTTGCACTTTCGAGGCAGGCACTGGAACCACTGAGCTAAATCCCCGGCCTTTTTTTTTTTTGGTACCAGGAATTGAACTCAGGACCTTGTGCTTGCGAGGTAGGCGTGGTACCACTGAGCTAAATCCCCAGCCCGAAACTTGGAGTTTTAAAAAAAATAACTAGGGAGCAGCAGTGTTTTGTGGTTAAAACTACTTTGGAATCAGAGCTAGATTTGAATCTTGTCTCTGGTGCAGTCTTGTCACTAACAAGAAAATGAGGGAATGAATGATCTGTGCACATCTAGGGGAAAAGCATTCTGGTCAAAGAGAGAAACAGGAAGAATCCCGAGGTCTTTGAGAAACTGCAGAGAGAGCATGAAAGTTGGAAGGAAGAGGCAAGAAAAGCGTAGGAAGAGGTGAGAGTAGAGAAGTGCAGGGGTCGTGTTATCAAGGAGTGCCTTTTGGAAGAATTTGGGGTTTTGCTGAGTCAGCTGGAAAAAGCACTAGAGAGTTTTGTGCAGACATAGTAACAAAATCTGATTAACACGTAAAGATGGTAAAAAATGGTTTGGTTTTAGGTATATATTGTTTGGAGGTTTTTTTGGTACTGGGGATTGAACTCAGGACCTTGTGCTTTCGAGGCAGGCGCTAGAACCACTGAGCTAAATCCCCAGCCTGGTATATTTTGATTGCCCAGTACATATTGCTTTGTGAGGAGCTTATTAGTAAGTTCAAGTCAAGTCAATATTGTGTGACTATTGAAATAATTTTACTTTTTGAGAAAACTACCATATTTCTTGTGTTTGGGGCAGTAGGTAGAAAATGAAAGTGTTCCTGTTTATTTGTACTTGTCCTTGGCTTTCCTTATGTTGTGCTCTTATTGTTTGAACTACCAACTACATACTGTCACTGCTCCGGGTGTTAAAAAGTTTTATTCTACTGCTAACTTTTGATCAATCCATATTAGCTATCTGTGAGATTCTATATGGACTTTTAATAGAATGCCATAATCTATTAGGTTTTTTTTTGCCATTGACAGAGAATAGGAGAGGGCCAGGTAAGCTTGATTGTGTATTTGTTGATTCTTTCAGCCTTGCTGAGCTCTAGATTTAACTTCTAGAGATTGTGTTTTGTTTTGAGTTTGTCTTCTTTTTGTTTTGCTTTTAAATTGGACAGCTGCTGTTTTTTTAGGCATCTCAAACTCTGCATGTTCTTTGGGTCTTCTCCAAAATTGTGAAGTTCTGAACTGGTCAGTGTATACCAACTAAATTCAGAATAAATAACATGATAATAATGACCTTTTATTGAGTTCCTGCTGTAGGTCAGGAACTGTTAAGGGCTTTACATGGATATTATCTTAGATTATGTTCTTTGGGTGTAAGAGGGAGGGGAAGAGGAGATACTGATCCTCCTACTAGGAAAGGCTCGGAGCTTGTTTCTTTGTTCTTTTTTTCCAAATAGCTTGTGATAATAGGTTATTTGATTATAAATCATTTTAATTAGATTCAACGGCTTTAAAAAACATCCACTGATTCTCAACATGTTTGTATTTGTAGGAGCTGACTAAGGCTTTGGAACAGAAACCAGATGATGCACAGTATTATTGTCAAAGAGCTTACTGTCACATTCTCCTTGGGAATTACTGTGGTAATTTTTCTTACAAAGTCTATTGTGTCTACTTTATAAGTTACTTATAAATTTTGCCCCACACAAAGTGAAATCAAATAGAATGGAAGTTTTATTTGATTATTTTTAAATTGGTCTTTTGAAAAGGCTGAAGTAGGTGCAGTATGACAACCATTATGTTTATAACATAAATGTTAAAGCCATTTAACAGTGTATGTCTTCTTTTTTCAGTAGGTAGAGAATTTACACAGATTTCATAGTGACTGTCTATATTAATAAGGCGTATAGCTGGGGATTTAGCTCAGTGGTTTCGCCGCCTGCTGCGCAAGCTCAAGGACCCGAGTTTGATCTCTGGTACCAAAAATAAAATAAAATAAAATAAAAATAAGGCGTATTATCATGTTTATTATTTCATGGTGTATTTTAAATGAAATATTTGCATTTTTTTCTTGTTTGCATTTTGAAAAGTGTATTTTTATATTGTGTAACTTTAAAAAAATTATTCTGATTGAGAATTTGGGAGGGAAGAATTTAGAACCTTGAGTCAAATTATATAAATATTAATAAGAGAAAGATATGAACTTTATGATGGAGAGCTTTATTGATAGAAAAACTTAAGCTAGAAATGAGATTGTAAGGAAGGTATAATACTTACTTGAATGTTATCTTGGATTAGTTTTTTCTGATTTAAAACTATTTGGCCTTTCTACCAAATGAATTTGAAAGTATAATATTCATTCATTTATTTATTTATTTATTTTTGGTACTGGGGATCGAACTCGTGTCCTTGCGCTTGTGCAGCAGGCGGTGAAACCACTGAGCTAAATCCCTGGCCCAGTATAATACTTATTTAAATGTGTAGGATTTCTACATGTGTAAATACTTGACTAAGAAACAATCTTTTTATATAGATGGTGCTGCTGATGCAAAAACTTCTCTCAAACTCAACCCCAGTAATTCCACTGCTATGCTGAGAAAAGGGTATGTAGTTAACTCTTCTTGTTGGGCTTGGACTACAAATAATAGATGTTTAATTTTTTGAATAAGTTATTGTAAACTTTTTGTATGTAGTAAAATGCTATATTTGTATATTTTATAATTGTGGTTCAGTTAAATATAACATAGGTCTGTTAGTATGTTAACTAAAGTATGTGATAAGCCTGTAGTGGATAGTTTTTTTTTGGTACTGGGGATCCAACTTGGGACCTCGCGCTTGAGAGGCAGGCGGCGGAACCACTGAGCTAAATCCCCGGCCCCCCTGATATGTTTTTAAATAGTGATGATTGAAGTAATTGCAAGCTTTAGGTGAAATAGATAGATTACAAATTCCTTTATTATCATTTTGAATTTATTGTATTTAACTGACTGGAGAACATCCTGTTCTCCAAGCTGGGTAAGCTACACTCAATGCTAGGAAAACTCTATCTATTTTATATAAATTTATTAAATCCAGCTTGTTTATATTGATATGTGTGATTTTATTTAAATAAATTGTTTTGCATAATTATACTTTGAAAATGAGCAAATTTATACAATTAAAAGAAAATTCTTTTTTAAGTGAGCTCCAAAATTGAATTGTAATGAGAATTATATTAGATGTTACAGTGTTTTGGAAAATCTGTTTCATTAACATGTACTGAAGATAAATTCAGCACTAGAGAATAACTTTTTTTTTTTAATTTAGAAGGCTATTTTCCATGATTTCATGTGTTGTTTTTAATATGTTCATGTAGGATATGTGAATATCATGAAAACAACTATGCTGCTGCTCTAGAAACTTTTACAGAAGGACAGAAATTAGATAGTAAGTATTAGAATTTTGCTTTTAAAAAATCTAGTCTTATTTCTGTATCTTAAATAAAATAGCTGAGGGCCGGGGGTGTGGCTCAGTGGCTCCACACCTGCCCGGCAA